>CM031237.1:827868882-828379830 GCA_018340775.1 Taxus wallichiana var. yunnanensis | reverse complement strand
TTATCTTCTCTACCTCCCTTGTTGCCTTCTCATATACCTCCTCTGAGTGATTTTGGGCATATCGGCTCTTTTAATACTACCCCCTTTGATCCTCTTTTCACTCCACGTGCCTTCCTCCCTTTGGGTGCCCTTCCTCCTTATAAAGATGAAGGCATCATTTGCATCCTCTACTTCCTCTCCCTCCGAGTCATGGACATCAATTGGCTCTTGATCCACCTCCAACTCTTCCCCTCCATCATCATCCTTTTCACCTAGATAGGCATCCAGGTTGTCTATATCTTCAGACCCTTTTTCCTCCATTCCTTGTTCTTCTTCCCTTGTAGAAAATTTTGGGGTCGGGGATGCTATCTTTTCTTCATCTGAAGGTTCTTTGGGGATGGTGGCTTCACATGCTCCGGGGTCTTCTCCCTGACCACCATTCTCCTCTTCTTCCAGATGTAGGTACTCGGCCCTATAGTATCTACGTTCTGCCTCTCCACCGCTCTTTGTTCTTCCTCTTCTTCTTCTTTCTCCTTGAACTTTGGTGCTAGCTTCTTCCTTCCCGTCGGGTCATCTGGGGTGGATATTTCATTCTCTACGTATGCACCTTCTCAAAATTTGGCCTTATGTGTAGGTATATTCTAGCAACAACACTCTCAGCAATGGGTAAGGTCAACGGCCTTATGATGTGCACATCCTGTGACACATACCTTTTAACATATGCGTGCTTCCCCAGGTAGACCAAATTCTTTCTCATCTCTTTGTGTTCACTTTATCGAGGTGGATGGGTCAAGTTTTAATTTCTTCAACTCCTTATACTGTTCACTCCATCCTGGAAAAATTGGGTAGCAAATGAGAAGGGAGTTTGCACTGGGGACTCAAGCTTGCCATCCACTAAGATGAATCTGCCAATGCGAAGTGTTGGTATATTGTGAACTCTGCTTCACCTTAAGTCACCAGTGAGGAGTTGCTTAGGGATTCACCATTCAGCCCAGAATGCATTCCTAAGGTGCGTGTACCATTTATCCAAGTGCGCCTTGTGCACCCCTATCATTGACTCACAAGTATACTTCTAGAACCTTTCCACATGCGAAGGGTCTTCATTAGGGTACTCCCTACGAACTTATTAGATGCATCTATAACCTCGATTTTTAGAACATAATGGTTAATAGAATGTTTCCAAATAATATCTTTCCTCCATTCTCCATGTTGTTTATGATCTCATCTACTATGTATTGGGAGATATTATATACGGTGCCCTCCGCGACCTTCCTGCAGACATTCAACTAGGGCTTGCTCACTTGGGTCCACCTCTCTTGTCCATTCAGCTTGGAAATGAGGTGCACGGCCATTTTCATCACTGGATCACTGATATCCATGACATTGTAGTATCTTGATCACTTCTTATAATCCTGGGATACAATGGTTTCTTTAATTTCCTCCTCATCCTTGAGGTCATCTATGATCGCGTCCCCTTTACAGCTTAGGCTTGTAAAGTGTGAGATTAATTGGGGGTTATGCACATTTTGTGCCCTGCGAAGCAGAAGAAATCTTCATGTACGTGTGCCATTAACCATTGGAATATGTGCTCAAGCTTCCTGAAGTATGGCAACTCGTAAAGCTAGAGAAGCCCTTCCTTTTCCATTTTCACCTTGACTACGTCATTGTAGATCGATATCCGTCGGTGTTTGTTTGTTTGTGGGGTGCACTAAATACGGCGCCATTTCCTTTGTGATTATACTTGACCGGTGATTGTAATTGATCATGGTCATCTATCTGATGTAGGACTCCCACTCTTGCCCTAGAAAAACCCCATCTGGGTATTGCATCTTCGAGTTTCCTCATTGGTATCCACGTGGATTTCTTCTTCTTTCTTCTTTCCTTTTCCCTTACCCTTTCCCTTCTTAGATTATACTACAGACTTATAAATTGGTTTTGTGGCTGTCATTTTACCCTTTTCTTTCATTCCCTGGTTACTTTCGAGTTGTCTGAGAGTTTTCTTTGCATGCCCCATGCCCTAGAGCACAAACCCTAATCTCTGATTTTCTTCCTTCGATCACGGCACTCTTTCACAACATTCCTCACACCGTGAATCACTTCTACTCTATTTTTAGATCTAATGGATCAATTACGTGTGAGTTTTTGATATTTTCCTTCACACAAGTTAGCTCTCGAAACCCTAGCTCTTGAAAGAAAATCATTCTCCTTGTTTTTGCAAAGTAAAATAATGAACTACCCATCCTTGTATTTATAGCTTTTCCCACTTTTATACATTAAAGGCTAGGTTACCTACCACCATATGACAATATTTAATGCGGCAATTTTTCAAACAAACCGACTTCAACACTTTTCCTTACGCGCCCAATCCTTGCATGCGTGAAAATTTTTTCACCCACACCCAAACCTTGCGTGAAAAATTTTCTAACCTTTTGGTGCGCAGAAAATCCATCTTGACATAAGACTTTTACATGCATATTACTAGCGCCAAAGGCATCTCTTCCATCCTTATGATTCTTGATTTTACCTACCTCATGTTTTTACGTTTTTTCTCCTTGTACGTGGATTTCCAATGTAACCTTATTTTTACACCATCATCGCCTTATTTTCTCCTAATGTATGTTTTCAATAGGGCGATTCGAAATGGTTTTCCAACCCAATCCTCCTGCAGAATAACTTCATGCCTCCCTTTATCACCTCACCCCACACTAAATCGATGTGCGGTCCTCTACGCATTCATAAGTCAAAAATGAATAAGGTTACCGGCGCCCAAGGCGAAACAAGACAACAACGTGAAAGGGAAAAACAAGAAAGGAAAAGCATAAAAGGAAAAAATACACTAAGCTAGTAGAAGCTGTCTTATTTACAAACACCAAAAAGCATTATTTATAATAGGGCTTGACCTACTCCCATTGAAGTGTCAGGTAATTTTGTTCCATCCAGTAGACTTGTAATCGCGGCATGTGCTCAAATCAAGGATGTATGAAATTACATAAGGACCCAGCCAATGTACCTTGACTTCCGGGATGGCGTAGAAATTTTGAATCATATAGATACAATACAACTTCAAACAATTTTTTTTAATGTGGCGGTCATGCCATGCCTTTTCTTAGCTTTTTTAGTTGTTTGGCTCCATCTTTCTAGTGAGCGCCTTTCATCCAAATTTATCAATTCATTAATTCTCTCTTCGATGCTTTTCATCGTCCAAACCTCCTATGAATGCTATACGTAGAGATGGTAACATGAATTTCCTTTGGAAAAGCGCTTCCGTGCCAAACACCGATTGGAAATGGTGTGGCCTTATTCAACCTTTTATATGTTGTTTTGTATGCCCAAAGAACTACTGATACTTTGTCATCCCAATCCTGCCTACCCACATCACATATCTTAGTCAATGTGTGACTAAGGATATTCTTGAATGCCTCTATAGTCCCATTTTCTAGGGGGTGATAAGGGGGTAGTCTTGTGATGGCCTACCATGAATTCTGCCAATAGAATTATGATTATTTCATTTAAGAAGTGAGTTCCCCTATCACTTGTTAAACTTAATGGGCACCCATACCTATTGATAATGTTCTCCCACAAAAATATAGCAGTTGTGGCTATGGTGCAATCTTTAGTGGGCGTGGCCTCTACCCACCTTGTCAGATAATCAATATAGGTAATAATATATTGTGAGTTAGTCCTCCACACATGTGGTGAGATTGGTCGAAAAAATATATTGCCCAAATTTCAAAAGGTTCCACACTAGTGATGGGGTGCAAGGGAATATCATCCCTTTCCTAGGTTTTCCAAGGCGCTAGTAGTGGTCATAGGTCTTACAAAACTCAATACAATCCTAGTGAATCATCTCCCACCATAGTCCAGTGACTAGGATCTTGCACTTGTGCGGTCGCGTTCACCTCATAGTGTCCTCTAGCAATCCCACCATGGGCTTCTTCTATTATAGCTACACACTCATGTTCTAATACACACCGGTGCAAAACCTCATCACGACTTATTTTATACAAACCCCCATTAATCAACATGAAGGGTGTGGCGCATGTATGGCTAACATTTTCCTCTCCAGAGCATTCATCCCTTTGGGCGCCACACCTCCCTTGAGAAAAATGGAAATGTCTTCCAATTTTGAGGCACACGCTGCAACTGAATAGTTGTGCATCGATATGATTTCCTCGATACTTTGTGTTTCCTCTCCCAAATCGATCCTTGATAAATGATCTCGCACACAATTGTTCTCTCGTAGTTTTACCATGACTTTGAATTCAAATTCCTAAAACAAAAGTACCCAATGACATATGTGCCCTTGTAATATTGCTTTGTTTACTAGATACTTCAAGGCCATATGGTCGAGTGTAGAATATGAAGGGAGTTCTAGCTTGATTTTGTCTAAATTTGTGGAGTGCGTAGATCATTGACAATGCCTCGTGCTTGGTCATTGTATAATTATTTTATGCTTGTTTCAACTTCTTACTCACAAAACACAAGGGATGATCAACAATCCCCTCTCTTGGTTGAGAAAGAACAACTCCCATTGTTGTACGAGAGGCATACATGTGGACATGGAAAGGTTTATCCTAGGATGGGAACCGTAGAATAGGTGCGGTGATAAGCCTTTATTTTTAGAGCATCAAATGCCCCCTCTTGTGCCTCTCCCCACTGAAAGGCACTCTTGTGTCGAGAAATATTTACAAAGGCACGGTGATCTTGGCATATCCCTTAATGAAATTCTATAGTACCCGGTGTGTCAAGAAATCCATGCACGGAGCTTTGGTTGGTTGGCTCCCCTAATCCCACAATAACTACAACTTTCATGGGATCACCAAGTAACTCCTCTTTACATATGATATGCCCCAACAACATTCCAAAAAAGTTGCAAAGATACATTTCTTTATGTTGAGGAGATCCTCAACTACCGGCATCTTTCAAACATCAACCTCAAGTTATCACAATGGTCCCTAACCAATCCATACACTTTGTCTAATCATCAAATATAATTGAAGGAACTGTGGATGAAGTCCATAAATGTTTGTACCACTATGCGTGAAAATATAGTGGGTGCATTCTTTGGCCCAAAGGCATGACCATGTATATAAAGCTTCTCCACTCGGTGGTGAAAGTTGTTTTTCTTGGTCTTACTTGGCAATACTTACTTGGTGATACCCTAAGAATCCATTCGTAAAGGAATAAACCTCGCACCCATCAACTCTTTCCAAAATATCTTGATAAAGAGGGTGGGAAAATAATCTATGATACAAATAGTGTTTAATTCCCTATAATCCACCCATCCTTCTTTATGTTGATCACCATGACACTTATCCACTTTGATTCCTCCATAGCCTCAATGATACCGGATGTTATCATCTTGTCTAGCTCTTCTTTAACCCTTATGCGCATGTTGGGATTCATCCTATAATGTCTTTTTCTGACCGAGCATGCACCATCTTTAAACTTTATCCACATTTCCCCTAGTGAATGGTGGACACCTTTCAACTCATGGTATCCACGAGGGAATAAATCCTCAAATTCGTGTAAGAGATCGATGATCTTTGATACTTCCTTGTCGACCAGTAGTGCCCTAATGATAGCTTCCTTGGGGTCCTCTTCCGATCCGATGTTAACTTTCTTGGTTTTGAGTGGTTCATGGTACATAGGCACACATGCATCCACATTATCAACTACTTCACATAACCCAATTGAATGGTCAATATTCGGGATTTCAATCTCCTCTCCATCAACAACGTATATCATCTTTCCTTTCTCCTTTTCAGCACACGTGCACTCGAATTGTATGTCTTCTAGTTCCTCCTCTTCGAACCGTGCTTCTAAGCTAGGTCCACCAAGTAATTTTACTAATCTATCTTCCATCGTGGTGCAATCCCCTAGAGTGAGGCACTTGATAGTCAATGACACCTCATCAACTAGTTTCTTGGTACTTGAGTACTCGAATGTGTGAACCAAGTCAGCCACTAATTCTTGCCAACTTCTTGTTTAGTGCATGTTTTGAATGGATATACCAAGCACGCGCACAACCTTCTAGTGTCGAATATAGCTTGTGCACCAAAAGGGAGGGTGGTAAAGCTTTCTACCTTCTCCCGGACCCTCTCATATGCTGGATGTGGGAAAGGTGGGTCCATTGCCATTATAATCCTTGGTAGCCGTGGGTATGTTGCTTTTCGAGAATCGGACAGTGAGCACAGTTCTAACTTCACATCACTCCAACAAGTTTTCACTATGCGTGACCCACCCTCTTACTACTGTGCCTATTAAAACATAACCTAGCATACTTCGTCACTCATCCTCCCTCCATTGAGCTTCCATTTCTCTCAAAAATACCTTAAGGTATGCATCCTTAGAATAATTGCTTATTGCGTTTCCTCCTAGGTGTCAAACTGTATGTGCCATGGTTACCTTGGTCACCGATCCTTTCATATGTCACCCAATCAATTCATAAGTCCCATGTGCCCAATTATCACATGTTATATTGGTAGTATCATTGATAGATTGAGCATCATCAAACTAGATGACTCCTTCTGTAGGGTGGATGGTCTCTAGATCTCTTATGGAGCACACATATATTTTGTCCAGGACCTCCTCTCTAAGGGGTTCAGTATAGGGGGTGGACTTCCCATCAACCAGTAGTATAACTATCCTCTCTTCCTTGTTTTCAAAGCTTATGTACCCCTTGTTAAACCGGAGGTCTGCATTATTCTTATAACACCATGGGTGCCTAAGTAGAGCTGGGAAATTATTTACCTCGGCAAGCACCAAGACTTCAAAATCCCTAGTGAACCTAGTCCCCTGAATGGTAATGGTGCATCCTTCAAGACACCTATGGGCATTGCCTTTGTCTTATTTGTCATATACAACAAATTTGAAGATGGATGTAATGCGGGTATTCCCATTTGATGCTAGGCATCCAGAGAGAGAACATTAACCTCCACACCTATGTCAATGAGGATGTTGTTAAGAAACCATCCATCCACCATTGTGTTCAAGATAATCTCTTTGTCATAATCAAGGTTGTGAGGTGGGAGGTTTGCATGTAGGATCTTTTTCATGTTCTCCTTGGCGCGTGGCACCTTTTCTCTCAACCATGCCCCTAGCGGGGAATAATATTCTCCTGCCTCGATAATTTACACACCTCCTTAACCTCATCCAAGTCATCCCTTGGTGCTTCTACTAGTCTCCTTTTCTCATATTTCTAGTTTACTCTTTTAAGTATTGGATCTGCCCTTGTAATCTTTGAATTAAGTCCATGGTTTCTGGTAGACTTCTTTACGGTGATTTGGGTTTGGATACTTCCCATGTACTACTTCTCTCAAATCTAGAGGTCTTTGGATAGGCACCTCCTTTACGCACGTGGATTCCACCCTTGTTGTTACCATAACAGGATCTAGTTCTAATTCACGTATTACTCATGGGAGCCATTGCGCGTCAGCCTTCTTAATACTCACCATGGAAGCACCCTTATCCTTTCGATATTGCTGACTCATATGTTTGTATAACTTTGGGTACTCTTTGTACTTATTTTTTTCCACACCGGTATCATTGTATAAGATGTAGGCATTCGCGCTTATAATGGTCCGTGGATCCACAATTAAAACATGTCCCACGTGGGAACTCACTTCTTCCTCCATGGTTACCATGACCACAAAATCCTCCGTGAAACCCTCTTCCACACGCATCTCCATCTCTGCACTCTCCATACCCATGGTCATCTCCTTTGGAACTGCTGGCAATGCCATTCTAGCACACACCAAGATCAATTACCTCATGAATCTGGTCAATCAATCTACAATCCTTGGTGTCATGTGTGGTTAAGGTACATATCTTGTAATAACAAGATACATTTTTGGATCGCGTGCGCTGCAATAGGGGCACCTACTTGCATCGTGGTCCTCGTGACATATTTTTAGTTTTCTTTGCTATGGCGCGTACCACCTTTGAGTACATATCCCACCATTATCCTTTGTGTTTCCTTCTCATGTTATAATCCATGCACCACATCCCTCCAAGAATCTATGGAACTACGTTGGAAGATAATTTCTCTAATTGCTTAGCCATGGCAGCAATCGAGCCTCGAGAAATGGGCTAACACTAGTGTCAACAATACCAACTGCCTTAGTGCTTAAAGAAACTTCAACACTTGCGCATAGGTCCGTGAATGTTTTATGAGATAAATCCCTCCTAAAGGGTGTGATCAATCATCTGAAAAACCATTGAGCATGTTATGAAGGGTGGATATCATAAGATAGTTTAGATAATAGATTTTTAAAATGAGCATCATATTCTGCATGCTCTCTGCCATGCCCTACTGGATTTCTTTGAAGAGCTAATGCTCGTATGTTCAAACTTAGGTATGTGTAATTCTGCCAAGAACACATTTCTTAGCTCATTATAATCCACAATATTTGATGAGGTCATACTTTCTATACCAAATATGCATGCATCCTTGCAAGGTTATTGTCAAATTAAGCCCTGGCCTTTGATCATGGGTCATGATTCCCTTCGCACGCCATAGTAGCTCGCACTTATGCACATGTTCCATAACATCTTCTATCCCACTATAATCTGGTAAGTGTAGAGACATCTGAAAAAGACTTGAGGAGGTGGCTAAGGCCCTTGCCCTCCCAATCCAGTCCCTTGGTTTCCACTAGATCCTAAGCCATCCACTAGATCCACCACTTCCACCTCCAGATCCTCTTGTGGTAGGTATAGGGCTGTATTTGTCATGTTGAATGCTCCGTCATCCCACTAAATTGTACCTTTGACGGTTTGTGAACTAGTACCACTCCCAGTTGTAGTTCCTCCACCACTTCCTAACGCACTTCCAAAACCAGCTATATACATGCCTTGTCTAAACATTCCACCAAATACCGGAATAGTGTGTGAAGCCATAGAAGTCCCAAACGAGAAGTTGTATGTTCTAGGTGCTGATTGGTTGCTTCTACTAATATCAAATGGATCAACTATACTTTTCCCTCGTTTAAACAAACCAAGCGCCAAGGTTCGGTCGCTAGGTGGGGTTAGATGCACGCCAACGACTCTTCTCTCTCTACATGACAGACTCTCATCAGAAGCCACAAGGTTTTCTCTCCCACACTTACCAAGATGGGGTACCACAGACTATTCAGGTTCCACATCCTCTGTGTGAACCTTGACTCCTTTCCACCATGTCGGATCCATAACCCACTTGTAATCCCACGTTATCTATCGATCTCCTTTTCATGCACTTTGTTATACTTGAGCCATCTCTCCTCCCTTTCCTGTTCAGTCGTCAGATCAACCATCCTTCCCCAACCTGGATTCCTCGCCTAGCACTCAGGGTGGTTTAGTCACCATAGCAAATGCCTCTAAACCCATGGTGACCATCAAGATTTTGATCACAAGGGGAATAACATGCGAGAAATGATCCCCTGGGCTTTGTAAGAACTCAAACTCAAGCAACTCTACGGATAGGAATACATGTAAATGGTGTATTCCAGAGTGTATCTAGTCAATACTCCCTTCCACCAATGATCTATAGCACGGGTCCACGTTAGATCAACATCTTGCAGGTTTTGATACGTTTCTTGGGTCCAAGGGTGTGATTTATAACACCATCCCGATCTAGATGTAGAAGGCGAGAGCCATTTGAATAACTCTCTTGGGAAACAAAGAAGAAGGTTTCTTATAACTCATGATAAAGAGTTTATTCCACCCATATTCATGTATCAAACTTATATCCGGTACTAAATCTACGAGTGAATTCATCCTCGTGCTTTTAAACTAATCTTCAACACCTTCAAGTGTTAAGCGCTCTGCCATCACTTTCTTCATAGATCATCATGTATGCCATGTTCCACTACAACTTGAAAAGAGGTCCGTGTAATGGAACCCAAATGTAGTCATTTTTGCACCCAACAAAGAACAAGGGAACCTCATGCATTCCAACCTATCACTCAATAAGCGCTAGGTGCTCATCCGAGACACGTGAGAGGGAGCCGAGTCTCTCTTTTATGTGAGTCTAGTGGAAGGCATAGTTCATGATTCTGACTTAGTGATTTAATAGACATGAAGAAGCTATAGAGCTCAAGATGGCTTCTACACCCCTTTATTCATAAAAGAAACAAAGTGTGCAATAGAAATAATAGAACCAAGAGTTTGTAAATCCACAAATATACTTAATCATTCAAGTAAGGTCCATGATTATACAAGATCAAAAGTAGAGTAAAAACATGCAGATAATATAGAAGGAGATCTTAATGTAACCATGATGGTAACCTTATCATATTCATTCATAGTCTTGCTACAAAGTATCACGAGGGGTAGACCATAGTCATGCGCCATGTCTAGATTCATACATGTATTCTCACAAAACAAAAATTTCATTCCCCATTTCCCCATTACATCCTTACTAGAATCCTTTACCCATTTTCATCTCATAGTTCTTGCAGTAATTTACAGAGCCCCCTACCTCCCTTCTCTCCTGTTCTTTGCTAAGGGCATGTGTATAAATAGGCATCTAAGCTCTAACAAACTCCTATGTAGCCGCAAATCGGCCCCAAGTGTCGAGGTGTAGACACCAAATTTGTGTCCTCACAAGGTATATTCCCCCAGCATCTCATATTTATGCAACCTAACCTATCCACCTAAACCTTACACAATTATTTATTAATTACCTTATAATTAATAAATCCACATCTCCACACCTCGGGTTCTCCAAGAAGCCACCTCATTTCGCCACCTCATCATGACCTAGCCCTAACCTAAACTAACCTAATTAAGACCTATAACTTGGTCTACATCCACACCCATGACTAATTACTCCTCACCCGCACCAGACCAACCTAATAATGACAACCTCAACCCACAACTAATCCCTCGGGAGAAAGGAGGGAAAGTTGGCTATTTTACTAAAAAATAGCCCACTTTTACTTAACCTACATGGTAAGCAACCTATGGGTGAGGTATGCCATCGGTTAACGTAACCACCATCGGTTCCCTGTAAATGACCTTCCCAGGAACATAAAAAACAAGGGATCAAAATTCATTTAAAAGATCTAGAATTCACTTTGCGGGACGAGAGACAAGTGAAGGAAAGAGAAGATTTTTGTAGAGAAGGACATCGAGCCCAAGACTACAAGGCTGAGTAACTTGAGCACAACCACACTCATCCAAGCATTGGGAGAGAAGATAAGCTCACAAGGGTTTTTGATTGTCGAATCATCCACACGAGCCTTGTCTTTGTCATCATAGTCCTTGGGTGTACACCTTCATCGAGAACTAGTAAGTAGTGTCTTAGTACCGTTTTTAAATACCATTTCTTGAACTTCGAGATTCATAGTAATTATAAGCTCACTCCTAGATCTACTACCCGATAGCACCCTACATCTAACTTTCATTCCTCTACCATATGCATTTCCCAAAGGACAGCTAACCCATATACTCTCTCGAGTCTTCTCCATCACCCGGTCACTCAACCTAGCCCCATCAAGTCATTTACTCCCAACCTTATAAACACCATAACAGTCACCAACCATAGGTCCACCTCCTTTTAAAGCTGGTCCCTAAATGGGCACATAGAGCCCGTCTACCGATATTGGTTGATTAATAACTCCAACAACCGCTCGTTATCTATAACTCCTTATGTTACTCGCCGTTATCTATAACTCTTGGGATGTTATAATGCGATGAATGGGTATAGGTTCATGACTCCATCGATCCCTATGACCCTCAAACATTATGACAAAACTAGCCTTTCCTCTATTGCTTTTTAATGAGGTAACTAAATCATAATTTAGGCTAGGAATAACTTTTTATCATTTGTGTTAATTTTTACTTAAAGGGGCGGCCACCTTAGTGTAAAAGGAAGTCTAATATTTCCTTGGCCCAAGGCATTTTCCTCATTTATTGTCAACTATAAAATACGGTGGTCTTGCATTCTTATTCACAAGTAGTCCTTAGCCCATACAAAAGGAGTTCTTCGCAATCACATCAAGCCTCGATCTCTCTCTAACTAGAAATGAGTATATCAACGCAACACCCTCCCAACATCTCAACGGGTATTCCTCCTAGCTCCTAAGGATCCATATCTGTTTCTCAAGAGAATGAAAAAGATAGAAAGTAGGGAACTCTATTCTAAGAATGGAAACATTCTACGCTCGAAACACAAGGTGTGGGTCACTCGCATGCATGCCTCTCCATGTCATGATTAACTTCTTAGATCTTTCTATCGCAAGGTATATTCCCTCTAGGAGACCTAGTGTAAGGTTCACAGGCTAAAACCTTATCGAATCGAACACGTTCTTCATGTGTTTTGTCCCAAAAGGCCAAAGCGGCTAAGTCTCGAATTGTTCTTACCACATCCCGCACAGTGCTCACTATACACAGGGTTCTCCAAAAGCCTTTTGAATACTACCTTGTGTGTTATAACTATGAGAACACAATGTGGCGCTTCCTCTAATCAATTGTCCATGCACACATACATGATTTTAAGATTTAGGAGCTATATTAGGATTCCTTTACAACAATCCACTAGAAACATCTTAAAAGACATGGACAAGGAAGGCTAGATGGGGAGGAAGGGCGCTAATCATTCTCTGGGACACAGTCGAGGTCGACTAACGATCAACAAACTCACACCCACCACCTACCCCTACTTATCAATAGGGTCATTAGAGAAAGGCTGGGGTAATGTCGAATGGGGCATTACATTCTCCTCCCCTTAAGAAAGCATCATCCTCGATGCGACATATAATGAAGAAAGAGAAATGGTAAGAAACAAGGAACAAATATGGGTGAAGGTATGCTCTAAGGTTAAGATTTTAGACACAAAATCACGGTCATAGGGTGGCCCTAGGAACATTAGGTAGAAATTTTAACTTTCAAGGTTCTATGAAGATTGGTAGTTCCCTCTTATTCGTTATTTCATTAATCTCTTTCTATTAACATTATTCTTAATTCAAGTCCTTTAGAATTTCATTTTTGTAGAATTTTAGTTTATTCATTCCTATGGGTTCCCATCATGAACTACAGTCACAACACCCTACCAGGGTCATACACAACACTAAAATTTCACAAGCATACTTTTACATACTTTCACGACCATATCACATCACAAGGGTTTCACCAAACCATGGATGGAACATACACGTTCCACATAACATAGTATTAGTCACACATATATGACTGACACACAGAATGATCATGCTGATGCATATACAATGGGTATTACATGACCCAAAATCCATGACTGTACCAACATAGTGCCAAGACAATATCCAATAGTCCATACCAACCAAGGGGAGAGTCAAGCCTCAATCATAACAATGTCTAACGAGACTCACAAGAGTACACATAACTCATTATACCAACTCCTCACATAACAAGACATCACAAAACAATCCCCAGATATCACCAAAGCACAAAATAAAACTCCATATACCTTCCCAAAGCATCACCAAATAACCTCCATATACCTCTCATAGAGAAAGAATCATAGTGTCAAAACCAAGTTGGGTCACTCAACCTGGAGTTATCCCCCATCAAGAATATCATGTCACTCCACCATAGAATGCCATAAAGAATAACAGGACACTGAGTAAACCATGAGGCCCATCTCCTTTCTCATTTTAATGAGGTAAAATGGGTCACCCTATTGCCCTGGGCACATAGAGCCCCGTCACCCCTAACCTAAGTGACATAATAAATCATGGTTCAACAACCTGTTTCGTTATCTATAACTCCTTGGGGGCATACCCCATGCGGGTGAACTCTATTAATGAAGTGGTTCCATAGGTTCAACCACTCCATGGTTAATCCCATGACCCTGTTCCAACACATTATAACATTAGAACTAGCGTAAAAATCCATTCAAATTCCAAGTGGCAAAAATTATAAGCCTTGGACTACGATACAAAACTTTTAAATATAGAAACAAAGTTTTAAAACTAAGAAAAAAATGGTGAATTATCCACGGTTAGTGTAAAATCAAATGTTAATGTAATTAATCAAATAAATGCCCAAAATACAAGAACATGTCAATCAAGAAAACGGTTGGTTCTAGCTAAAAGAGATAATGATCAATTTATGAATAAAAATATGTATAGAGAAATAACACATTACTAATCACTATGTAGCCTCATATCACTGACCAAAGGGGTACTCATCGATTTTTGAAGCTTTTTTGGCACTTGGACATCGAGCCTTAGCTCATAAAAGTACACATGTAACTAGAAATGAGTATATCAAATAATGTAACTATCATCATCTCTACCTGAATCATCCCTCCAAACTCCCACAAGGATCAACATAGTCAAAATTACATAGGATTGTCCAATGAAAAATCCAATAAGAAAGAGTAGGGAACTCTAGTTACATAAGTTGAGCCTAAGGTGGTGCACACCCATAATATACTGAGCAAGCTCGAAGTATACTAAATAGATAGAAGTGGGTTTTTAGTCTATATAAGACTCCACTTCCTCACTCATACTCGGCTCAAGATTATGAAAACCTAGTCCACACCTCCTCTCTCCACACATACACTCTTGACAGTTTATCCCCTTAGGGTCATCTAGTGTAAGGTTCACAACATACACATAACTACATCACTAACACAATGGTGATTCACACACATTAACCATAATGTCTTACGCATGGTATATATATACAAGGTATAACACAATCATTACTTTCAAGGGGTTGCGATACATCACATTACCACATTTCCCAAAGTGTAATCACTATACACTAGGGATCATACTCACCATATGCCCCTAAATCATGACATGAACTATCACATATTACATGAATTATATGTATGAGGAACACAATGTCTAACCTTATGTAACATATAGTCAATTGTAAAACAACACGGAACAATGCACACAACTAAACAAGATATGGAATACGGTGATGACATCACATGGATGAAATTTGATTCACTTTACATCAATTTTGTCATGCAATACATCAATACACATTCATATCACATAAATCCAAAATTCTCTAACACTCTGTAATCCACAATAAAATTCCATTCACACACAACAAGGCGGTACACCACACTGGATAAAATTCCTCATTAGATCCTAATTATTGCACCTTTTAAAAGGAGAGTCGATACTCTAATTATGAAGCACATCGATATGAAACAAATAGAACGCACTGGAGAAGCGAGTTACACCACATGTGCTTCCATAACATCACAATTACAACATTGTTCACATTACAACATATATCATGTTACTCTTCCAATATCCACCACCATCATGTAGAATCATCACAACTCCAATCCATTCCAGGAGGTTCGAGAGAATGAACCTCCACTCAAATACCAAATGTAATGCCCACATTTTTCGCACACAATTTGAAATGGTAAAATACCAGGATAATTATTTTTTTGACTTACATTGCTCACTACATACAAAACAACAAGGGTTCCAAGAACAAAAACTTGACTCGCATACAGATAATTTCATAAGTCATTGACTCACATAGATACATGGAAACAACATAGACATGTCGATGCCACACTTTTCCCAGTAGTGAATGGTAGAAACCACTAGAAAAAAGCGACCCAACCACAAGAAAAATGACTTCAAGAATGGTGAACCAACAACACATCATTTCTTTAATTGTATTTTAGTTGCACGATTAACATTCTAAGAACATTATTGAGCAAGGATAGCTTCCTCCTTTTTCCATCTAACTAGGAACTTTAAGTTCATTTCACATATAATTTGAGTTTGACCATTTTAAGTTAGCTTCTTATTCTTTACAAAATTTTCCATAACTTGCATACTTATTTGGCATAATTCAAATCCATATAAAACACTTAATTATCTTGTTCTTATGTTAAGAATCTTCTTCTCGAACATACATTCAATGTATACCCCTTTTTTTTTACTGGGATTTGAGAGGATTTCAAGTGAATGAGACTTGGTGTCCATATAGTGATATTAGGTTTTAATAGAGATTAAGATGCGAGATAGCTTTTTTACCGAAAACATACCTCGACCACGAGTTAGTTATTTCCCTACCATAGTTATTCCAATTCAATGACTTGAGGAATACCATTTTGATTTATATACGTATTTTGTTTTCTCGAAGGTTGAACACACCAAGGTAATTCACATTCCTTGAAGCAAAAGAATATATTTAATTGAGTTATAAGGTCTTCAAGGGTGGTATTATTCGAACCTCAAATCTGTTTTTTTACTCTTATATACTTTATTTTCTACGTCACAAAATGGTCTTATTTTTAGCATTGTCTTGTAAAAGGAGTTACGAAGTGTGTGTCTAACCTCTTGAAGACATAAATGATTAGAATACTTGAAGCTACACACGAACCCTAAGTTAACATCCAAATCAACTGAGGTTTAGATTAATTTCAACTTCACCTAAGGGTCTACCCCTCAACTATATATGAGTTTTAAGCAAGAGGACATATTTATGCTAAACCACCTTCAGAAAGGACCAAAGTGTAATGTTGAGAGAAACCAAGGTAACACATTTAGCTGAGTAGAGCTAAGGGTTCATTAACAAGAGTTTAAGACCTAGAACAACTAAGTCACAACCTCCATCTATGTCATCTGGATCCAACAAGGTTTTCACTTGATGAAGAAATTTACTTTTAAATCTATCTTCGGAAAACAAGGTAATCCACTAGGATACGAAGGAAGAGTTAGCTCTACTTACTCCAAATGAGTTTGACTGTGTCGCTCCTATCTACCAAATTTATGACAATGTCACTAACCATACTGACTAAGATGATAAACCCATTCTTGGGCTCTTGTTTACTCAAACTAGGAGATTTCCATCGAGTGCAGGGTTTAAGTTCACTCTACGGTTTTCAATGTCTTCTACGGTAAGGGGTATCACACATGAAGACAAGCTATGCTCTGATATTGAACAAGGGTAGAGTGTTTGATTAAATCCCTTTATTACATTTACAAAGTATGAATGCACAAGATGACTCATTGATCATTTATTGAATATTGAATATGCACTACAAGATATTACTTCAAATTCATTTACCTTATATAAATATCAAACCTTTTTACCATGTGTACTATGAATCAAAATTGAACCTAAGATTAAATGCACATTTCCTAGATGTCCTTGAAACTAGCATCTTATACATAACAAAAAATTATCAAATATAACCTTCTATAACATGAGACTATATTATACATTTATTCTTCTAACAATGAACTATAGAAATTACAATGATAATTAATGCATTACACAATACCTTTATGTCATCATTCTTTCATCCTGCAAAAACCATGTGAGCAAGATATCAGCGATAAATCTCTAGCATGGCATCCACCCTAATCTAACATAATTATCATTTTTCAGTTTCCCAATTTACATATGATAATAATTACAATTTGTAATCGAAATAAAAGGTTTAGAGACATGTATTCATTACATTTCATTTCACTTCATTTTGTAACCCAGGAGAGAGAAAAAGAAGGGAAGAGAGAGAAAACACCATTTTTCAAAAGTTCTATTTCACACAAGTTACACTATAGAGTTTTAAACAGTTATTTACATGTGTTAAAAGTTTCCATGGTGGTTTGGCAACCCGACGAGGTCTCGCAGCTTTCTATTTTTACATTTTCTTACTAGCTACAAAAACATTCAAAACGGGCTAGAGGCTAAGAAACCGCTTCCAAAAGTTGTCTTTCGATGATAATGCACACCATGATTAACTTTCTACGTGTCCCTAGATATACCAAGAGTTCATAGCAATTGAACGGAATTGGGAAAAAGTGAATGGTTTACGTTTGGCGGCTAGTTTTCTGGGGCCACTGGTCATAGTTGGCCCAGTGCAAATTGAACAAAAGTTAGCTCGAGGGCTTAGAAAACCACATCCAAAATTGACGTTTGATGGATGAATGCGTGCAATGAGAAACTTCCTACAAATTTCCCTATATACGGAGAATTTGACAGAGTCGATGGAATTCAGAACTAGAAAATAGTTTCAAATGGCAACAAGTTTATTGGAGCGACAATTCAAAATTGGTCTAGTTTGACCTCAAAATGTGACCAGAGGCCTACAAAATGGCTTTGCCAAACTATCCAGAAAAGTGTTTTACCCTAAACTGAAATTTCCATGCAATTTTCTAGTAAGAACACTAGAGGTTTGCGAAAACAAATAATAATTTCTCTATCCAAGTTTTAAATGGTGGTTCAAAATGAAATCCAACTTTATAGTTTTAATAGCTTTCTACTACTATAAAACAATGTAACAAGGCTCCTATAAGAGCATCAAAAAGATCACATATGTTTGTTTGGGGTAGATCTAAAGGTCAAGGTGACTCCTCGCATACCAAGGTACATGAATGAAAATTAACATCTCATTTCGGGGGTTATGAAGGGTACTTAATGAGTCTCGAAAAATGTAAAAATTAAATTTTTAAACGGGAGATGATCAACGTTATTACTTACGGGAAGTCAATTTCATCTAGTCGATAAGAAAATGTTGTAGTGATTCGGTTGGGTAGGAAGTTTCTAAATCACCTCAGAATGAGGGTGGAATTTCATGTTTTAATGCAAACAAGTTATTTTGACTTCGTGAGTTATGACACGACATTTCATTATTTTTGTAATGAGTTGAAATAAACATTTAATGGTATTAAAATCCTAATATTTTAAAATTCTATTAAGTTGTAAAAGAGAACTAAAGCATGAGAATTATGAGAGATCAGGGAAGATGAACCATGCCTGGAAGGAACGGAGTTAGTCGAACCTATAGGCTTTGGTCTAGCATCTCACTTGGGAACTTCGTTAACTAGTTCACGAGCCTCGATTTAACCTCCACAACATCACACAAAATTCCCGATCACTTGAAGTTTTTCCAACTAGAATAAGTTTCCCATTATGTTCTGACAATTTTCTAGGGCCTGCACAAGGCTCCATTCTTTCACACGGGCTAAGAGAATGTTGGCAACGAGACAGGAGGCTCTACACCTGCGAGTGTAGTTGCTTGAAAGTTTCTAAAGCCTTTTGAACAGATCCATTATGTGCATATCCAATCATGGCATTCCATGAGACAACATTTCTTTGAGGCATTCTACCAAACAATTCACATGCCTTTTCAACAAATCCATTTTGTGCATATCCTGCAATCATGGCACTCCATGAGACCACATTTCTTTGAGGCATTCTATCAAACAGTTCATGCGCCTTCTCAACAAATCCTCTACATATTCAAATGCATTCATCGGGAAAAGTTCATATGCAGCCCATGTATTTGAAATATCCCAAAACCTCCACACATTTTGAAGAATAAATAGTGGAACGCATTACCATAAGTAAGATCCACACACTCAGCCAAATGCATTGCCCATGCAAAAAGTGAAGGGAATGTAGCTTTCCCACGCAAGTGAGAGGTAAAACATTGTTGTTCACGCAAGTAAAGGATAAATAAACAATCCCACATAGTCAAAGTAATATCCCACGCACCCAGGGAATACCAGCCCATGCATTCCAAGGATCTATCAACTGTCCATGCCAAATCCATACAAGCCCACATAGCAAGGAAAAGAAAACAGTCTACTCATCCCACACTAAAGGACTATTCACCATACAGAGGGTCAAGATAGTCCACGCAAGGGACATGAAAGAACTGGTCTGCAAAAAAATCCACGCCTATTCAAGGGTTTCCCCCATTTTTAATACAAGGCTGGGAGAATCTTTGGCACGAGGCCGAGGAGTGCGTTAAGCAAAGGCCACGAATATGTAAGGAAGGAACAACGATCCAAACAAAATAGTGGAAAGTGCATTAGAAATGTGTTCCATCCTGCACAAAAGAAGGCACCAATCCAAATGTGCACATCCTCCCAGAGCATTCCTTCACCCAAAGCTCTCACGCAACCAGGTAAAAGTGCGTACCCAACCACCAGAAGGAAATTTACAGAGCAGACATATTTTTGTCTCATTAATACACACCTTGGGAAAAGGGAAAATAGTGGCTAGCTCCCCTACCAGCTAGAGTTCAACACGTAAAGCCATGGAGGAGACATGATGGGATGGCAGGTGTTCCACCTCCCAACGCATGCAACCAAAGACCAGGTCCTTTCAATAAAATAAAATAAAATAAAACAAGGGTATTATGGCCAGCATGGGAAAGAAGAAGTGGTGGGGTGGGTGGATACCTCCACAATTTAATAAATAAATGTTTTATCAACAAAAATTTGTGTTTACAAGGCTTGCGTAATGACACCTCGATGGTTAAAGAGGAACGTTAAACATTAACCCAAACACCATGCCCTAAACAAAGGTGCCACCAATAACAAGCTTCTCTTGCGTGAGTCGCGGATTGATCGATCGTAAAGATAAAAATAAAATAACGTAAGGATAAATAATATTAATGTTGATAACATTCAACGATAGAATAATAATAAAACAAAATCATCGATCGACATACAAAATAATAATAATAATGTCGTTATTATTATTATTATTATTGCACACAAATTTATTAACCATATTAATAATGATCACCCGTCAACAAAGAGTAAAATAATAATAAGCACAAATTGACACTTCAATATAATAATTATTATGTAGATGTTCCTTCTAGCTATACACACCCTAACAACATCAAGACATCATTAAAACCACCTATAGAATTTGAGAACGAGATTTTCCTTAACAAGGTAATCGAAAAGGCACTGCAGAGGTCTTCCACTAGCAACATCAAAAAAGACACGGACAATGGAAGGCTAGACAGGAGGAAGGGTGTTAATCATTCTCTGGGACACAGTCGAGGTCGACTAATGATCAACAAACTCACACCCACCACCTACCCCTGCTTATCAACAAGGTCGTTAGAGAAAAGGCTGGGGTAATGTCAAACAAGGAATTACATTATGATTCTTTGTTTTTTTCTACACGCCAAGCGAGAGAAGAGAGTTAATGTTGATATCTAAAGTTTGTTGGGAAGATCCGGAAGGTGTCTTTGCCATTAAAATGGTCGAATTTCGTGCCCGATCGGATTTTTTCTTTTTTCTTCTCCCAAACATGCAAGGAGAAAGATTTGTGGATCGGGGGCAAAAGTTGTTGGAAGATTGATGGAAGAGTGATCTCTGAGCAAGGAGTTGAATGCAAGAGGAATTCGATGAAATTTGCCCCTCGAGCACACTGGAGACTTCTTACAAATTTGATTACGAGAATCACAAAATAATCATGGTGAAACCGGTGCATTAAATGTTTTTGTCTTTTGGGGAGAAGGGGCTTGGTTGTAAATGTTATAAATGGCACAAATTTTTCATGCAAATGGTTGGGAGTTTTGGAAAATTCATAGACTGATTTTTCTAGTAAAAAGCTTGATAAAGCCCATCCCTTTCGAGAAGCTATCTAAGATGCTGTATATCTCTCTTTGTATCAAATTCAATTGTCTCAAGGTGCTTACAAATGTACTGACCATTAAAAAGCTTTGAGATTGTTTCGGAAACTTTCCTTGTTGATAAATTTGATCAAATTTGAGTTATTCTATGTTAATCTTGAGTAAAGTGTATTTATTTCATCTTTGAATGCATATGAGTAGTTTTTATTGTTTCTATTCAATATTATACCAAAATAGGGTCCAATCATATAGGTCTCTGGTCCTTGTGATATTTTAGTGGCATCTACAATTTCATTTCTTAGAAGAGCCTTCATCTGGGAGTGGGATAAACGGTTTAAAATCACTTTTCTTTCATTTTTTTGATAGAGATTCTCTATAAGCCTCTGGGTGTACCTCAAGCATGACTTGGTTTAAATCTTGGTGCTTTATTGGGTTCTTTAACTCAAGCCTTCATGATAGAATCCCATAGGTTGTGTGAAAGAGTGCTAAGTTGGGCCTCCATTTAGGCACATATTCTAGTTGAAGAGACATTTCTAACTTTTGTGGCATTTTGTTGGCTGAAATCCCTCCATTTTGCATAAGCTCTCAAGGATTTGGTGAGTCAAGTTCATCCTATCTCCCCTCCCACCAAAATTTATTTAAAAAACATCCAATCCCATCCACACTACCCCTGTTTTTCTCGTATACCCACACAAGACCAAAATCCATTTGCCAAAGTATGCAGGATAAATCAAGGTCTCAAATGTCTTTAGTAACCTTTGCCTTGTTGTGAAAGTATCTCCATGATCTGGAAGTGACAACTCGTGAGAGTCAGATCTAGTGTGTTGATCATATTTTCCCCAAGGTCTTCTCTACAAAATTTATGCAAAATAAGGGTACATGTATCTCCTTTATGATAACGAGAGGTTAAAAATAGGTTCTCTTGACTTGGTTGAAGGCCTGCACAACCTAAAATAGTTAGGATAATATCATATCTTTTAAGGTTTTACCCATATCTCCACAAATCCAAGTAATAAAGGGACAGTCGGACCTCCTCCCGGCTACAAAACAACACATATCTATGATTTGGTTGCCTCTAAGCTCCATGTTGAATTAGTGTTGCTACTTGGTCTAAAAAGGAGAAAAATTTTGGGTATCAACGAGGATCAATTGGGAGGCCTTCCATAGAAATGATGTGGTCCAAATACTACAACTCTATCTAAAAGAACGCACACTTCTCCAAGTTCCCCAAAAACGTTTCTACTCACGAAGACACCTTTGAAGAACCTAGTGAAGGTGCCCCTCATGCTCCTCACGTGTATGTGAGTATATCAAAATTTCATCAAGGAAGATGAGAATGAAGTGATCCAAAAATTTTCTAAATACCCCATTCATCAATCTCATGAACACTATGGGGGCATTTGTCGGACCAAAAGTTACCACTATGAACTCGTAGTGGCCATATCTCTATATGGAAGGCGGTCTTTTGAATATCTACCTCTGTGATCCTTAGTTGATATCCCAACTTAAGATCTATTTTAGAGAAAATTGTGGCCCCTTCATCCGGTCAAATAAATCATCAATATGTGGAAGGGGTAATGATTCTTGATTGTTACTTTATTCAGTTGGTGATAATCAATACACAAACATAGGGATCCATCCTTCTTCTTTAAAAAAATCACTGGTGCACCCCAAGGGATACACTAGGATGGATTAGGACTTTCTCCAGAAGGCCCTCAAGCTACAACTTGAGCTCATAGAGCTCAGAGGTAGTCATCCGATAAGGTGCTCATGAGATAGGATCTGCACCTAGAACTAGATCTATGTGAAAATCTATCTCACGTGGGGGAGGTAACCCTGGTAGCTCCCGAAAATGCATCAGCAAAATCTCTCAAGATGTGATGGTCATCAAGGGATGGTCTACTAGACTCATCCTTATATTTGTCACTAACCGTAACAACATACATATGACAACCTCATCACACACACCGCTTAAGATGCATAATAGAGATGGTGCAAATGGAAATGGGCCTCCTAATTCCTGCTATCACTGACTCAACTCCTAGATCATCTGTATAAGCAATAGTCTTATGGTAATAGTCCACTCTGGCTGTGTGTGTAGAAAACCATTCCATGCCCAAGATGACTCCATATGAACCCAATGGAAAGATACGAAGATCCGAGGTAGTGGTGAAGGGTCCCAAATCCACTACACACTCCTTAACTAAGGAGTCTACATAAATTTTGGCTCCAGAAGCCATCTCAACATCCCAACTAAGACCATGCCTAACTGCCACTAGCTTGCAACGCTCTACTAGGGATGGTGAAATAACTGAATCGGAGCGAACCAGAATCAAGAAATATAAAGACGGAAATACCACATATACTATTTCTCCTCTCTATCATGGTACTCTGGTGATCAACCTAGAGGTTCTCGACCACTACGTAGATCTGATGGCTACGTCCCATGTCGCCAATAGTAGGATCTAAAATTTGTGTCTTAACCTTATTACTAGGGTTTTGGGCACTCTCTCCAATAAAGTCCAACAATGCCACAACCATAATAGTTGATTGGTCCTCTCTAGTGAGATGTAGCTCTAGCCGGTACTCTAGAGGTCTACGCTATGGATCCTGACGATCCGGCTATGGATTACATAGGTCTCTGTTGATGAGCTCCTACTAATTAAGCTCTTGGTGTACCTGTGTCCTAATGGGACCCCTAGGAGGATGCCCCATACTCCATCCCCTTTGTGCATCGAATCTCCGAGAAGGTATGAATGGTGGACAAGTCACATTCTTGTTATTTGCATTCTTGAGGTAGTTGTTGTGGTGGCCGAATGATGATAGTGTGGAACCCGATCCATCATGAGGAGGAGGAGATGACCCCCTCGACTTGTTATCCTGCATCTGTTGGATGCGGCTCCGAACTCTATCCTTAGCACTCTTTGCATCTTTCCTCGTGTCTCATCTCGCAATATAGGCCTTCTCAAGGCCTCTGCTAAGGTCTATGGGCAGTGAATGCACACCGCACCACCCAAATCCAAATTTAGGCCCCTGATGAACCTATGAATCTATACCTTCTCATCTCTGCATATAGTTGACATACTAGAGTAGGTCTAGAAATCGACTCTCATACTCATCTATAGTCATAGATGCTGGAAGAGGTCATGGAACTCATTTATCCTCTGAAATAAAACTCTGGGTAAATATATACTCTGAACTACTCCTCATAGAGCTCCTTAGTAATCGTATCGAGTCAATGTGGAGCTTCTACTCATCGGTCCTCCACTAGGCACTTGTTCCATCCCTTAGAAGATGGATCACAACATGATCTTTCGTGTTACTCGTACAAGGGTAGATCTTGAAGCATCCGCTCAAGCTCAGTAACAGGCCTCTTCCGAAACCCAACTATATCTCAAAAATAGTGAGATTGTCGTATCTTCAGGATCTCCGATATAGTTTACAACTAACAACTCATGACCCTTAGGTCTCTCTCGAGTGCTCTTCCTCTGCTTAGGGCTCCAAGATTTGTCCCTATATCCTGAAATTTTGTCTCATGTCTCCATCATGGTAACTCTACCCTAGCCGACTCCACGTGGGATTTCTCTTCCCTATGCTCCTCACGGTGTCAATGAGATGTTTGAGCCTCAACTGATGGCTCCCTATCCTATCTAGAAAGTCATCCTCCTAAGGACCCTCTACGTATAATGACATTAACGTCATGAAGCATCTATAAAATCTGAGGTAGAATGGTCGCTATAGCCTGATCTAGCGGTGGTAAATCTAGATCTAATTGCAAGAACCCATCTTCTAGTTTGTGCCTCCTACACAAACCAAGGTGAGAATTAGTTCATCATTCTAGGTTCTTATTTCAGTTTTCTAGGTTTTCTATATTATATAATTATCAGACAGTGTGGTTTTCTAGGTTTAAAAGAAAACAAATTTACGCTAGGTTAAGTGTTCATGTCTCGTGTTTTCTAGTGTGCCCAAGGGTCCAAGATTTGAACCCATGGCTTTGATACCAAGTGTAACACCCACAAAAAAGACGTTCTAGGAACACATTAAAATCTTAAACACTTATCCCGAAAGTTGCGGCAATTTTTTTTTTTTATTTTAAGTTAAAAGGTTACAAGGGTGTCAACCCCTAATGTACATTAAATTAATTTTCACCAATAATCTCTACTTTACAAAGGATGGACCAAGTCTAAGTTAAATGATTAAATATTCTTAATTTATCTCTAAGGTCAAATAATTAACATTCCTCAGGAAGGTGCCATAATTTAATTTACTTGGTTAAAAAAAAATTCTCCTCCTTAATTAACATTCAAACCCAAATTGATTAACCTTATACTTAGTTATTTTAGTTTCATTATCCTAATAGCTTTAATGTCTATTTCATTAATTTTTAAAACATACTAGAACTAAATAATGACTTTGCACCCCAAGGTATTTAAATGGCCCCATTCACCCATCTACACATACCTTTAAAATTATTTAAAACATCCATAAAATTCATTCCTACCAAATAATTGTAGGGTTGATCCTCAACCCTTGAATCAATTCAATTTTGACCACTAGATCTAGGGTTCTAAACTAACCCTAAATATCCTTATGTATTCTTATTACAACCTTTTTTTACCCTAGTCTCCTCATTTGGTCACTTTATTTTTGTTTGATTTGTAGGTTGGAGAAAAGGAAGACATGGGAGCAAGAAAGGAAGAAACTACGGAGGAATTTACAAAATCAAGCTTAGTTTAGTCTATGTTATAGATTTATCATTGTAATTTATTTTATTCAAGGATAAAGGGGTTTCCACTCCAAATCTGGAGTTATAACAAAATTATTTGTATTTTGAGTTCTCTATTTTGGGAAAACCCTACCTCTATTTATATGTATGAGTTTGAGCACTTTTGATTAATCATTTGAAGATTTGCTTTCTTGAACAATGAAATTTAACCATTATTTTCTTGCTGGGGTTTCTTTTCTACTTTTTACAAGTTCAAATTTTTAGTTAGACCAAGGTAAAATTTGCACAAGCATAAATCTATATTTTTCCACCATTAGAGA
Organism: Taxus wallichiana var. yunnanensis; assembly: GCA_018340775.1. NCBI lineage: Eukaryota > Viridiplantae > Streptophyta > Pinopsida > Cupressales > Taxaceae > Taxus > Taxus wallichiana. The sequence continues at coordinate 828,353,465 of CM031237.1, read as the reverse complement.
CAAAATCGCCGCCCAAAGCAAGTTGGAGGTCTGGGACCACCACCCTACGGATGATGATTCATGAACCATCACCTTGCACGAGTAGAGGTTATGAGACTGCTGCTATTTTGCCTAAGTGGCGGTTACGACACCGCCACTCTACACTGTAGGCGCGATCATGTTCCTTAGAAATAGAACCTTCAAATCCAAGATTTTCAAAAAAACAAAATTCACTAGAGTGTTCTAAAAGTCATTCTAAACTTAATTTTATGTGCCTAAAGTTTCCAGTTGCAAGATTTAATTCATCTATTCATTCCATAGTAAAATTAATTATTTTAAGCATTTCTATTTCGATAGTAACAATCACAACTACAAGATCATTTTCATTTCTCTCAACAAATTTTCTTTCAAGACAAAAACATAAATGAAGCTAAATCTACTTCTAATGTTGTTGTTTTTCCTTACTACAAAATGCAACATTTCAACATAACAATATACTTCAAATTTGTTGCCTCTTTCCATTTCCACTACAACTTATTTGTTCAAATAACTACTAACAACTTTGTTCCACATTCAAGGTTTCCAAGCATACACTATTAGTATTCTACAATTTCTATATTCTTTCTTTTCTTTTCACAATACTATAACTTCAACAATGATAATGAACATTATTTTCCTTGAGCATAGTTCATTTATTTTAATGCAAAGAACTTCTTTTCTCACAATACAAACTATAACTAAACTTTTAAACATGATTTACATTTTGGTTCATTCCTTTACATACTACCATTTGAGGAGAAAGAAAATTATACAATTCCTCAATGAGCTTCCTTCAAATAATAATACAACTTACAATGCAACATTTCTTTTTATAAAAATACAATATTACAAGTCTTCCACCTTAAGTGGGAATAACAAGAAGGTTTTCTCACAAGGAAGATTTCTTTTGGACACCAAAAAATGCTCTAAGTTTCACATCACCAACAAAATCTCCACCATATGTTCACTTGATCAAAAGAAAAAAAGGGGGAAAGGCAACACTCTCCACCCAACCAATAATCAATGAGGAGAAGAAGCTATCCTCCTCATTGGCCCCCGAGCCCCAACCAAAATGTAATGAAATATGGATCCAACTCATGGCAATAATACAAGCTTCCACATCACAATACAAGGATTTCACAATCATACCAAAACACAATCAACACAAACTACAAACACAAGAAGAAAACCAACATAATATACAAGGCTTCAAAATGTAAAGCCAAAGGAGAAACAATCCATGGGGAGATCACTTATGCCTCCCAATGGTAGGTGTCAACCTTAAAACCCTCCAATCACATCTTAAAACCTCTACACAAATCTTATGCCTCCCTCAAGATCTTCTTATGCCTCCCACATTCTCTTATGCCTCCCTACTATTTCTTATGCCTCCTCATAAAAATCAAGTAAGAAATGCAAGCATTTCTTTTCAAGGTGGGGCACCCAACCCAACTCCTCCAAACATGAAATAAACTCTTATGCCTCCCTACATGTAAGATCCCCATAGTCCCCTCCTACACCACACTTAGGCAATCTACCCAAGCACCCAACAAGCATACCAAAACACTCAAAAACATACACATATACACAATATAAAAGAAAACATTTAACAAGAGTGTAGCTCCTACCTTTCCATGGTAGAGCTTGATCCAAGAGTCACACACCAAGCTCCTTCAAGCCCAAACTATCACCAACAAGCTCCAACAAAATCCACAAGCACTCAAAAATCCTCCAACTCCAAAAATGCAATAGCACAAAAAGAAATCAAGTAACCCCCAAACAAACAAAAAAACTTCAAAAAATAAAAAGGGGAGAGGAGGGTGAGGTGGCTCCATGTAGGATGCCACATCACTCATCCTCAACTCCACCTCACAAGTCAAACCTCAACCCCAATGCACAATAAATTGGTGGGTGAGAGGAATGACAAACCTCTTACACACACAATCCAAGCCCACACCCCTTAAGGACAAACTTTAAAACCCATGTAAGAAAAGTGCAATAAATGTCACTTTTTGTCTTATAAAACACATAATGGGGTCTATTTTTGACCCCCAATCCATAGGTAGGGTTGGTATAGTAATTTAAGAGGTGTGGGACAAGTTTAACTTGTCCCACAAGCCTCCAAAATTGGCCCTTAAGGCCAAATCCGAATTTCTATGAAGAGGTAGAGTGTACAACACTCAAGATCACAAGCACTCAACTTACAACACAAAACCCAAAGAGCCATCCAATCTAATAAATCACCTCTTTTGTCCCATCTATAATTAGTTTAGTAACATGATTAATTTACTAATCTAGACACAATTTAATTAATTAATACAAGGAAAATACATCACTAAAAATCACATACCAAAATTAAATAAATGAAACTAAAATAAAGAACAACACACAAACCCCTTGGTCACAATTGGAGGTAATCCCCCCCATGGGGACCCCCTAACAACAATTCAAAACACACACAACAAAAATACATGTTGCCATGGTGACCATTGTTGAATTCATCTAGCATTCCAATGTGGTTGGTCTCAATCCCCCATTGTTTGTTGTGATATATTTACCTGTAAAACACATAATACCTCCTTCAGCCTCGTGGCCACATCAAAACATCTAAGATAAAATATACAATATAAATCCACAATCATCTACATATGAATCAAATTATCATCTAGGCAAGTAACGTTATCATTTACAATTTCTAACAATATCTCGATTATACATTTTATCGATATCAATAGGATCACAAAATTAGATCAATTGATAAAGTCTACTCAATATGACATAAATATCGCATGTCGAAGTATATAATTATGTCAGCCACATATCATCATCAATATAAAATGTCTCTAATAATCCACACACATCATACTATGAATCGAAATCTAACAATAGTCCAAGTATCTCTATCATCTAACATCATGCTAAGTCAAAATGATACAAAATATCCATAAGTATAGTCAACAGTATCGAAATCAACAGTAATAAGTGTCGAAGGGAAGTGGGCACTACATTAACTAACTAGGCACAAAAGAAAAATAAGAATTTTTACTATCACAAAGCTATACAAAACATTACAATAAAGTTATAAAATAAGACTTGTACAAATAATACACAATAAGCATAATAAAACTCATGCACTATTAGACTTAGTTTAAGTTACTACAACTTAAATTTGTTTTGGCTGATCTAAGATTGTAATATTGTAAGTGAACCCTTATGCTTCTATATCAACTTCCCTAATGGTTTAAAAACATGTGAATCAAAAGCAATATTGTATTTTCATGTCGATCTAATGTAGCAGGATTTGGGTTCGTGGGAAATCCTACCTCAACCAAAAACACTTAAGAGTATTTTTTTCACTATATGTTGGCTCAGAGGTATAACCAATGTTGCAAAATCCTATTGATGTTAAAAATGTATAACTAATGCGAAATGTTTTACCAATTTTGTAAACGTCAATCAAGTACCACAAAGTTTTATCAATGTCGTGAACGTATAAACAATGCTACAAAGGTATACCAATATTGCAAAAGTCTAACCAATGTTTCTACAGCCTACTAATTCCCTAAAGGTATAAATAATTATCAAGGTATAACAATGTTGCAAGAAATGTCATGATGGTCTATTTATGTTGTGTAATACCATAGATGAATATTTTTGATCCCATATAAATTCTAATCAAGCTAAATAAAATCTATATGGTTGTACCTTGCCTTTATAATATCTCATGATTATAGGAATCTTAATTAATATTGTGTAGCTAATTTTTACGGTTATTTTGGGAGTCTTACATACCTATATAAACAAACCTATATTTCTCATAAATTTAGTGGGAGGGTAAATTTAGGATTTCAATACCTAAGAATAAGGATAATATTTGGTAATTATTGGTGTGGCATTTTTGTAATGTCTCTCTCGTCTCCGTGTTGTCGGCTTCACTCACGTGAGTTTGAGATGGCTCCATGGTATGGTTAGTTAATTTTTAGCATTTTCCTTACAATCTGGTTAATTTGGAAAATGAAATAATAAAATAATAATGGTAACTTGTAGTTGTCTTTCCCAAACTAACCATCTAGACCCTATGGAGTGCCTTTGTGTTTCCAAATTATGTGGTGATGTCTTTTTCATTTGCAATCCTTTAAAATCAATATCACTTTCAAATTCTTGAGTTCAAAATAATATAATATTATTAATGTTTATTAGTACTGCCGTAAGGCAAGTAAACTATAGTCTTCAACTTCAGTTAACTAGTTATTAATACTTGTGCTTTTCAACCAATTACAGATTTTTATTAATTTCATAAACAACTAAATACTTCTCACATTAATAATAAATACTAATGAACCTGCACATTTTTTAACAAAATAATTACAAATTTACATTTATCTGCAATTTGATTGGTCTACAAATTGAGATGTTATTATAGCCTTCAACAATTTCAAGAAAAATGATGATGTCATAATAATTATTACAATTTATTTAAAGACTCTTTAAAAATTAATTCAATAGCTCCTTTCTCAAACAAATATGATTTAAGGTATAACTGTACAAATGAAACTATTACAATTACAATGCTTGTCCAGTTGCGAGATCCCTAAGAAATTGTGAGCCGGTTTGTGCACCCATGATAGCACTTATTCAGGCAGATCGTGTCGTCAAGCCTCCCCACCCCAAGCTTAGAAAGTAGGTCTCGACAAGGATGAATGATGAAGTGGAAGAAGATAAAGTTGAAGAGCAGAAACCAGTTCAAGCAGAGCCTCAATTCAGAATAAGTGAAGTTCACATGGCAAGACTCAAAGCTCCTGAGACTGAAAAGAAGAAAGGATGGTTTTTCAAAAAATGGGGTAGTAAGAAACAGGAACAATCAGGTTCCCGTTGGCTTATTGCCAATGGGATGACCAAGAATAACAAACCCACTTCGCTCAAATCTAAACCATTTCCCTCTCAATCAAAAACCGCAGTTGTAAAGCCAGGTGAAACTCTTTGGAGCATTTCATCTACGGTTCACGGCAAAGGATCAAAATGGCAAGAAATTGCTTCTCTCAATCCTCATATCAGAAACCCAGACATTATTTTTCCAAATCAGACAATCACGACAAAATAGGGAACAACAACATGCCTTGGAAGTGTACTGTGATACTAGGACATTCTCATTTATCCTATGTATAATACTATATAGTATCAAGCAATACACTAGAGTTGCATTCATTTGAATGGAAAAACATGTTATGTATAGAACTGTTATTATATGGGAATTGAATGTGTGGTAACCACTTTCAAGCCTAATGTAGCATATTCTGGTTATGGATGCAATTTCCATAAGTAGACACAAGTTTTCTTGGAGAAGCTATGTGCTATATGATTTATTAATATCTTATGCAATGGTTGCAGGAACAAGAGGTTTTAATATTTACAACTAAAAATTTCTGAGGCTTTTTTATGAAGATATTTGTTGATGCAGAGCAATCCATTATGGTAGTTTGTTTGTATATTAAGTAAATTAACATTGTCTTTAGAGTGGATTAAGATAACACAGCCCCTGTTTCATTCAATCTTACCTGATAGCACCAGCAGCTGAAATTTGTTAATGGGTAGCATTTGGAGTGGATTAAGATAAAGCAGTAGCCTATTTCATTCATTCAGAGCTGATAGCATCAGCGGTTGAAATCTATTAAGGAATGCACATTTACTTTTCTCAACTACATGGAGCTAAACTAAATTAAAAGAATGTGTTTATCAATTAATAACCATTTATTAGTGTTGCGGTAAGGCAAGTAAACTATAGTTCTGTGATATGATATTCTCATCTCCCACCTCATGGTCTGTCAAAATATTTGCACCATCTGGAAAAGTTGCATCGGACTCTGCAGAAGCAGTTTTAACAGGATCCTTACCTGCAAACACATGCTTGTCCAAATCATTCCTAATTTTACCACCCTTGTTATGTTGGCTCTCTTGATGTGTGCCTTCACATCCCCCCTCAGTTTTGCTAATACTTTCCATATCACCAGTTGGCATTTTCACTTCAGGCACTAGTAAACTATTTGCAACCTTAGTGAGAGAGCCAGATTTATCTTTATTGATCACCGAAGCATTTCCATGTAATTTGATTCTCCCTATAGATTCTAGATACTTTGTACTCGTATCTAAACTGGCTCCATCCTCTTCATGATTATCAGATTGACTGGAGAAGTTACTTTGATCATACTGGTGTTGATAGCTGCTTGAAACTGTATGCTCAGATTTTACTTCTTCAAATCTGCTGCGCATTAGACCTGTTCTAGGAGATGCATTTTCAATGCAGTCTTCACAAAAGAGTTTCTCGGTAAAGACTTTGGTGAATCAGACCAATACCTGCGACATGAAGGTAGGCGTTCAAGTACAAATTCCCCAAGGTGACTACCAGCATCACTTGGTATATCAGAAACGTCATATTCAATTGTAGAACTGTGACAATCGGTGCATATAGCTTCATCGTGAACTTCCTCAAAAGCTTCTCCAGGTTCCCATCCTGGCACAAGAACTAGTATTTCTGCATCAATCATGGCTCCAATATTTGTCACATCTCGATCTGAAAGATCCAACACCGTTACCATTTAGCTTGCGACACTCATTGCCGTGTTTGCATCTATATCAAAAGGGAAGTGGATATTGCGAACATGACCTGAGAGTTCAGTTTAACATTAAGTACAAATCAAGATACCTTCCATCGCCATCAAAACTCAACATATCAATATAGCATATGCAATCCAAAAGGTGGGAGAAGAATGCATAATATAAGGCAGAATTTAGTCGTACAGTTGATAATTACCTTCTAAATCCACAATTCTAAGCCTTAAGAAAATCGTGTTTTCATCTTTTCTTTACCCCTTCACTGTAAAATCTTTGTTTGTCCTTGCACCGTCTTCATTCAAACTTGATGAATAGTCTTCATCTTCTACATAATACTCTGATTGCTGATAAACTGCAAGTGCTGGCTCTCTCAGGGAACTCTTTTACTAGAAATCTACCTCCAAAACTACAGAATTGCAGTTCTCTCTACATACTAAATGTTGGTGATAATCAACTAAAAGGAAACATTCCACCAGAACTTGGATTAATTGGACCATTGCGGTACTAGATGCATAGTTCCATAGCCCATCAGAATTGCAGTTCTCTACATAAGAAGCATTGATCATTTCACCTTTTCCATGGCTCAGTTCACTTTTACTACAGCTGCAGCAGTACTTAGCAGCATTGCTGCTCTTGTTCAATCAAATTGTATTACAGAAAATAATACAGTTAATTCTTGTAATGTTTTTTTAATAGATGATAAAATAAATGCATTACTAGGGAGCTGTGTGTGGTTTAGGTGGAGCAAAGGATTATGGGACTTTTAATATTTTGAGAGCATAAAACTTTCTCCACCGGCCTTTTTAGCTCTTTCTCCCATCCTGCGCCATAAAGGGGAGCAGATTGTTGTCAGGGAATTATAATTGAATGAGGGTCAGATGTACCTAGGTTCGTCTAATTCCTGCTTTTTTATTTCCCTTCGGAGTTTTGAAATGGATATGGGTATCCATAAAAGCCTCAAGGACAGGAATTATGTCATTTGTTGTAGTTGTAGGATAGGGAAATCCTCACGTAGCCTTGCTTCTGATCACTAAACACATCAAACAGGTCTTCATCCATGTCACTTCACCTTTACCGTCATCCTCCCAAACCGAAGCTTTGGAATGTGTTGGGCCTATTAAAAGTCCTGGGAAACTTCCAGGAAAATTGAATTGACAGGTTTGGAGCCAAATTCCACAACCTTTACCATCTTACCCTTGTCAGTGCTAGTGGGATGCATGGGATAGAGTATGGACAGTTCGTCAAGCATTTAGGATGAAGGGATTTTGTCATAAGCTGTAGTTACAAATGCACTGGTAGTTTTGTATCATAAGTGTGGGATCCTCGACCAGGCACATAAACTGTTTGACAAAATTCCTTGAGGAGATGTGCGGATCATGTCTTTTGTTTCCATGGGAGCAGGATACACACACAAAATGGATTTTTTAAAAGGATTAAGAAACTTTCAAGCAAATGCAAATTGACAGGTGTAAATCTTGGCTCTAAACCTTTTTAGTGCCATTCATGCCTAGATTAAAATAGGATCTTTGGGTTAGCAAATGGGCATCCGTCAAGCATAATAGGAAGTGGGTGTTGGTCATATGTTCTCTTTTTAAGTGCCATGGTAGGCATGTTTACAAAACGTGGAAGTCTGTTTGGAAAAATGCCTCAAAAATGTGTTCTCTTGGACTGCAATGGTCGCAGGTTATGCACAAATTTTTGATTGTTTAAAACGCCTTGGACCTTCAAACAGGTGAAGTTGGTAGGGTAAAGCCAAACTCACCAGATGTTGCCAGTATTTCTCCTTGTCTACACCAAACCCAAAAACATGTTTAACTTTCCAAATGCTATTACCAACTCTCCACTATGGTGGCAGAGGAATATTGTAGTACAAGTATGAATCCATAAACTATCCCATTGGCTTCATCCTTGAAGACGTATTCTTCAACCTTGCATAGATCCTCTGTGTCTGCGGGTGTGAGCTATCTCCTTTATTAAAAATAAACATGTTCAGTTTTATGGCCTTCAATCCTACTGCATCCAAGTACTCTCATTTCTGGATTTCATCGTTATTCTTACCATCTGAACCACATCCCACTTGAGCAATGCTACGTAGATTTTTGACAAGAGAACATAATTTTCTACAATAGAGGAAACCAACTTGGAAAGAGGAGTCTCTATAAATTATTGTAAAGCCCAAATCCACAACCTTTGTGAGCATCCTTCCTAACTATTAAAAAAATTGGGAGCTTTGAAATGAGATATGGATGAAAATGAAGGAATTGTGATTGCATAAAAACTACTTGATGGAATGCGTAAGGAATTATGGAGTTTCATGAAATGCTGGTGGACTGCGAAGAGGCCCCCATACATCATCTCAACTGTTTGTTTATTACCATGCATGGTTATCTTACTTCTTTTTTGCATTATCTTTCGTTTTTGTTTTCCTTTTTTAATGGTGTTGAAAATCAAATTAAAGAAGAGTATTTTTTTGATGAATTAAATGAGACATAGCACCTAATAGCAAATTTACCTCTTTTTATATGCAACTAGAAAAGTTAGTTTGAATATAAACCCAACTCCCAAATTACCTCTTGAGATGTTTGGAAAACTTTGATAATAGTACTAGATATTAAAGTCATGCGGTGGTGAGTTTAACTTGATTTTTATTTAAACCAACTTCTTGATGACCTTAGGAAATATTAATAAAACGTATATTTTGTGACATGCAAAATATCCCTATAAACCCCGTGATGGGAAATTCAAGCCTTGATTGTGTTCCTTGTCACATGGAGTGTTACATTGAACCTTGAAATGTCTTTGAATGTTCGTTTGAACTTTTTTCGTCATGTGTTTAGGATCCCAGTGGACCATTTCACGACTTTGAACAAGCTCTTGAAAGTTAAAAATTCAATTTGGTTTTGACCCGCATTTTAGGCGCTCGGTGGAGAAATTGATTTTGGTCTCCGCATACCTCTAGTATTTATCTTTGATAATCACTATCAATACTTAGTTATGATAATATCACCTTGTAAGGTAGTTATACGAGTTGGTTTTGTAGGCCTCCGGTTGTTGGGTGACGAGGTCCTTCGGTGCAATTATGATTGGTAGGTTCGGATAGGTGGTCCCTAATTAAAACATGTTCACCAATTTTGGGTTACGTTAGCTCCGATGGTTTCCCTCTATATAAGGGAATAAGAGGGAATTTGACTCTTTATGTGTTTGAGTCTCAAAGCTTTTTTTTTTAACACATTTTGTTGATTCACTTGACTAAATTTGACACTTTTTGTGAACTTGTCACAAAATGGGGAAAACTACTCTAGGACCTTATTCAAGTAAAATATCTATCATGAAACTTGTAAACACTAACATATGAATGTATGGAACTCCCTTTTGATGTTTGTTTTGAGAAAATTGATTTTGGGAAAAATGGTGTTTTCTCTCTCCTCTCTCTATCTCTCTTTAGCTTTGAAATTGAATATGTATTTCTGACTCTCTCTAAATGTGTGTACGGGGTTGTTTTCATTATGATTGAAAAAATAAAGAAAATTGTAAGATTATGCTAGATTTTAGGAAGGTACCAAGCTAGTGTTGTGGTTGCAAGTACCCAAGACAAGAAGAAATTGTAGTGTTACTTGTGTTTTTATAATAATGTGTTATCTTTGCAATACCTATAATTATAAATGGATAAATCATCACTATTGTTATAATCAGGAATGTTATTTATTGATTTCTGTGATGAGTATGAAACCATTAGCATATTGGTATGTTGGAAAAATGGGCATTTTATTTTGGGAGTGATTTTGAATATGGGTTTATATGTTGCTAATGGTGTAGATGTACCTATTAACTAGAAATGAAATGACCATTTTATAATGTGCTCCTATGTGAAAGTACACACACACACACACACACACACACACACACACACACACACACACACACACACACACACACACACACACATATATATGTTGTATATATATACATATATGTATATGTGTGTGTGTGTGTGTGCATGCGCCCTTTACTAGATACTTGGAGAACTCGAAAGAAAATAACCAAATCAAAAGGATGACCTTAGAATAAATGTCCGTGTGGGTTCCCATCATTTGTGATAGCCTTGTTAACATATAAAACTAAAACTTAAAAGATGATCCTAGGTGTTTTTATACTTGTTGGCACCTCCTATCTTAAAGGAGATAAAATCACCAATTCCAATTAACATTTAAACATGTATGCTTATCGACAAAAGAAATGAAACCACCTTATATAGGAATGGTTATAGATTGACCACTATTAGGATGTTACTTTAAAAATTATCTCAATGTCCTCTAACCTAATAACCCCGAGAAGGTTACCCTTTGAGAATTGTGTTAATCATATGGTGTGCATCTTAATAGGATTAAAGTGAAATAGGGATCCAATAATGGTTCAAATTGGATGTGTCTTTATAATGGATGACTTCATTTTAGTAACCAATATTCTCTTGTATTCTTATAGATTTTAGTGGTATTGTTAATGTAATCATGATTCTTCCCGTAAATCTAAGTAGAGGGTTTTTCATGTATGTGGAAGTGTGTTAAATTAAATGGTTAAAAGTATAGTGTCACCTTGTCTCATGAATAACGTAATGTATTAACAATATATTTAAAATGGGTGTCTTAGAAACTAAGCTTCAATGGAAGGGATAAACAATGTAAGTGTATGGGATCATAAGGGAAATTAGGGAATGTAATTTTTACATCTTTGTAATGTGATCAAACAAACTTTGGTGAACTATAAAGTGTGGTGGTTCCTACAATTTTTACCTCAAAGAGAATCCGAATCAAATTAAATGTAAACTATATAATTCTAGTACATGAGTGTTTTGGAGGGTATAGGGTGACTCAAATAAGAGATGTTTTTATTGAAAGACCTCTTAGAATATTGGTTATGGATGAAAATTACATTTAATTTCTACCTATCAAATCATGTTGCTTTAACATGACCATTAAGAGGTTAACTTGTGAACGAAATTTTGTAATTAACTTTTAGCTATCAATATTGAATTTTGTAAGATGTTGGCCTAAGAGAAAAGTGAAAATTGAAACTTATTCCCATAACTCCTCGTTGAGTCTTTTCTTTTATGTCATTAAGGGTAAAATGAAATGCCCCATGTGGGTACATGTAATTTAAAAAAATTATCTCTTTCCTTGAACATGAATCATGTGTGACTCATGCGTAGTTTATAAATGCTTCCAATCAATTATATCGTAAGATGTACTACAAGTATAAAGTGAAACTTGAGATTTTTCACCTTTAGTGTAATGTCAAGTGGAAACCGTCATCATCCCCCTTACTTTTGTGAGCACTCATTATTTTAATAAAACAAAAAAATATTGCTCCATGTGTAACATACCTTTTAAAACAAGAATCTTATTTGGGAACAAGTAGATTGTGATTCACATGCACTTCATGAATTATGGAAAATGAATTATTAAAACACATATCTAATTGTAACAACATAATCATTAAATGAAGTGTATTATTGATGTTTAAATGTCATTACAAATTTTTAAAGATGGAAATTTGACACTCTTATGCCTAATATTCTCCCCTTATCTTCATGTGAATTTTTTCCCTTTTACAATGAAGGTTGAGTAAAATTTGGTGTTATTTTGATGTATGCATGCGTCCATGTGGGTGTAAGCATCTAGTGTGATTTAAAGTTATCCTATGTGATCCTTATGGTGTCTTGTATCAAGTAAATGATAAAAATATTATCCTAGTTTTTTTGTCTTGCGTTTTGGTCCTTCATGTATGGGCATTACACATTTAGGTAACCTCTTAAGAGAACAAAAATTATACATTAGGGAAGTTCCTTATCTTCTGCATGTATTTAAGCAATAATGTGTGTGTGTGTGTGTGTGTGTGTGTGTGTGTGTGTGTGTGTGTGTGTGTGTGTGTGTCCACTTTGTGTGTGTAAACTCATTTCTTCCATCTTATATTTTTTTGGAATGAATAATAAACTCATTATATTTTTATCATTTTCTATCAAATAATCTTTGTATGGATAACATTTTTCACAAAATAAATGTGAAGGAATGTTTCGAAGGGTATTAAAGTACTCTTAATTCTAGGATTACCTCTAAACCATGTATGTGTCATTTTATATCAAATACATTTTTTCCTTTCTTACTTAGTGAGGTATGGATAACCCTTTTGGAGGTTCTCAATATATTAGACAAAAATACATTATATTTTTTGAATTTTTTTAATGGAAAGATAGTTTGAAGCCAAAATAAGTTTATAGGTTTAAATAGTGTCAAATAATTAAGATGGTGAAATAATATCACTTGATTGAAAAGCATATATCAATTAGTTTTTACCATCTTATTAGGGAACTAGATTTATTTATTAAAAAGAGATTATAATTTAATTTATGACCACACTCCACAATTTTAAGGAAAAGAATAATGTTTTAGTTTTATATTAAAATAAACCTTATTTCCTTTGGCCCATAAGACAAGTATAACATTTTATTACTACCGGTATATTGGTTTGATTATAAGTTACCTCAATATGAACCCACGTCTTTAGGAGGCTAATGAACGCCGTGGAGGTTCTCATTTTTAACTAGAAAATAATTTTAGGTTTAAATGTGTAGTTACAGAGATATTTATTTCAAGTGACACTAATGATATTGATGATGAACTATAATGCAAATAATCAATTTAATACTGAGATATATGATGATGAACTATAACGCAAATAAGAAGTGGGAGATGATGAAATAGAATGCATGCTCATGTACATAATTGGAAAGATGAGAAATAAAACATAGAGTGGATACCCAAAGTCATTTTGGAAATCTAAAGCTCAAAAATATCATTGATTCTATTAAAAAAAATGAAAACTATTTTGAGTATGAAGATATGGAATATTCCAAAAATTCAAAATTTCCTACACCAAATGGAAGGTGAGTGTATCTCTTTGGCGGAAAAATGTGCGAATGAGAGAGAAGTGATGAAAACATAATATCATGACTTGGGGAAAATATGAAGCTAAAATTTTTGCATCTATAATACAATATCAAATTGTTCAAGTTGCAAAGTATACCAAAAAGATAACTCTCCGTGAAGGAGTATAATGATAAATTTTATAGACTCGTCGTTACTAATGTGGGTTATGTGGATCATGATATGGAAAATATATTGTATTACATGAATGGGTTGTGTAACTTGATTTAAAATGATTTTAGGATGAATCAAACATGAGACATTAAGGAATCTTATCAATACATGTTTATTGTAGAGGATATTCTATCATTCAAACAAGAAATTGTAACAAAAGGAAAGGAAAAGTTCATGAAAATCCATGGAAAAGGTGAAAGTAGTGGAAGTTCCATGTAAGAAGTCATGGTTAATATTTTTCATGCAATGAGGGCACATAAAGAGGAAGATGAAATTATTCCAAGTAAGAGGATCCTTTAGAAACTAAGGAATCCATGGATTGAATGACATATGTTATAGGTGTAAGGAGAAGGGGCATATGAGTTTCGATTATTTGTATGCACAAAATAATGGCATGGGAAAAATAAGTTCAAATATCACTCAAATAAAGTAAATTAATGTGATAATATATCAAGAAGAACACCCAAACATTAGAGTACTACTAATGATGAAGAAAAAAATTTAAATATAAAAACGTTGTCCTAACAAAGAGGAAGAATCTATTTATAATTTTATGCAAGTTGGGAAGAAAATTTTGAAATTTGATATTAGATAGTGGTAGTGTTGGTAGGTTTCTTCATGAAGATTTATCATAATACATTGACAATGGCTGAAAAAATGAAGATACAGTATACCAAAAGTTAGATGAAGCCACGCATATAAGGAATCAAGATTTGTGGGTCATATTGTAGGCTCTTTTGTACAATAGAAATGTTTAATATAGAAATGATTGGTTGTAATAGATTTAATTCATACAAATAGCATATGAGTTCATGTATGTGTAGAATATGTGTGTAAGTGTGTAACTAGAGTAGAATAGAAGAAAGTATGTGAGAAGATAAAGTGGAGTAGAACAACGTAATGATGTGGTGTATGTTAATTTATTTGAGGATATAATTTGACACTGTACTAATTAATTGGTATAAATATAAATAAATAATAAGAGTAGTGTAGGACTATCCATGTCTATGTTCAATTTTATTAATTATGTGTTTGAATATATATGAAATAATGTAGAGGCACTTAAAAATATGTTTTTGATCTCATTAATTGTTTAGGTGAAATACTTTATATTTCCCTTTGTGTGCATCAAATCTATATAAATAACCTTAATAAACTAAAAATAGGATATAATTTATGCCATAATACCGATTTACTATAGAAAACACACAAGTAAGGAGATTGAGATTTGGTGGGAGAAGAATATAAAAAAATAATAATAATAAGTTTTGATATCAACACATTTGTATAGGTGCATTAGGAAATATATATTCAGATCATAGAATATAAATACCTTAATAGAAGAAGATGTTATGATAAAAACACATTCTTATACGTCCATCAGAAAGATTTATTTAGATCATAAGATGAATAGTTTTTTTTTTTCTATAATTTACTATGTAATTGGATCTAAGGATTTTAAAAGGAACTTAATCGGGTATAATTTGGCTAAAATACACTAGTGTGGAATAAAAATATATTGTAAGAAATCAAGGAAGTAGATGAACCTTGGAATTGAGTATTAGATTATTGCTTTTAGATTATTATTGATTACTTCATAATTATGTAGTTCATTCATGTTGGAAAAGTTTCAATGTAATTAAGGTTGATTTCTTGAAGGACCTAAAGGATATTTTATATAGCAAGAATCTAACTTCTTATTCAAGTTCTACTAGTTGATAAAGGATTGATAAGAAGTGCTAGAAAATTTATTTAGGGGAAAGTGCCTAAAATATGATGTGGAGTAGGAGGGTCAGAAAAAGGATGTGACTATTGAAGAAAATGTAGGTTGATGGTTAGGGGAAAGAAATTGGGTAAAATAAAACAAAAATATTAGGAAGAAAAGGAATATATGTTTACTTTGATATTAAGGAGGAAGGAGGATTAGAGATAGAATATTATAGTTGTAAAGGTGAATAAGTGAAGAAAAGAATCAGTTTAGTACACTCTAATTAGTGTAATTGAGGAAATTAATAGGAAGGGTAGTTGCATTATACCACAAGCCAAAACTGAAGGAAAAACTAAAAATTGATTAGAGTAATAAGAGAATGGAAATTGAGGAGGAATAATTAACTTGGTGAAAAGAGAAAAATAATGAAGGAAATGATGAGATACAAATATTAGAAAGAGAGGAAATAATACATCATATTTGTTTAATAAAAATGGGTGGGCCATTGAGTTGCATTCCTATAAACCTAGAAATATGCTTTTTATGATCCAAAAACTTAGGAAGATTAAAACTATGACATCATGAGCATAATAAAACTCATTTACTTAACTTAGATGCTTCATCTTGATATATTTTATTAATCATCCTACCACAAACAATTTGTAGTAACAAATATTTAGGAAACATTGTAATAAATAGAGTATGAATGGAAGAAGAAAAAGTGGCATATAAATTCATCGGGAGTATGTCGATGTTGATAGATAGGATGGAATTTCTCTATGAAGTCATTCCAAGCACCTTCAGTGTAGAATAATGGGGAATAGGTTTATTTTGGTATAGTTAGCATAAAATAGAAAGGATAATAAAATACTGAGAGAATGTGGAAAGTAGAGGTATTAATGAGGAAGATGAATATTAGTTTAAGAAAGTAGAAGGCTTAGAGAATTATTAGAAGCATCTAAGGAAGAATGAAGTTTGAAATGATAGAGATTTAGGTGATAAATTGGATAAGTTAGTGTAATATTTGATAAAAAAATGATAGAAAGAGGAGAAGTGAAGACGGAAAGAATTATAGGATGAAGACAATCGATTTTATTTGGATGAGAATGTTAAGTTAAGAAGGATTGTGGGTAGATGATTATTTAATCATAAAGAGATTAGTGAAGAAGGTAGTGAGATAAAAAGAGACACATCCCCTTATCTTGACCAAAAATATTTCTTACATGTAAATGAACCCCTCGGAGTAAATTTCATCCCCCAAACCACCACAAAAATTAATGAGACATTATTTCACAATCTATAGATATAGGAAGCGAATTATGGAGAAGTTATTAAAAAAAGGAGAAGAAGGTGAGAAGATGGGAGAGATTGTTAAAGGATTTGACAAAGTACTAGGGAAATTTTATTTTTATAAAGAGATTAAAATTTATAAAGGAAAGAATAATTTCTACCAAAAATGATAAAAACAAATTGAGATAAGAAAAAGGAAAATTGGGTGATAAATTAAAAATAAAACCAATAAAATTAGTAAAGATGGAACAAAAGACAAAAAAATCCTATTTGGGAAAGATAATAATTATATGGAACATAGTATGTTCATTTTAGACACTTATTAGAGAAATAATAATATCATGGATCCACCTATCATATTCTATTATCTTATTTATTTATATCACGTATATAATAGATGGTGATGGTAGACGGACGGATCAGTGTAGCTCTACCCCCCACCCCATATAGACTCGATAGATAGGGCCCGGGTCGAGGAGCCCTATCGGGTTTATCTCGAAGGTATAAATATTTGATTTTTGGGAACCCTAAGAGAATGAACATTAAAATTTAATCTAATAATAATAAAACATAATAAGAAATGGGATTACATCAAGAATTAATTCAAATAAAATTACCATTACCTAGATGCAACAACGAAGAGTGTTAGTAAAATAGGGAATTAATATAGAAAGATGGGGAATTAGTGAAGGATATTGATAAGAGTTATAAATTAGTTGTTAAAAAGCTAGATAATCCATTGGATAGGAGACAAATAATTGAATGATTTATTTATATTTTATTTCCATACATGAGAGCACACATAGATGGGAATCAATAAACTACTTTCATAGAAGTGTTGTCTATGACTATATTTTAGAATCACAACCCTATCAAAGAAAAGGAGAGGCCACAATATGATTATAATTGGAGAAATTAATGAAGTATTTAGACCATTTGAGACTATAGGAGATATAGATGAAATCGAACGGAAGGAATAGTTCACCACTAAGGAGTACATGTAGGATGCAAATAGTGTGCACAATATATTGTGATGAAGGACATGTGGTAGAAATTAATGTCCCTATATAGAAGGAGAAAGAAGGGTGGAAGCTATAAAAGCACATCCTTCCAAAACAAAACCACCACATTAGAAATAATTTATCGATGATAAATTATGGTGTGTGATTTTAGACTCTAATACTAGCATAGTCAATGTATGTTCCCTTTGATGGAGGTGTCCCGGTGGTAAGTAATTTTATGTATAACATAATATGTAGATCATATAATCAATGGTAATATAATTTTTTTAAGGATATACACAATGCATTTGAAAGAGCATACGTACCACCTTTATATAAAGCTTGAAAAAACACCACATCCATAACCATGACCCATTCCAAAAGTTCCCATGGCGTAGTCAAATCAAATACCAAAAACTAATCTTGAAATCAAAACACATTTTTTTGCACCATATAACATGCCACCACCTTAACAACCTATGAAGATATTTCCCAAATATTATGGTGGTTATCAACAAAACGTGGGAGGAAAGTACCAAGGAAATTTTAACAATAACATAGAAGGATATTAGGGATATTATGCAGAGCATAACTTCCAAAGACCATAACTTTTGATCCAAGCCGTTGGATTGTCTTGAAATTTTTGATGGTGTTAGATCTTGATTAGTAATATTCCATTACCAACCTTTTCACAAAGGTTGGGTGAATTTTCAACATATTTTGAGGCCAAATTTATTCATCCAGTGATTTAAAATTGGCTCGAACATTTTTTGGTTTTATCTAGAGCTTAGAGTTTTAATATATTTTTTATATTTTATTTAATAAGAAAATATTTTTGTACACCTAAATTTATGAAGGCATACTTTCTACACAAAAATGGGTTCTATCTGAGGTGTTTTACCTTTTATAGTTTTTTTTTATGTTTTAGGAGTTTCTTAGAGATAGTGGGAAATAAAAGAAAGATTTTAATGTTGTAAAAGATTAGTGTGGATTCAGGAATGATAAGATAAATATTTTAAAGATTATGGATTTTTGTAAAATCATGTGCATCTTTGGAGGAAATTTTACCTCTTGTAGTTGGATCCACATCATTTTGTATCGAGAGAAGGATTTGGATCTCGTGGAAAAGGTGAAGGTAATATAACTTACATTTTTCTATGTGATTTATTACCTCTATTTTATATAATCATGGCTAGACGTGGGAGAGGATGTTATGCCTAGATGAATAGGCATGTGCAAGAGCAATAAAGACAAGTTTTTATGTTCACGTAAAAAAGTTACTGCCTTAGATGGAGACATGCAAATGGGGATGTAGACCCAAATAGTGATATTAAAGAATTACCTCCATTAAGGAATGAAGGAGGAAATGAAGAAGAAAATGAGAGAGATGAAGAAACATTGAATGAGAAGCCATTCAAGGAGAGACTAATCTAATCTTTGAGGGAAATAATGATGGTATTAAGATTAATGCTCATGATTATGGTGGAGGGTTATGACTAGAGGATTTGATTGAATGATTGAATTTTATGGAAAATTGTTTGATAGAAAAACCCTTAGAAAGGAGAATAAGGTTAATTTTTCAAGCACTAAGTTGGTCACACATGCATTGATCTGGTGGGATCACATATAAAATAAAATATAAATGAAAGGAAAAGATAAGATCCGAAGCTGGAATAAAATGGTGAAGAAGTTGTAAGAAACATTTCTTCTTGTAGATGATGCCAGACACTATTTCAAAGCTTTCAAAACCTATGATATGAGGATCTTATCTTTGAATATTATACCAATGAATTTTACAATCTATAAATTTGTGTGGAATAAGGATCATCTAAAGAAGAAAAGGTTACAAGGTATGTAAATGCGTTGAATTATACCATACAATATGAATTGAGTATGCTTTAGATCCATAGCCTGGATGATTCTTATCAACTTACATTAAAATCGAGAAGAGAAGAACAAGAGGATTAATTATAGAAGAGGAGTGGAGAGATGACCATCGTCATCTCCAACGAGAGGTAGGGGTATATTTGATTCCATAATATGTGAATCCTCTAATGTAGAAAGGAAGGAAGAATTTAGTTAAGGCCGCACTAACTACTAAAGAGGTAGGGGTTTAAGAGAGGAAGAGGATATGATTGAGGAGGGGATTAGAATAGCCCCCAAAGTCAATAAAATTTTTACCCGATGTGGAGAATAATGGTACATATATTTTGAGTTTCCACACTATCCTACAGTGAGGATAGATGACAAAGTGGAACAATTTGTGAGTAAAGTTGGTTAAAGCTAAAGGAAGAAGAGGAAATTGCAATTTTGAGACTTGGGTTAAACCCTTATGATAAAGAAGATGATCATCCGAGGAAGGATAAAGAATAAGATGGTACCAATTTTGATTCTTAGTTGTGAACAAATATCTTTTGAACAAAATTCAACTCTAGATGGAATGTATATAAAATTATTATTGATGGTGATAGTTGTGAAAATATGGTCTCAACTATGATGGTTGATAAACTCATCGAAATGTGAGAAGCACCCATATCCCTATCACATATCATGGTTTAAGAAAAGGAATGAGGTATCCATGGATAAAATATGCCTTACAAATTTTTCCATTAGGAATACCTACAAGGATGAGGTGTGGTGTGATGTTATCTCGATGGATGCATGCCATATGTTATTAGGAAGGCCTTGATAATGTTACAAGTGGAGGAATAATACTTATAATTTTTGGAAGGATGGTGTAAAGGTGGTCTTGTTACTCTTCAAGGAAGAAGAGAAGAGTGAGGGCTTGTTAGCTATAAAGGATTTTATTATAGGAATGAAAGAAGTGTGTTGGTGTTATACATTAATGGTAAATAAGGTGGAAATAAAGGCCTTTGGTACACCCTTTGTTGAATAAAAGGTACTAAAATAATACATAGATTTCATACCGAGATGAGATATTAGATGGGTTACCTCTCGAAGAGGGATATAAAATACCATATTTATTTGATCCCATGATCAACCATTCCGATTTAGATAACCTACGGCATGAGCCAAACAAAGAGTAAGGATTTGAACCGATAAGTGAAAGATTTGATACAGAAAGGGTTAGTGAGAGAACTAATGAGTCCATGTAGAACTCTAGCACTATTGACTCCTAATTAGGATGGAGAGTGGAGAATGTGTATGGATATTAGATCAATAAATATAATTGCAATTAAGTATCGATTCCCAATTCCAAGATTGGACGATATGATGGATGTGGTAGTGGGAGCCCAATATTTTAGTAAGATTGATCTTCGTATTTAGTACTACCATATCCAAATTGAAAGGGATTAATGGAAAAAATATTTCAAAAAAATAAGGATTATACCAATGGATGGTGATTGTTGGGCTAGTAAAAATGACTAAGTCTTAAAGGTACCTAGGATATAGGCATGAAGAAAAGGGGAAAGGGATATTTATGCGAGGGGCTACCTAAATAATGTTGGCTCAAAGAAGTGATTAGCTACCTTTCACGGATGTAAAGCCCCATTTTTTAGAAATAGTTAAATAAATCAAGAACAACAAATTACGTCATGTAGATGACAGGAAAATATTTAACTAACGAGAAATGATTAAAATTAATCGAGAAGTTGATATGATTAGAACAATGATGGATGAAAAATAAAGGTTCCTCGATGTAGTCAATGACCTATGAATAAGATAAAATGAAATGGTTGATGCTGACCTAGGATACCTAAATAATAGAAAGAGTGATGGCCACACGGAGACTAGATTTGGATTAAACAAATAAAGAAATATGTAGCATGTAGAGATAGGATTTGAGTGTAATCTAGAAGTTGAGAGGTGGAACAACAAAACTAAAAATCCTAGAGTGACCTAGGAGGAGGGAATCTAAGGAGGTAGAAACCAAGAAAATGGTAGAAAATAGTAGCAAGGGATACTGGATGGAAATTTGGACCTGTGGATGTTGAAGGATGACTTGGATGGAAATCTGGACTGTGGATGTTGAAAAATGATCTCGAGAAAAAAAAGTAAAGAAAAGGATAGAAAGTAATGATTTCAATATTTTATTAGATGAACAAGACCTTGGTCGATGGTAACTAGGGGGATCAACGGTGAATGTAGTAGATTGTGATGAGGTTAAGTATCAATGGATGGAAATGGAAACCTGCAAGCAAAGAAGTTGAAACAAAAGGTTTTTGAAGAATCCATGAGTGTTGCGAAACTAATTTGAACCTACAAAAAGTTAGAGGTAAAACAAAACAACAATAATACGATAAAATTATGATTAAAGAAACGTAAAGAAATTGATAAGTTTACAAAGGATGAATGTGAGTGATGTAATTACATTCAAAGGAGGTCGGGAGGTTTGTAACTTTAGTAGGAATGCTTGGGTAAGAGAGGAAATTCACTAGTCACAAGAGATGTCTAAAATTTGCATACATATAATGATTCTTGATCCCTTTTTGGAAATATTTAACTTGGTTTTATAGGGTTGACTTCATTGGGTCACCACTTGACTATGGGGAAATATTCCCAATGTGAAAGGTTTTTGTGTTTTTGGCATGATTTTGTGTTTATAAGAGTTGGAAGGGTTCTTTATAACATTGTGTGGGATTAGCTTGCTTGGGGATAAATCATAGATAGTTAGGGCATAAAAATATATGGGAATTAAGGTATGAAAAATCGTAAGATACTGATTTAGGATAAAAGAATCCTAAATAGAAAGTAGATTAGGGCATGATATGATGTGGATATTAATTAATCAATTAATTAAACTAAATAAAGGTGATGGGATGGGAATTTTAATTAAATTAATGGGGATGTATTTAACTAAAAGGAAACCTAGATAGGATCCTAAAAAAATATGTGCACAGGGGAAGACGAGGATAGAGATACGATTTTAGGTGTTTACATTTTCCCCTTTTTGTTGAGTGGTTTTCTATTAAGCCTTGAGAAAAAAATAATAAGAAGAGGAGTGTCTTTGAGGATTTTAAAAGGTATATGATGAGATCTCCCTCAAATGGGGGATCGATGATGCAGATAAAATTGATGACGCATTTAAAAGGGTAGATGATGAAGGGCAAGTGGGTGAAGAAAGATTAGAACAACGATAGTGTAAGGCAAGATGCCCCAAGAAAAAGGATCCCTATAAAAATATGAATTATGGTGGTGACTCGAATATCACATTGGTAGAGGGACAATTGTAGTCTCAACAAAGATGGGCTATAATGCTCTACACACCACTAAGTGGGTGAAAATCACTGAATAAAGGAGAGAATCCAACTTGAAAGCTCTTATATAGATGCAAGTCAGAATGATCATGGGGCCAAATGCCAACATCAAAGTATGTGCAACTAAAGTTGAAAATCATGTAAAATCATTTGTACACGAGGAATCGAACGAAAAATCTATGCATCTACAAAGAATGAGGGTGAAAAAAAATGGTGCCTCAACACAGGACATGGGAAAAGGCCAAAAAGGTGAGGATGAAATAATATGCCCAAGGGGAGGATAAGTATGGCCACGAATTGGAATTTGCGTGGAAATTGCATAAAATTCCCAAAGATGGGATAAGTATGGCCACGAAGGTGGAATTTTTGTGTAAATTGAATAGGATTGAAAAATAAAATGCCCGAAGAGGGGATAAGTATGGCCACGAAGGTGGAATTCGAGATCGCAAGAGGATAGCATTAGAAAATTGAAATATGATTCCCTAAAGGGAAAATAAAGATGGCCATAAAGGTGGACTTTGAAGAATTCCTAAGAAGAGGTCATAAAAAATATCGAGAAATCTAAAGCGAAGGCTACAAGGCCGATCAAGCGGTGACTAAGGTTGATCAATGGAAACCCAAGAGGGTTTAGCGGTGACCAAGTGTTAGTCGCTATATAGGCCTAGGGTCGACCAACAATGATCATTTTCACACAAAAAATCATGAGAGGTATCGAGTGATTAAAAATAATATTGAGAAATAGAGGTCGTAGGAGCTACTGAGGAAATGCCAGAGGGTACGAAGAATAGTGAGTAACAAAACTCAAACTTTTTTTTGGTTTAATTTTGTTGTTATTAAATTTTTACTTTTTAAAGAAAAAATTAATGACGCTTAGGGTGGTTGGTAGTGACTAGGAGGTTTGACATCGATTGATCCCTAACGTGCGCGATCGACTTGAAACATGTCAACCCAAATTGGGTTAGCGTCAACTAGAGTTAGCTTGGATGATTTTAAGATGAAATGGATTTTGATGAAATTTAATGCATTTTGAATGGATTGTGGATTAAGATATGATGTTTCCATGTTTTATTTGTGATTACAGGCTAGAGAGACCTTATATTTGAGAGACCAAGTGCCTACTCTATATGATAAGATTAGAAGAAATGTGATAGATGTCGAGCGGGATCACTTTGATGCAATAGGGTTAGGTGGCTTCATATATTATTATAATATCCCAAAGGATGTTGGGCTTATAATTTATTTAGTGGAGAGATGGGAATGAAATACATGAACTTTTATGTTTAGGATAGGGAGATGACCATCACCTTTAAGAATGTGTATTAGATTCTAAGGTTATCGATACGGGGGTAGATAGTTCCCATTACTAGTGATGTCAAATTGGCGGTGTTGACGTAGTTATTTGGAGCTGATGCACTCCACATCAAATTTTATTCATGGTATTTTTATACGATTTGAGGTACTGAGGGTGCGGTGTCATGCATCCAATTGATATGCATGGTGATGATGGTTTTGTTGTGTTATGCATTTCTAGACTTGGTGGAGCTTAGTTTCCATGGGCATTAGATGGTGTGGTTGTTGTTATAGTGCAGCACCGAGAAAGTATTCTCATTTGGTAATGCCTTGATGGCTAGGTTTACCATGACCTTTTTATGTATAAGGCGGGGTAGAAATTGACCTGGATTTTGGTTTCTTTTGGGACTGTTGGGCATAGGAGAACATAGCAGTGATTCAGCCACCAGGGCTTACATGGGTCACTGGTGACCATATTCAATTAGAGGTGGGATTTTTGAGATGGAGGACCAACCGGACCTTGAGACACATGGTAAAAAGGATCGGATTGGTATGTTGATTATTTTTTGGAGTTATAGAATGATCAGATCAAATGGTAGCCATATAGGGATTTCCAAGCATGGTCGGGGAGTAGATGCGTAACTAATCAAGATGAGGAGGATGAGGTGGATATTGGGGAGATGTTTGGAGATGATCAATTTAATTTAATTTGATTGAGTGCAATGATGGTTTTGGGTCATCCAAACCATACCAAATGGTTCTATTTTGTATAGGCAAGAGGAGGTAGACAGGAGTCGTCAAGCTATGTTATAATAGAGATCCATTGGGGAGGAGGATGCACCATGGGAAAATGATGCCGATGTAGGATTTTGGTTTTTATTTGTTGACTCGATGACTTCCATCCGGGAAGCTACGGTGGTAGTGGAGGGAGGAGAGGAGGAGGTAGAGGAGATGGAGATTGGGGGAGATGCAGACGCACGGCTCACGGAGGTTGAGACGAAGGAGTCGAGGTGATGAGAGTGAAAATTTAACACAAATTCGTGTCAAGATAAAGCACATGATGGTGGAGAGGGATGCCTCAATCTATGACAGGTATCAATACCACTAGCATAGGGAGGCTTATAGGGTCCAATTTGGATATCTTGCTACTATACAAGCTTCCAAGGATGCGGGTGGAGGACATGAAGCACTACGAGATAGGAAGATATGACACCCATAGTATGATCTTTATTGATAGGTACAAAACCTTAGCCACAAATGATAATTATTATGAGGGCATCATGATTGAGAAGTTTTCGAAGACACTTTGATCATGGGAGCATCTGTAGAGATAGTGTAGTGGATCTAGGTTGTCGAGGAGAACAACGAGTGTGGCTCGGCCTCGTCGAGGAGAGGACTAGGGTAGAGGAATCGAGGATGATAGGTAGATGGAGAGATATACCCCATAGGGGGGATGATATCGAGCTCTCACTTTTCAAGTTTCGATATTCACTTTTCAAGTTTCACTGATATTTCTTCTTTGAGAGTGCCCCATATAGGGAAATGATGTATTGTAATATATGTATGTATGTATGTTTGATATATATATATATATATATATATATGATTTTGTTACGATTTGATATATGTGTATTGTGTAATGTGATTATTTGATTTTATGGTGATGATTATATTTACTAGTTATGTGATGAAAATGATGTTTATTGGTTATCGATGGCTACTTTAGATTCATATAGGTGTGGATGATTGATGATGTGGATTTGTTATAAGTTTAATGAGGATTAAGATTACATGTTAATATTGAATTTGATCATGATGATGATTAGAATGGATACAACGTGATGTGGATGAAAAAGTAATGTACATGTGATTATTAATTAATATAAGCAAATATTGATGTGTTTGAGAAGTGATTGAGATAACAAAATATGTGTGTCAACATGAATGAGAGAGAGACACGAAAAGGATTAATGATAGAATGTGACCAACAATGATGACTTATAGGTATGAACAACACTACATCGTATCAATGAATGCATGAATAAAAGGCACCTCTAATTGTATTGGATGTAAATAAGAGGGGATCTAATTAATGCAAGGCACATGCCATCAAAACATGTGTTAAGATGAACCCAATGTTAGTTATATCAAAGATCAAATAGAGATAATAGATGGAGTGAACTCAAAATACCTAATGTCAACATGACAAAAGGGTTTGAGATGTAACTTGTACGTGGAAAAGGGTTCTCCATTAGTGGTGTTCCCTAAATCTATGCCCCAGCTCTTGGAAGGGGAAAAAGTAATATTAGAAGAAACTTTATCAATATGGGAAGCTTTCTTAGGATGCGAATAAATTGGAAGTGAAATCAATGTGGTAATCCTTCAATGCTATGATAAAAAAATTAGCCATCATTCAAGGGTATGGTCTACTTCATATATAATATGGATGGAAAAAGATAATATAAATGATAGCCTTCCTTGAGGGATTTATGTATTTATTTTATCTTATTTCTTTTCGTTTTCTTTTTTTTCTTTTCTTTTCTTTTATGAGCAACTCTCCTTTGAGGGAGAAGTCTTTTTTTTGAAAACTTTTGAATTTTTATTGGAGCATCCTTTGATTTTATTTTTTTACATGCGGAAAGAGTGGGAATAGATAAGTAGACCACATAGAAGGGGGAAATGATTTTTCAAGAGACACCCTATGACCCTTTGCATGGTTCTAATAGGAAAATGAGAGGGTGATGGATGTAATGATCACATAGTTCTCACAAAAATGAAGAACCTATCCATAAGGAATATGCTATGAGTAGAACTTTGGTGCTCATTATTTAAGGTCACATCTAGGAAAGTGACGGATGACCACATAATCCAAATCACTACGATGAAAGATGGAAGAGGCTAGTAATGGAGAGATGATATAATAATATGAGTAAGAGCACACTAGTAGACACACTAAAAGTAGAATGGTCACAAGTACAATGCATTAATAGGTCCCACTTCTGATTTACCATCAATGTAGGCCAATCAATAGGCTCGACCCATAATTATGCATGATAATGTATGGTCCAATCCAATTAGGGGAAAACTTTACATGTTGGATCACTTATAGAATAGTGACGTTATAATTTTCTTTGAGAACAAGGTCATGAACATTAAATTCATACTCCTTGATGTGCTTTTCATAAGCATGTTTGATCTACATTCTTAATAAACATGATGATGTTCAAGAGAGAGAAGGTTTAATTCATCTAACAACTCAAGTTGTGTTAAATGTGCTTGGTGATAGTCTTCATCAGATATGAAGTCAGGAAGGACACTCACAAATATGGAATTTAAACTTCAAGTGGAAGAACGTCTTCGAACCATACATAAGAAAAATGAGTGTAGCCCCATGGAGGCACGAATGCTAGTCGATAAGCCCAAAGAAAAAAAAGTGAGATGGAGATGCCAATCATGTCCTCGGTGGTTAATAGTCTTTGGAAGAATGTTTCAAAGATTTGTTTTAGTGGCTTTGACTTGGCTGTTAGCTTGAGGATAGTATGGAGAAGAGAAGCTAAGTTGAATATTAAAGGAATCACAAACTTTCACAAGATATTTTTTTTTAAAGGAATTTTCGTTGTCCATGATGCGTTTGTGAGGAACATCAAAGCGGAAAATTATATGTTGATAGATAAATTTAATAATTGGACCATATTTAATTGAAGTGAGGGGATTTTCCTCCACCCACTTAGTGAAATACTCAGTTGCAGTGATGATAGAATGATTTTATTGTGAAGATCAAGGATTAATAAGAATGATGAGGTTGAGACCCCATTGTGAGAAGGGGAAAAGGTCCTAAGCCAGATGCAAAGCTTGACTAGGAATGTGAATAATATTGCAATGTTGCTGAAATTTTTCACATTTTTTAACATACTCACAGTAGTTGTGATTAAGAAGACACAGTAGTAGACAAGATGAATAACGCACTTAGTGATGGTTAATATAGTAAATTTTCCACCACAAATACATTCATGGACTTCTAGATAACACGAGGAAATTCATGGGATTCAAGACATTGAAGAAGAATACCATAAAATCCACGTTTGTAAATAATGCCACCTAGGATAACTTAGTGGTTAGCATGCTAGAGAAATTATCTCTTCACATTTTTAGGTAGATCAAGGGGGAATGATGTATTTGGATGAATAATCTAAGATTTAGGAATACCAAATATTTGATGAATTAAATTCAATAATATTAACCTAGGGTAATTCATGGAAAGGTCGATCATGACGATGAATAATGAGAGGAATCTAGGACTCCTTTGTTGTCCATGAGATAAGAGTTGTGAGGGATGTCATCATATCAATGAAATGATTAGTGGATGTGGGAAGAGATTGGATGGTGTATGAATGAAAGGCTTAGAGAAGAATATGAACAATTTCACAATATTTTTGAAGGGTATTGTTTTTGCACCGATACTCACTTTGGTGATTTGTTTGATGATAAGTTTTGAGTCGTCATATATGTCAAGGGCTTGAACACCTAGGAAGACAAAGCGGTTTTAAGGCCTAAAATAAGGGCTTCGTATTCTGCCATATTATTTCTACACTCAAAATATTATTTGTTTGCAAGAGGAATAGGAGTATCCCAATGAGGAATGAGAATGACACTTGGACCTCCCCTTACTAACATTTATAACCTTTGAAGAAGATGGTCATCTTAATAATTCCATACTCGTGGTGAAAATGATTGAACGATTCATCTAGGAATTTTGCATGAGGTAAATGTGTGCTAGGAAGAGGGGAATATGCTAATCGGTTAGAAATATCTTGGCCCTTAATGGATTTTCAAATAATAAACTCTATGTCAAACTCGGTCATGATAATGATCCATCGCGTAACGTGATCACTGTTATAAGGTTTATAATGCAATGTCTTAAGAAGATGGAAGCTAGTAATGACATAAGTCTTTTCATTGAGAATATAGTGTCAAATTTTAGAGGTGGTGAAGAAGAGAGTGCAACATACATTTTCATATTTAATGTAGTGAGTCTTGTAGTCATAAAGGGTACAACTGATATAATAAATAGCATGCTCATGACCTTGGTCATCATGATGTGATAACATGGCTCCTAAAGCATGATCAATGGAAGAGATATATAGATAGAAGGGCTCCCCCTCGTGTGGGGGTGTAAGAAATAGAGGAGATAAAAGTTATAGTTTAAGGTCATTACAGGAATTTTAGCAATA
The DNA here is from genome assembly GCA_018340775.1 of Taxus wallichiana var. yunnanensis. Taxonomy (NCBI): domain Eukaryota; kingdom Viridiplantae; phylum Streptophyta; class Pinopsida; order Cupressales; family Taxaceae; genus Taxus; species Taxus wallichiana. The sequence goes on along the minus strand of CM031237.1, from coordinate 828,323,945 downwards.
TGGATACCAATTAAAGTATATGTCTTTGCAAAGGATATAATGAAAGGGTTGCAATGATATGAAAGTTGCGAGATCTGAAATGGTGGATTGATTGGAGTCGGCCACGGAATACTTGCAAAGTTGTTTAATATCGGAAGGAGGAGGCAATTTGATGGTCGCATTAATTTTAGTAGGCTCAACTTCAATGCCCCTAATGGCTATAATAAATCCAAGGAGTTTTCAAATTAACACTCTAAATACACACTTCGTTGGATTGAGATGAAGGAAAAAATGAATAAAGTGCTTAAACATAAATTCTAGAATGGAAAGATGGTTGTGTCGATGTTTACATTTACCTAAACTATTATCAACATAGTATTTTATTGCTTTATTAATGAGATCATGAAAGATATAAGTCATGGCTCATCGATAGGTGGCCCGACATTGTTTTCGATCGAAAGGCATAAAATGGTAGAAAAATTTCCCCAAGGGGTAATGAAGGAATTCTTAAGTTGATCTTCTTGGGAAATGAGAATTTTATTGAACTAGATAACCCATCCATAAGTGAAAGAATTTCATGGCTGTGGTGATATGTACAAGTTGGTCATTGTTGGGAAGAGGAAATTCATCTTTAGGGAAAGCAATATTGAGATCTCAAAAATTAGTATGTATGAAAAGATTTTCCAATTGGAAATCCATTAGGGATAGTCAATGGGGATGATGAAATTGGTAGAAAGAAGAAGACATTGTAACTCCTCTTCGATGAGGAGAACAACTCGAGGATGCATGTGGTGAAGCTTCTACTTTATCGGTTTCATGTTAGGGTAAGTGACAATATTATGGATGATGATAGAAGGGTCAAGACCAGGAATGTCTAAATAGGACCATGAAAATTCTTGGCTATACTAAGAGAGAAATGTGGTAAAAGACTCAAGCTCATGTGGATCAAGAGATTGACCTAGTATGAGGATGTGAGGCTCCTAAGGAGTTCTAATATTAACATCGATTGTAGATTTGTTGAGAAGATTGGATGTTTCGGATAGAAAGGTATTATGAAGATAATAATCCTCTCCCCCCATGTGGGAAAGAATGGAGTCATTTATAGCACATTGAATAACGTCAATGGTAGAATATTATTCTTCTACCATCTCCAAATGACAAAGGGGAAGGGACCTAGTCTAGTTCTCGCACTGATAGATGATTTGCCCCAAAGTGATGGTGGAGACTTAAAAAAGTCAGAAGCAATAGAAATGCTGTGAGCTAATTCCATGTCTTCGAGAGTTAGAAAAGATGGAGAAAGTGGAGAAGGCATGTGCATGTCTTCAAGAGTTAAAAAGGATGGAGAAGGTAGAGAAGGCATGTCCATGTCTTCAAGAGTTAGAAAAGATAGAGGAGGTGGAGAAGGCATGTCCATGAGTATCTTAGATGGTGGAATGGGGTCAGGGGAATGATCCTGGTAGCCTAACTCAACTTTTCATGAGGTTTTTGAACCGATCAATAATAAGGCCATGTGGCCCATGCTCGTAACATCCCATGCTAAACCCTTTCCATGTGCAATGATGGAGATAGGTGTGGGAAAAATATGGTTTTTAAGGAATTTGAAACACCTAGTATTAGGTTTAGCATACAGAATATCATCGATGTGAGAGGAGGGGGTATCGATACCACCATCTATGAGGTTGGTACAAAGATGTAGTGGACCAAAAGGAATGACATATATGACATTGGTTTGGTACATGGGTTCCTTGTTAGGACTACCAAAATGGTGACGAGTGGGAAAGGTGTTAAGTGTGAGAAGACAATATTCCCCCATTGTAATTTTTTCCATCACATTGTCTACCAATTCATTAATAGGGAATTTAGAAGAAGGGATGAGTGAACTAGTGGATGGTGTAGATGGATCATCCTTAGGAACAAGAATTATATTTGGTATATAATTCATGTTGCACATCTGAAAGGGAGGAGTTTCCCCGGGAAGTGTCAAAAACTTTCCCTCATGCTCATATTTAAGGGAACGATGGAGTGTAGAAGGGACACAATACATAGTGAGGATCCAAGGTTGCCCAAGAGAACATTGTATTAAAATTCCCCTTCTATGATGTAGAATACCTCATGGAGGAGATTCTCACCAAAGAAAATAGTAAGAACTACCATCCCTAAGGTGGAAGTGATGTCATCATTAAAATCATGAAAAATCATGGGTTTTTGGTCAACGGAGGCCTTTGGTATCTTAAATTGATCAAAAGTATGTGATGGGATGATATTGATGCTTGCTCCACTATCAATCATGGACCGTTGGATAAACGTTTCATTAATTTTGACCGTGATAAAGAGGGGAAGATTATGTTCTTCAGCCGGAATATATGGAAGATCAAAATCATCAAATGAAATGGTACTAGAAGATTCAAGTACTCCTATAAGGGATGCAAAGGGATAAGCCTCATCACTGGATGTGGGAATGCACTTTTAAGGCTTAAGTGAGATCCTATCTATACCAGTAAGCTTTGGATGAGCTCATAGAGTGACATTGTAAATGAGTCTTGGTGGAGTTATTTGATTGTACTATTTAATAGGCCTAGGTGTTTTAAAATGGAAACCTTAGGTGTTGATGGCGTAGCTAACTCCTTAGTAGGAGGTATGACAATAAAGGTTTTAGATTTTAGTTGGGTTGTTTATTTAGGCTCACATTGGCTGGACCAAGTGGTCACTTGAACAATGTCAATGAACAAAAGGGGGCTATCCTCAGAAGAATAGTCATATGGATGTGGGATGGTTGTGAAAGTTTTTGAAGAACCGAGAGGATTTTACATTTGGCTGGATGAGGTCGAAGGCACAAATGTGAGAGATGAAGGAATACATTGATTTTATTTAGGGATAAATTATCCTTTCTCAATGAATCCATGGGTAACGGCTTGGAACACTCTACAATTCTCAATTTCACATCTAAGGCCATAGTGATATGCACATACAAGGTTGGGATTAAACCATAATGTATTCTTGTTATTTGGGTTAAATTCCCTAATAGAAGGAAGCATGATCGTGGAAATTTGTAATAACTATTGGAAAATGCCCGCATATGATTCACCCAAATTTGTAGGAGGTACTTTATTTATGGAATGTCTTGGTCTTTGAAGAATAAATGGATGTTTGAGATGATAAATCTTGAGTATGTTAATGTCTCGATTTTCCGAGTTAGTTTTGGCATAGGTAAATGTTTTTGTATTGGTTTATTTTAGTCAGGGTTAGGAAAATGTTCTTGATGAAGAAGTTTTTGTGTTGGATGGTTTAGAGATATGGATGTCAATTTTCTTATAGGAATGTACAAGAGATTTTTAAGGTAATGTACTAATGATTATGGCTTTCATTTTTAAGGGTGTGTCCTTAGGAGAAGCAACAACAATTTCCACCAGAGAATCTAGAGGTGGTGTCATAGTTGGTATAGGCACAGGAAGCAACATTGGTTTGATAGAATCTAAAGGAGGTGAAGATTTATTTGATTGCGTTGATGAGGTAGGAGAATCATTGAAGGTTGTTTGAAGTGTTTCCAATAATTCTTCAAATGATGGAGGTGGTGTAGAGGGAGAAGGTGGTGTGGATATGTTTTCAATAGTTGATGTGGGCAAGGGTAAAATATCTTAAAGAGACATCAACAATAGTTTAGAGGATGGTATAATAGGTAGAAGTGGGATGGATGTAGGTAAGATATTCAGATCCGGTTAAGTGTATCTAGCATGTAATGGAGTGGATATAATAGGTAACATAGTAGATGTGGAACTAGCGTCAACTATAGAAGTAGGTTGGAATGATCGTTTCATAAATTCTTCTAGGGGCAAGAATGATATGTTTGCGTAAGGGGTCCTAGTAGTAGGAATGGATGTCGAGGTAGATGTAGATATGATTGGTGTGGTTGTGGGGATAAGTGTTAATGGATTTGTAGATGTAGGAATAATATCAAAGGGGGTTGATGTAGTTGGCAATGAAGGAGGAGAAATTGTAGGTTCTCGATCATTGGTGTTTAAAGTATTTATAGTATGATCATTAGGTTTCTGGGTTATGGAAGTGGTGGTGGCTTGGCTTGTTGGTGAATGATTTGGAAATTTTGTTTGAAAATGTTAAGATGTTGATTGGGTGAAGCATTAGGATTTTTGACTTGAAGGTCACCCTGATCAATGAGCCTTTGAACCAAATCCTTGAAAGTTTGACATTTCTCTATGTCGTGACCTCAAGTTTGGTGGTATTTGTAGTAATGGTCTTCATGATACCACACAAGTTTTGGTCTTGACTCATCAACTGGTCAGATAGGTGGTAGTGTGATTAGATTTTCCACTATCAACTTGTCAAAGATAGATGCATATGATTCCCGAGGGGAGTGTAGTTGGGTGTCAGTCGTGGGGCTTGTTATTGATTCGCATGCTAGATTTTATTATAAGAGAAGATTTGATGACCAAAACATTTTCCACTCCCTTAGAATTATCATTAGGTGTGGATGTTTTAGTGAATTCATGTTTAGGTTTGTTCAATTTTAGTTTTAAATGACCTTTCTCAAGGGCACGTGTTTCAAGATTGCGAGCCATGATCAAGGATTTGTCAAAAGTTTTGAAGGATTGGATTTGTAGAGTAGAAAATATATGTTTTGTGAATGAACATGATGTTGGTATCCAGTTTTAGTCTCCTTCACAACTTGAACAACATCATGAACTTGCACAAGAAACTCAAGGATAGATAGATGGTTTGTATGTCATTTGTAGTCGGGAGCACACCTATCTGCTTGTTTGCATTCAAGATTTGAGGGAGTGGATAGCACCTTCAAAAGGGTTTTGATCTAACCCTCATTGTTTTAGGTTGTGCCTATCAACCAAGGCAAGAGAACCTATATTGCAGCCCTTATATGGTAAAGGAGATGGAGATATCCTTGTGTTTTTCATGTGGTATGGAAGAGGCCTTGTGAAAACATGATCAAGCATCCATTATCCAAACTCAAAGGAGTTGTCACTACTAAATGATGGAAATGCTTTCAAAACAAGGCTAAGGCTGCTAAAGACATGATGAAACCCTGATATACTTTGTGCATTTTGGTGGAAGGATTGTATTATTTTGTTGACACACAATGCAATGCAGGGGTAGTACAGGTAGGATGAGTTAGTTTGAATGAAATTATATGGGAGATGTTAGGACAAGAGTAGCTAGGAACCACCAACTTCTTTGAGAACCTTTGCAAGAAATTTGTAACACCTACACAACAAGAACACTTCCAGAGATTTTAAATGCTCCTTCAACCAGGATATGTGCACAAATGGAGGCCCAGATCTGCACTCTTCCACACAACCTTTGATAACCTGCCACAAAATCTTGAAGCAAAATACCAGCAAAGTATCCAGGAGTCCCTATTCAATCATGACCTGAGGTGCACCCAAAGGTTTACAAACAGTCTCATTATTCAAGGACAATAAAATGATTTTAAATCTGTTTATCTTCTATCAGATGAAAGCTCTTCTAAATATAATATTGCAAATGCCATTAAAACATCAACAAGAAATGAGACCCTGTATGATCATAGAGATCCTAAATACAAGATTGCAACATGAGCAAGAAACATAAACTGAAAACATTCTGAAACATAAGTATATGCAAACTTTGCCAAGAGAATGAACCAGATAATCCAGAAAATGATCAGATACATTAGTAGGGGAAATTCATGAGAACAATCTCAGAGCCTATTGATGGCTTTACAATTGAAACCAACTCAACATGATGAAATATGATACAAAGATGGAATTGAAAATGACTCTCAGGTGGTTTTCTCCAGAGAAATGGATTTATTCTTGTTTTCCTTGTGAAAATTCTAAGTCTCTCCTCTATTTTTTCTCCCAGCCCTTTACAAATCCTTGAAAAATACATTTTATACCTCATGCCAGCTTGGATCCTTGCATCCCAAGCAAAGAATATGCTCAAGGGATCAAATTTGTTACAAAACTCTTATCCATTTCATGAAAATGACATCAAACTGTAAAACAGCTCGCATATTGCCAGGGATGCACAAATATTTTAAAATATTGCATGAATTTGGATCCTTATCCATCCCAGGGTCACGTTTTTGGCATTCAGACATGCCAAAGCATGCTTTTGCAATCATTTTTCACCTTTTACTTCATCACTTTTCACCTCTGCAACCTTTTATTTTCACCTTTCACATTTTTTCATGGGTCTAGGGAAAAATTTCATCAAAAAACATCATAAGCCATCAAATTAGCTCCAAAAAAATGGTGCCATTGCACTTAGAAGGCCGAGGGGATGTAAAATCATATAAAATTTCATGCATTTTGATGAAGAAACATGATTTCCAAGTTTCTTGGAGTTCCTATGGTGCCCAAAAACGAAATTGCACAGCAACCATTGATTTAAAAATCAACTTTTAATGTTAGCCCTCCATGTGTCAAAGATATTCCCTTTTTCCCCTTTGGACTAGGTGGACATGTGTCCAAACATGATTGGGGTGGGTCCCCATCTTAAAAAACACATTTTCAACCCTTTTTTGACCTTTGGAAAATTTTGAAAATTTTCCCCGTGCATGCCCCCTGGACCTGCCACTTGTCCACATGTGGGCCCCACCAAAAACTATGGGCTAATTTGATGAATTTCACCACCATTTTGAGGAAAGGAAAATTTTCTCAAAAAACTCTGCAGGCCCGAACACCCGCTCTCTCCCCTACCACGTGGTGGTCTCTAATTTTCATGCAGAGCTAACCCTCCACATTTTCCTTCAAATCTCCGTAGAGCACTAAAACCTTTGTGGCCCGCGCTCTCCATTTTTGCCCTTTTTGTAAATGCCACAGTTCACCCACTGATTGGCTACGTGGGGACACCTCCAATTTTTCCTGTCGAGGCCGTGGACAACTTTTTATCTTTGCCAAAATTTGTAAAAATTTCAACACTTTCCCCTATCTCCGAACCTCCGCCTCCTTTTGTACATGTGTCATGTTTTCATTGGATGCGGGCCTATTTTTCATTTTTTACCCTATAAACATAAAAGGCAAAAATTCTTAAATTTTCCCTTGGTCCCTTCTTCCATCTCACCTCCTGGACACGTGTCTTCCTCCTACTGGTCATGGGCTCTCGGGAAAATTTTAACTTTAACATTTTGAATTTAAAACTTCAAAATTTTCACAAACTCCGCCCCTCCATGCTGACTTTCCTGGACACATGTCCACTTCTTATTGGAGGTGGGCCTTTTGGTCAAAATTTTACCTTGGCATCCAAGGAAAAAAACAATAAAAATTTTCAAGTCCTTCCTCCACCCGCCTGACCTTCCTGTGCCACGTGTCACCTTCCAATTCGTTGCGGGCTCTCGGGCCAAATTTTTCCTTTGGCATTTTGAAGCCAAAAACTTCAAATTTTTCCAACTCTTCACCTCTCCACTTGACCCTCCTCACCACATGTCCACTTCCCATTGGACATGGGCCTTCAGACCAAAAATGACTTTGAGAAATTTTCCAAAATGGAAGAAAATGTTCTAAGTGACCCCCGCCACCCGCCGATCCTCCAACCAATCAAATCATGCCACGTAGGCACATCACTATAGCAAATGCGGGCCGCAGAGCAAAATTTTCCTTTGTCAATTTTTCAAAAAGTAACAACTTATAACATTTTCCTGACCACCCCTAGCCAATAGAAACCTACCACGTCATCAAAAGGATGGAAGGATGAATTTGACGGGAAAATGACACCCGTATGCCCATCAAAATGCAAAAAACAGGAAATGCCCTAGAAATTGGAAAAATTCACAAGGAGGGTAGATTTCTTGGTTTTAAATCAAGTGAAACATGATTTTACATTGATTTAAGCCTGGGGAATGAGATTTTAATAGCAAACAACTCAGATTTGATCCACTTTAATTTTTGCACGAATTTGACAAAGGGGAAAATGGCTCAGCCTAAAAAAATGAAGAAATTAGGGCACAAAAGAGGGGAACTTGGAAATTTGTTTCAATTTAGGGAAAAATCATGACAATGTGAGCAATTCAAAGGCATTCAATTGGAAAATATGAATTGCAGGTCACCAATTTGAGCAAATGAAACATTTTCTGAGCAAAACTAGATATGGAAAATCAGGGCACAACTACAAAATTAAAATTTACACCAACAATGGCTCCTGCTTGGGGATGGGCACTCCCAGCAAGTGCCACAAGATCACAACATAGACCAAGTTCCAAAAATCCATTGGGCAAGGAGTTTAAAAATGTAGAGAAGCCCAAAACACTAGAACTTTCACCAAAAACAGGCTGAGAAAACTAGACCAAAAAATGGTTGCCAAGGACAAAAGGGCAAACCACAAGCCAATAATAGTGAAAAGACAAAATAAAAAAAAGGAAAATACAAAATGTACAACTTGTGCATACATCACATGGGGATTTAATCCAAGAAATTTTTAAATGTTTGCCATTAATAGGCAACTCTAACAAATCCCCATCCAAATCCTTGAGAAAAATGTATTTTCTCCAATCCACGATATCAATGACATAAAGGCCCATCCATAGAGCATCAAACTTTCCATGCTTTCCCTTGTCTTAATGCCTACTATCCCACAACAAAATCAGATCTCCAACACCGAAAGCTCTAGGGTTGACCTTTTTATCAAACAAATTCTTCAATTTCTCTCTAAATCGACATGCCTTTGGTGAGAAGCTCTTCTCTCTTCATCCAACTCAATGATTTGATTGATCCTTTATTCATATGGGTCATGTTATTGATCTTCCAACTGTTGGGAAAACTGAAAAGTGGATAATTGCAGTGCGAGCGCAAGGGCAGCGATGCTTGAGTTCCATACACCAATTCAAATGGCCTTTTACTAGTTGCTCTTTTTGGAGTTATTCTATAGCCCAAACTGAAAATTTCAATTGCTCCCCCACTTCTTCTTGTTGATTTCCAAGGTCCTTCTAATGATCTTGAGCAAGTTCTTGTTACTTGACTCAGCTTGTCCATTGCCTTGTGGATTGTAGTTTGAAGAATAAGTCAGATTTATCCCATATTCATTGCACATTGCTATCAAAGGCTTGGCTCTAAAACACATGGCATTATCAGATACAATCTTAAATGGAACTCTAAATCTGCATATGATATGATTCAATAATAAATCCATTACCACTTGGTGTGTTTCTTTTCTAGATGGAATTGTCTCAACCCATTTTCTAAAATAATCAGTTGCTACAAGGATCCACTTATGACCAGCACTAGAAGGATCTGAAATCTCACCAATGAAATCCATTCCCCATTGTTTTAAAGGAGCTTTAATTGATACATGCTATAAAGGAAGGGAGCCTAAGGCTTTCAATATTCTTGAAAAATGTTGGCAACTATCACACTTTCTAACCAGTTAGGTTGCATCTTTAAAAAGAGTAGGCCACCAATAACCAGCTCTTAAAATCTTATGTGCTGTCACTCTCCCAGAAAAATGTCCTCCACAAACTCCCCCATGGAAATCAGCAATCAACTTGGGAGTTTCATCTTCAGTTATGCATTTCAAAAGGACACCTTCAGGGGTTCTTCCAAACCAGCCCAAGGTCTGTTATGATATATTTATGAGATGTCACTTGAGGGCTCTATTCTGATTTTTATTCAAGTGACTAGGAAGCATAGGTGTCTAAGGTAGAAAATCACATCTTTTACCACTCAGACCTCATCAATTTTTCAAGAAGATCTACCCTTTCTTCCTCTAGCTGATTCACTTCTAGATTTTGCAAATTGCTCTCATCCATGAGCTTAGCAAGACCTAAACCTCTTACTAGCTTTTTTGTTTGGATATCTATATCATATTCTTGTAATTTGTTGACCCATCTACATCTCTTTCTTGATATCTCCATGTTTGATAAGATGTCTTTAACCATGGTGTGGGGAACATAAGCAACAACTTTTGAACTCAAGTATATAGGGCCTGAAAATCTTTGTTGCTTTTACCAATGCAAATGCTTGTTTTTCCATGATTGTATACTTCAACTCAGTTGCTTGTAAAGCCTTGCTAAAGAAGGCAATAGGCCTCTCAGCTCCATTCTCATCCTTTTGTAACAAAACTGAAGCAATAGTGAATTCAGAGGCAAAAGAAAATATTTGGAAAGGTCTCTTGTAGTTTGGGGCTGCTAAAATAGGTGCATGCTTAAGTGCATCATTTATTCCTTCAAAAGCTTGAATGGCAGCCTCCTCCCACTTGATAACTTGATCCTTTTTAGCATGCTTGTGATTGGAAGAGTTAGCTCAGCAAAATTGGAAACAAACCTTCTAATAAAATTTATTTTGCCAAAGAAATATTAGATACCTTTCTTGGTTCTTGGAATGGGCACTTTGCTGATTGCTTCCACTCTTTCAGGGTCTATCATAACCCCTTCTTTGGACACAATATGTCCCAGCAACTTGGCCTTTTACACACCAAAATGACACTTCTTTGGATTAAGGAAATTCCATACTCTCTACATCTGATCAACATTTTCTCTAGGTGTTGCAAATGGTCTCCTCGCTGCCTTGAAAAAACAGTCACATCATCTTGGTAAACTGCAATAAATTCATTGATATAACCAGCAAAGGAAACATCCATTTCCCTTTGAAAAGTAGCACCAACATTCATCAATCCAAAAGGCATCCTTAGAAAAACATAAGTTCCCAAGGAGTAGTGAAGGTTGTCTTAAGTCTTTCGATTCTTTAACAACTACTTGATTGTATCTAGAGAAACCATCCAAAGTAGAAAGCATTTCTGACCCTGTCACAAGCTGCAACATATTTTCCATGTTTGGCAAAGGGTAGTTGTCCTTCATATATGCTTTGTTTAGATTCCTAAAATTCACACAAAGTCTGATATCACCATTCTTTTTCCTAACTGGCACAAGGTTTACAACCCAAGATGAATACCTAGTAGGTTGAATGACACCACCATCTCTCAATTTCTTCAACTCTTCTTACATTTTCATGGAAAGAAGTGGGTTAATAGGCCTTTGTCTTTGTCTGAATGGCTTATTCTTTGCCTCAAGAGGGATCTCATGCTGAAATAAATCTTCTCTATATGCCTTCAGCTCTGAATAAGACCAGGCAAGGAAGTCTTGATACTTCTTTAAAAGTTGGGCATAGGACTATTTTTCCTCTTTATTGAGATGGCTACCTAACTAGATCTTCCTTGGTTTATCCTTGGTTCCCAAGTTGTGCTCTTCCACATCCCTTGAAGCATACATCTTTCTATTTATGATGTAATCAGCATCGTTAAAATTGGATTCAAGTGTAACAAGACCTTTGGGAATGGTGTTTTTCTTCAATTGTATAATATCCTTGTCAAACAAAGTTTCTACCTTCATTCATGCATACCATTGGTTCCCAATCAATATTCTGACTAGAAAACTCACCTTGGCATTGTAAGAATCTCAATACTTGGGCATCATTATCAAAAATATGCCAATGTTTCACATTATCCGGGATAGCTGGCCTTGTTAGCACTTCAATGTTATATTCACAAAAAAGTGAAAGCAAAGTGTAATTTTCAAATCTAGTACCAAGGATAGCTAACTTATCATCAGAAGCATTAAGACTTCTATCATGGTAAACAATGTTAAAGGAATCAAACATTTCTATCAAGTCCCAAACAACATGCTTATATTATTTTATACGCTAATTTTTTGTAGCATACAACTTTCTTACTTTCTTGAAAACCAGCTCTGAATCTCCTTTAAGCAACAATATCCTTCACTCCATATTTCCATGCAATCCTTAATCCCAATAATAATGCCTCATACTAAGAAATGTTGTTAGTGCATTCAAAATTCAGCTTGAAGGAGAAAGGAAACTCTTCCAAACTAGGAGAAAGAAACTATACCAACACCATTGCCAAATTTGGAGCAAGCCCCATCAAATAGTAATGTCCATGGAGAACCTACCATACCAAGGCACTCTAATTTTTCCATCTTATTCTCTTTTCCATCAGAAAAACCAGTGAAATTGTCAACATCTACATCAGCAAACAACACTTCATAAGAAGCATCGTTGGGATCTTCAATCAAGTGTAACATCTTCTTTTCACCATAGAGTTTGACAAGGATACCTTCAATGGGAATGGTGGTGAAAGACATGCCCATTTGAAAGCTACCACCAACACTTGTAACCCACTTTCTTGACAATAGCATACCCCATTTGGTAGGGCAATCAACAATTACAACATCAAGTTTTAAATTCTTACCTAGATAGGCTGCAAGTTGCACTACTAAACCCTTCACACAACCAACAACTAGCACTTCCCTTGAATCCATGGTTGTACATTTCCCATATGCTATTGTCACTTTGATATCCAACTCATTCATGACTTCTAGAGGCATGACATTACATGATGCACTAGAATCAAACATGCAATTGTGAAGCAACCTATATTTTATGAGCAAAGTTGTGAAGAATGGATCAACATTTAATCGGGAATCAACCAAGGATGTTCCCAAATATACTTCAGTTCCTCTCAAAATCTTCCATTGGTGGTGGTGTTTAAGGCTAGCAATGCTTTGAAGAGGATTCTCAACAACATTTACATTTTTACTTGGTATAATATTTTCTTCTTTCAATCCCAAGTACTCAAATGCTCTCTTCTTATGCTCAGGGATCCTAAGAAATTCAATAATTGGAACACTCACTTTAATTTGGCTCAAAACCTAGGCTATATCATATGGAACATTCTTTGGTAAAACAACATTGGAAGGGAAACAAGAAGGTTCATCAGATGGAGAAGTATTCTTGGTAGCTTGGGCATGAAGAGGACTGATATTTTTGCATGGGACAGTAGGGTTCTTGGAAATTGTTTCTTTTCTTGGATTGTCTTTGGGAATGCTTGTGAGCAAGGGTGTCTTTGGCTTGGCTTGAGGACCAGCTCCTCTAACAACTTTACTTCTAGTATTGTACTCTTTCTCTTGTCCAACCACAGCATTCATTAACAACTGTCTATCTTCCTCGGAAGGAATACCACCATCATACTTCTTGATCATTAAAGCCCTTAGATATTCAAAGTCATTATTAGGAATTTCAAAGGTTTGAACTACATCTACATCATGAGCTTGAGGAAGAGAAAGAAATGGTACCCTCTTTATGCAATCCCAAAAAGGTTGCAGCGTAGTCCTTCGCACTTATCACATCCGTTGATGTTACTATTTGTTGTGATCCTAAAGAGCTTCCCATCATACAAATGTCATCATCCATTTCATCTTCATTATCATCTTCAATAACTTGCTGGTCCATTTCACATGGAGGATGAGGAAGAAAACATCTATCACACCAATCCATATCAGCAATTTCTTGAATAAGAAAGCAACCCTTGCAGTTAGAGGGTCAGGCACCACTCTATTTTCACGTGCTTGGGGTTGTCTGTTTATAGATCCAATAGGCCCTTTACCTCTATCATCTTGTCTTTGATCACCCCTAGGATGATTGCCAAATCTATCATGGTTTTGAGTTCTTTGCTGTCCTTGTGAAATTTTCCCAATACCTTTCTCATCCTGGGCTAGTTTGTAAGAGATTTCTTTAACACCCCCAAATTTTTAATAACATCTTCTAAATCAGCACCCTTGCTAGCTTGAGGATTCTCGGGGTTTATCTACTTCACACCATCCCTCTTAAGTGGTTTACCAATAGCTTTAATATTATTTTCAATTTAAAGTGCCATGGTGAAAGCTTGCCTCAAGTTTGTAGGATTTTTACCTCTCAAGTAATAGGATGCCCTTTTTATCAAATGCATCTGCATACTTGATCAAGCAAGATTCATCACAAGGCCTCAAAATGACAGGAAACCTTCTCAATGTTTTATTGAATCTTGTATTGAAATCATGGACCATCTCATTCAGGTTCTTCTTGATATTTTCAAATTCGACAAAAGATATCTAGGATCGATCCTGTCACCACCATACTACAACCTAAATGCATTTTTCATCTCAGTCCATGAATTAATAGAGTGGTAGAGCCTTGTACCAATCCCTAGCATATTCTTCAATTGTATGGATAAACAAATTGATATACACATCCTCAAATTCTATCTCAAAATCTTCCATCATATTATCAAACAGTTTGAGATCTTTTGATCACCAAATAATGACATTGTTACCTTTGAATTTTAATAACCTATTTCTCACATCTTGTGATACATCATTTGGATACCCATCCATTCCTTCAAAATTTATAGGACCAAAGGTGTTAACAACAAATAGAGGTCTAGGATGAGCCATATTGTTTGGTGGGGGTGATCTTGGAGGTGAAACAAGCTAGTTGGGAGTAGTAATGGGTCTAATTGGAATAGATGAGTGATCTTTAAAATGACAACCCCCCAAAGGCTCTCTCTCTTGATAAACTTTAGCAAACTTAGAAACCATAGGATAAAATTTAGGAGCAAGTTTTTAAATACACAAGAAGGTCCCTCACCTGATGGAGAATGAAAATCAACAAGAAGATTGCTGAATCAGATTTACTTGAAGAGGAATTATAATCTTCAATAATAGGTTGCTCTCCTTCAAATTCAACTATGGGGATCTCTTTTCTTGCAACCAAATCACAACCCACCTTCCACACTCTTCTTCCTTCTAGTTCGAGATTCTTGATTCAGTGAGTAACTTCTTAGAAGATTCCTTGATGAATAGAGATCTCCTTCCCTCCATCTTGGCAAATTTAAACAAGTTTCAAATGACAAATGAAATGTGTAAGACAACTGGCATTTCAAGACCAAACAACATGGAGTCACCACTAAGGATTTCCACCTTAGTTGTATGCTATGACTGAAAACTTTGCAAGGATTTACAATTCAGATCTTTTTCTTCTTGATTCAATGAAAACAATGCATCCAAATCATATAAACTGCTAGTAAATGAGAAGAAGCAGGCTGAGTTTGAAATCTTTTTTACCCAAAACATGTAGATCTGAAGTATGAAATGATATCTCAAGAATGTAACAGCTCAAATACTTGATCACACAAATGCTCAAACCTTTCAAACACTTCAAAACCACCAATAAATTCCAAAACTCCATGGCAAGGGCGCCACTCAGGTGTTGGTATCCAGTTTTAGTCTCCTTCACAACTTGAACAACATCATGAACATGCACAAGACACTCAAGGATAGATCGATGGTTTGTATGTCATTTGTAGCTGGGAGCACACCTATATGCTTGTTTGCATTCAATATTTGAGGATTATATAGCACCTTTAAAAGGGTTTTGATCTAACCTCAACTTGTTTCGTTGTGCCTATCAAACCAAGGCAAGAGAACCTATATTGCAGCACTGTCGACACTAAAATTTTCCTCCGTAATTTCTAGTTCATTAATGTATGTATTAGGAATAGGATGTTGTTAAGTGTAATTAGTAGTAGCGTCGATAGAAGGAAGTAGTGAGAAATATTGTATGAAGTGTGTAAAGGAAGCCATCAGTTTAAAGGTGTGTTGAAGAAGCCATTAAGAGGTGTAATTGTAAAGTTTCTCCCATAGTATTGGTGGAAGGAAAGTGAAGTCAATAACACTTTAAGTACCTCATGGGTGAGATTGCAAAAATTTCATGTTAATATTATAATTTACTTTGATATTTCATATTTTTCATCATTCCGTCTTATCATAGTCGATGGTATTCTTGTGTTATGTTTGTTGTTTTGTTTCCAGATTACATCCACCAAACTAAAGGCTATGCATTAGTAAATAATCATAGCACGAGGAGTTCCCGGTGAAGAATTATCATAGTGCCGGATTGGTGATGACATTTTGGTTCCGTTCTCAGGGGACCATTCCTCGTTGGTGGATTGTCTGGAGAGATATTCCCACTTAGTCAAAAATCAATTGGAGGGTAACCTTGTTTTTACTGTGCATAGTAGTTACCATGGTAAAGTCATTTTTGCCGTGAATAGTAGTTACCATGGTAAAGTCATTTTTGTTGTGAATAGTATTTACCATAGTAAAGTCACTTTTTACCGTGAATAGTATTTACCGCAGTAACTTCACTTTTTACTGTGAATAGTGTTTACCACAGTAAAGTCAGTTTTTACCACAGTAAGTCAAGTTTTACCATAGTTTACCATGGTCATTTCTATTTTCTATTATAGTGATTTTAATTATTGGTGCACATAAGTCTTGTTGATTGTACTTTTGGGTTGGTATTTCACTGTGGTTACTTTTGAAAATGGGGAAGATTCCTATTTTTCAGCCCAATCTAATGAAGATGCTTCCTCTTTCATTCAAGAGTTTAAACGATCTTGTATTTGTAATGGCCTTATAAGAAGGAACAATGGACTGAATTTTTTCCTACCTTTTTGGATGGTTCAGCCCTTAGGTAGTTTGAAACACTAGGTGATAATGTGAAAAACTCATGGGATTTATTAAGCCGAAAGTTTTCTTGAAGAATTTGGTGAACAACGAGAGATATGTAGATCTCATAATCGATATCACAAAGCTAACCCAAGGAGAGAAGGAGAAGATAAGGGATTATCATGCTCGTGTTCTAGAGCTAAGGAGAAAGCTCGACGCCCAGATCCGGAAGGAAGGATTAGCGGATGGGTTGATGAATGGCGTGGATAATCTCCTATGTAAGCACTTCATTCTTGGGATGAAGCCGAGAGATCGAGACAAGTGAAGTATGACCACCCAGCTACCATTGAACAAGCAAAGGAGATTACAAGAAGGCAAGAAGAAAGCATGGAAGAGGAGCCCAAAGAAATTGTTGCTAAAGTAGAACCTACACCAGCACCTTTGCTCCAGAATCCACAACCACTCTCGGTGAGCACAAATCTTTCTCCTAGTACATCTACTGAGTATGAAGATCTGCTCAAAAGATGGGTCGATTAACTATTAATCTTCTTCAAGGAAAAGAATTTAGTTCTCGGGAGGAGATAAAGGTCCAAAAGAAATATTTACGAAGTTGTATGTTATGGTTGTTATAAAAGGGTCATTATAAGTATAATTGTCAGATAGAGCTTCTACATTTGGTAAAGGAGATAATGATAAAGGAAAAGCACTGTGAATTCTTTTGATGTAGTAGATAAGAGCAGAAATAATGAAGTAGATGTGTTTGTAACAAAAAAAGAAAGAAAGAAAAAGATAATGAAGATGGAAATGATCCTAAGAAGATGATAGGAGAAACTAGTAAGAAAGATAGGAGAAGAAAGTTGGGTGTGAAGGATTTTCTGATTTCACAAGGGCAAGGACCATACTCCATCTTGGAAGATCTATCCAAAAGGCTGCAAATATTACATATGGTCACTCTTGGCTATGTCTTACGAGAAGAGGTGGGAGCTGCGAAGTGGACTCAATGCTCCACGAAGGAAGGAGGTTGAGGTCCCCTGTTTTGGAGGCGGAGGTGGATCCCTATGCTCCACAAGTGAGGTATTATGTAATGGTATTTCAATTCATGATGTCTTAGTTGATGGAGGTGCTGCAGATTAATGTAATGATCGAGTCGTAATGAATATGTTGGGTTTAAAAATTGATCACCCTTCAAAACTTATGTTAAGGTCATTAAATAAGGAAAAACTAAACCGAAGGTGTAGTTTCAAATGTGGAATATATCTGTTATGGGTGTTGTATGTGTGGTAGACTTTCAGGTGATGAAAAATGGTACTGTTGCATACCCAATGTTTTTGGGAAGGCCATGGCTAAGGAGAGTTCATGCAAGAAACTACTAGAATGAAGGCTTCATGAAACTTGGACGTGGTAGAGAGAGGGTGAAGATAAATGTGATCCCTTGACATCATAAGGCAGAACCTTTGGATTCAAGTGATGAAACTGATGATTGGACATCCTCTGATTACTCTAGTACCAGTGAAGTGGACACTAAAGATGAAGAAAGTGAGGTTGATGTTTAGGTCATGGATATCCTTGAGTCCACACCGACTCATGACCCCATAAAATTATCTAAAGAAGAAATTGATGATCGTCTCCAACAAATAAAGATTGGTGATGCTGTGATGGAGAGTGAGAAGGAATCCTACCTCTAGCTCTTTCGAAGGTACATACACATATTCACTTTTGATTACAAAGAACTCTGTCAAGTAAGTTGGGTAGAACATTCTATTGAGTTGGTAGATGGTGCTAAGCCTATAAAGAAAATGCCATATAGAATGAATCCTAATTTTTCCAAGACTGTAAAAGAAGAAATAGATAAGTTGCTTGATGCAAGATTCATATTTTTTGTGGAGAATTCAGAATGGGTTTCTCCCATTGTGATCTCAATAAAAAATAATGGGAAGCTACGCATTTGTGTTGATTACAGGAAGCTCAATAAGGTAACAAAGAAGGATCATTACCCTCTTCCATTCTCAGATCAGATCTTGGGCCGAAGTAGCTAGCGGGAGTGTTATAGTTTTGCTGATGGATATAGCGGATACAACCAAGTCCGTATAGCGGAGAAAGATCAGCTGAAGACCACGTTCACCACTCCTTGGGGAACGTTTTCTTATAGAGTTATGCCTTTTGGGTTGTGTAATGCTCCAGCAACATTCCAGCGTTTGATGAATAGGGTGTTCGAACCCTACATTGGGACCTTCATCAGAGTATTTCTGGATTATTTTTGCATCTATGGGAGCAAGTTGGACCACCTACACTAGATGGAGACAACATTTCAAAGGTTAGATGAAGCACAAGCCTCACTAAACCCTACAAAGTGTGTCTTTGGATGTTCTAAAGGTGTTTTGTTAGGGCATGTTGTATCTAGAGATGGTATTGGTACTGATCCTGATAAAGTTTCAAAAATCAAAGATTTACCATTTCCTATGAATAGAAGTAAGTTGAGATCATTTTTAGGCCATGTGGGTTACTATAGAAGGTTCATCAAGAATTTCTCAAAGATTACATAACCACTAACCTAGTTCTTGAAGAAGGATGTTACTTATGAACCAGGAAATAAGGCACATGAAGCTTTTGGACAACTGAAGGAAGCCCTGGTGTCTTCACTGTTTTAAAGAATCAGATTGGAGCAAGCCATTCATTGTGTACTGATGCCTCGATGCAGCACTAGGAAGTACTTTGAGCCAAAAGGATGAAAATGGGAATGAACATCCAATTTACTTTGGGAGCAGACAAATGAGCAGTGCTGAGGTAAATTATACTATAACTGAAAAAGAGGCTCTAGCTATCATTTTTGCTATAAAGAAGTTTAGAAATTACTTGCTAGGGTAGAAATTTATAGTTGTAACAGATCATCAGGCTCTAAAATATATTTTCAATAAGCCTAACCCATCAAGAAGGGATAGAAAATGGATAATTTTTCTACAAGAATTTGAATTTGATATTATAGATAGGCCAGGAAAGAAGCATGTCAATGCAGATGCACTCTCTCGAGCCTATGATGGTTTAGGATCATCTTGTGATGATGATGACTTCCCAATGCAGCATTGTTATCCTTGACACAATCCCTAGTGAATACATAGATATTTGGAATTATCCGAATGAATTCAAGTTTCTTGATGGTGCTAATGCAAAGACTAAGAGAAAGATTACTCAAGTCGGTCATCCATATTCAATTTCGCATGGAGTATTATTTCGAATAGGACACGATCGGACTAAAGATACAAGAGGGCAGTTGGACGTGATCAAGGGAAGGAACTGCTAGAAGAATTCCACAATGGTACATGTGGAGGGAACTTCTCTGGACAACTTACAGCAAGAAGGATCTTGGATGCAGGTTATCACTGGCCCACTCTTTTTAAATATTGTTATAATTATTGTAAGACATGTGATATTTTTCAAACACATGGTAACCGTAAGACTTCATCAGCTCCATTATGTCCTATTCTTCCACTTGGTCCCTTTGAAAGTGGGGAATAGACATTGTAGGTCCACTTCTAACTACCTCAAGCCAAAATAAGTATATTGTAGTTGCCATAGATTCTTTAACCAAGTGGGTTGAAGATAGGCCATTGAAAAATGACTTTCTATGAATGAGGTGGCAAGGTTCATATATGACGCATTGTCACCAGATTTGGTTGTCCATTAGAAATTGTAATAGATCAAGGAATCCACTTAATTAATGAGGTAGTAGAAGCCCTAGTCAATAAATTTTCTATTAAGCACAGGAAGGAAACAACATACAAGCCAAGCACAAATGGACAGGTGGAACGAAAAAATTTTGTGTTGTGTCAAATTCTTGCAAAATATGCAGCCTTGCAGGTACATAAGTGGGATAAAAGGATTCATGCAGCATTGTGGGCATAGAGGGCAACATCAAAGTCAGCAACAAGATACTCCCCATTTCAGTTGGCCTATGGCATTGATCCATTCTTCTATTGAGTTTGCTATTCCCCACTTTGTGAGAGTTATGAAAAATGAAAGGATGGATGAAAGTGATTCAAGTAAAAGAAAGGTTGGTACATCTTCATTTTCTAGAGGAAATGAGGAAATAGCAAAGAATACAAGCCATAAGAAGAAAATGAAGTAGAAGGAATACTTTGATCAAAAGATCCGTTGGTCTCCATTTCATGTGAATGACTTGGTTCTAGTATATGATTCCGAGATACAAAAAAAAAGAAGATAGAGAAAATTTCTTCCAAAATGGATGGGGCCCTACAAAATAGTAGCTATGCATGAAAATGGTAACGATACCAACTAGAGGAATTGGATGGCACTCCCATTACGAAATGGGTCAACCACGACAAGTTGAAGATTTTCCAAGCACCAGAATAGTCTACTCCAAGGATGGAGTAGAAGCTAGGAAAGGGGAAGATGTCGACACTAAAATTTTCCTCCGTAATTTCTATTTCATTAATGTATGTATTAGGAATAGGATGTTGTTAAGTGTAATTAGTAGTAGTGTCCGATAGAAGGAAGTAGTGAGAAATATTGTATGAAGTGTGTAAAGGAAGCCATCGGTTTAAAGGTGTGTTGAATAAGCCATTAAGAGGTGTAATTGTAAAGTTTCTCCCATAGTATTGGTGGAAGGCAAGTGAAGTCAATAACACTTTAAGTACCTCATGGGTGAGATTGTAAAATTTCATGTTAATATTATAATTTACTTTGATATTTCAGATTTGTCATCATTCCGTCTTATCATATTCGATGGTATTCTTATGTTATGTTTGTTGTTTTGTTTCAGATTACATCCACCAAACTAAATGTTGTGCATTATTAAATAATCATATCACGAGGAGTTCGGTGAAGAATTATCATAGTCGGATTGGTGATGACAAGCCCTTATATGGTAAAGGAGATGGAGATATCCTTCATTTTGCATGTGGTATGGAAGAGGCCTTGTGAAAACATGATCAAGCATCCATTATCCAAACTCAAAGGATTTGTCACTACTAAATGATGGAAATGATTTCAAGACAAGGCTAAGGTTGCTAAAGACATGATAAAACCCTGATATACTTTGTGCATTTTGGTGGAAGGATTGTGTTCTTTTGTTGACACAAAACGCAATGCGGGGTAGTACAGGTAGTGTGAGTTAGTTTGAACGAAATTCTATGGGAGATGTTAGGACAAGAGTAGCTAGGAACCACCAAATTCTTTGAGAACCTTTGCAAGAAATTTGTAACACCTACACAACAAGAACACTTCCAAAGATTTAAAATTCTCCTTCAACTAGGATATGTGGACAAATGGAGGCCCAGATCTGCACTCTTCCACACAATCTTTGATAACCTGCCACAAAAGCTTAAAGAAAAATACCAACAAAGTATCCAAGAGTTCCTATTCAATCATGACTTGAGGTGCACCCAAAGGTTTACAAATAGTCTCATTATTCAAGGACAGTAAAATGATTTTAAATCTGTTTATCTTCTATCAGATGAAAGATCTTCTGAATATAATATTGCGAATGCCATTAAAACATCAACAATAAATGAGACCTGTATGATCATAAAGATCCTAAATGCAAGATTGCAACATGAGTAAGAAACATAAACTGAAAACATTCTGAAACATAAGTATATGCAAACTTTGCCAAGAGAATGAACCAAATAATCTAGAAAATGATCAGATACATCAGTAGGGGAAAGTCATGAGAACAATATCAGAGCTTGTTGATGGCTTTACAACTGAAACCAACTCAACATGATGAAATCTAATACAAAGATGGAATTGAAAATGAATCTCAGGTGGTTTTCTCTAGAGAAATGGATTTATTCCTATTTTCCTTGTGAAAATTCTAAGTCTCTCCTCTATTTTTTCTCGACCCTTTACAAATCCTTGAAAAATACATTTTATACCTCATGCCAGCTTGGATCCTTGCATCCCAAGCAAAGAATATGCTCAAGGGATCAAATTTGTTACAAAACTCTTATCCATTTCATGAAAATGACATCAAACTATAAAACAGCTCGCATATTGCTAGGGATGCACAAATATTTTAAAATATTGCATGAATTCGGATCCTTATCCATCCCAGGGTCACATTTTTGGCATTCAGACATGCCAACATGCTTTTGCAATCATTTTTCACCTCTGTAACCTTTTATTTTCACCTTTCACATTTTTTCATGGGTCTAGGGAAAATTTCATCAAAAAACATCATAAGCCATCAAATTAGCTCCCAAAAATGGTGCCATTGCACTTAAAAGGCTGAGGGGATGTAAAATCATATAAAATTTCATGCATTTTGATGAAGAAACGTGATTTCCAAGTTTCTTGGAGTTCCTATGGCACCCAAAAATGAAATTGCATGTAAGAATTGTTGATTTAAAAATCAACTTTTAATGTTAGCCCTCCACGTGTCAAATATATTCCCCTTTTCCCCTTTGGACTAGGTGGACACATGTCCAAACATGATTGGGGCGGGTCCCCATCTTAAAAAACACATTTTCAACCCTTTTTTGACCTTTGGAAAATTTTCCCCGTTGCCCCCTTGACCCGCCACGTGTCCACATGTGGGCTGCACTTGAAACTACTGAGGCTAGTTTGATGAATTTTGCCACCATTTTGAGGAAAGGAAAATTTTCTCAAAAAATCCATGGGCCTGAACACCCGCTCTCTCCCCTACCACGTGGCGGTCTCCCATTCACTGCGGAGCCGACCCTCCAAGTTTTCCTTCAAACCTCCACGAGCACTAAAACCTTTGTGGGCCCGCACTCTCCCTTTTGCCCTTTTTGTAAATGCCACGTGTCACCCCTTGATTGGCTACTGGGGGACACCTCCAATTTTTCCCTGTCGGGGCCATGGACAACTTTTTATCTTTGCCAAAATTTGTAAAATATTCAATATTTTCCCCTAGCTCCGAACCTCCACCTCCTTTTGTACACGTGTCCTGTTTTCATTGGACACGGGCCTATTTTTCATTTTTTACCCTGCAAACATAAAGGCAAAAATTCCTAAAATTTTCCCTCGGCCCCTTCTTCCATCTCACCTCCTGGACACGTGTCTTCCTCCTATTGGTCACGGGCTCTCGGGAAAAATTTTAACTTTAACATTTTGAAGTTAAAAACTTCAAAATTTTCACAAACTCCACCCCTCCATGCTGACTTTCTGGACACATGTCCACTTTTATTGGAGGTGGGCCTTTTGGTCAAAATTTTACCTTGGCATCCGAGGCAAAAATAATAAAATTTTCAAGTCCTTCCTCCACCCACCTGACCTTCCTGTGCCACGTGTCACCTTCCAATTCATTGCGGGCTCTTGGGCCAAATTTTCCTTTGGCATTTTGAAGCCAAAAACTTCAAATTTTTCCAACTCTTCGCCTCTCTGCTTGACCCTCCTTGCCATGTGTCTACTTCCCATTGGACGCGGGCCTTTGGACCAAAAAGTGACTTTGAGAAATTTTCCAAAATGGAAGAAAATGTTCTAAGTGACCCCCACCACCCGCCAATCCTCCAACCAATCAAATCATGCCACATAGGCACATCACTGTAGCAAATGCGGGGCCGCAGAGCAAAATTTTCCTTTGTCAATTTTTCAAAAAGTAACAACTTATAACATTTTCCTAACCGCCCTAGCCAATAGAAACCTGCCACATCATCAAAAGGATGGAAGGATGAATTTGATGGGTAAATGACACCGTATGCCTATCAAAACACAAAAAATGTAGGGGATGCCCTAGAAATCAAAAAAATTCACAAGGAGGGCAGATTTCTTGGTTTTAACTCCAATGAAACATGATTTTACATTGATTTAGGCCTGGGGAATGAGATTTTAACAGCAAACAACTTAGATTTGATCCACTTTAATTTTTGCATGAATTTGACAAAGGGAAAATGGCTCAACCCGAAAAAATGAAGAAATTAGGGCACAAAAGAGGGGAACTTGGAAATTTGCTTCAATTTAGGGAAAAATCATGACAATGTGAGCAATTCAAAGGCATTCAATTGGAAAATATGAATTGTAGGTCACCAATTTGAGCAAATGAAACATTTTTTCGAGAAAATGGATATGGAAAATCGTGGCACAATCGCAAAATTAAAATTTACACCAACACGTTAGAAGAGATCAATGAGTTTAGTTTGTGTAAGGGTCAATGATAGTTGATTTATAATGTCTTCCCATCATGCAACAAAGTCTATGATAGACTCGTCTTAAAACTTTCGGATGGCGTATAGATCATTGATAGTTATCTTACATGCAATGTTGATAAAAAAATTCTAATCATAATTGTGCAAGATAATTGAAGGAAAATATTGAATATTCAAGGATACTTTTATCTTATTCTAACGCTGGACCAGCTAAAGACATGGGGAAAGTGTGGACCATCAAGTATTGATCGTGTGTAATAAGGTAGAACATATGCCTCGATGAAGGAATATCTTATTATGAATACTCCTTACTTTTAAACTTGGAAAATTTCGCAATTCCCAATGTGGAGGATATGGCTTGATTGGCATGGAGGAATGGATTAGCTCATTGTGTATTTGCATGTCAAATAACACAACTTTTGGCCCTAGGGTGGTGGCCTCAAGGTTAGATAACCTATTCATGAGAGAATTCATAGGATCATTTGGTGAAGTGATAATGGTTTGTGGTTGTGGTTGCACAACTTGTGAGGAAAATGGATAAAATTTTTGTTGAGATTGAATGTGTGTTTGGGGGATTATTTGATGAATGTGAGTTAAAGGTTGAGTTTGGAATGCTTCATGTTGTGTCATGGGGATGTTGTATGATTTTTAGACTAGGAAGGTACTTGATGAGTGTAGGTAGGTTGAAATTGTTGTTTAAAGGGTTAGACATTGAATAAAATAGGGCACCCCAAGAGGGGTTTGAGAAGCAATGAATTACATGTGTGATGTAAAAGGATCATGTTTTCCAAATAAGGGATGTGATATTAAGGCCAAAGAGGAAATAGGAAGCGTAGTGGTGATGGTTGTATTGATTTGGGTGGAATGGACATGACTAGTTGAGAAGTTCGGTAAGGTGGTGGATTATTAGAGGATAAAGAAAGCTTGTTTACTCAATATTGTTGATTGGTGTCAAGATTAGTATGATAAGGATAGATCTGATAAAGAGGTGGACCATTTGTGAGAAGATGAGTTGATTTCCTAAGGAGATAGTCTTGGAGAGATACCAGATTGGCATCAAGGAGCTCCTGGAACTTCATATCACCACGAGGGATAAGAGGGGGTCTAAAAGGTTTTGTTCTAGCGGATGGTTGGGTGGCTGGTCTAGATGGGACATAATGATGGTAGAAGAAGGGATTAGTTTCTCCTAAGGTCATGGTTTGAACGAATGATTCTCGGTGAGAGACACTAAAGAGAGGATTAGTACTCATGAAAGAGGTGATCAAGGGTATGGATGAACCAATTGTTGTAGTAGACATCTGTTGAGTTGAGGTGAAACTATTTGAAGGGAATTTTTTTCCATTCTTTTGGCTGCTTGAGTGAGTAATTATGGGCATGAAACAAGAACAATATTTTATGCCAAGCAATTCAAGCAAACAGTTCTTTTTATTGTTTTTAATTAAGAATGTAAAAAATAAAAAGGGATGGATAACGAGGTACCTAGAAAAAGGTAGTCCTTATCTAGTTTCATGTTTGTTATGGCTTGGGAAGTCTCAAGAGGCTTCCTGTTGGGTGATGAAATCCCAATCAGGTTATCGGGTAGAAGGTTTTTTTGATGTGTTAATTGATTTGTGAGTTTCAGGTTGTGTGTGAGGATTGTGAAATGTAGCAGGTTAACCTACCACTTAAATTATTTGAGCAAGCATAATGTAGAAAAGAAATTTCTTTTTTTTTTAAAATAAAATTGATGTGTGATATTTTGATGAGGAAACACATAGAAAAAGGAAATATGATGGAGAAAGGAGAAAATAAGGGAAAAAGAAAAACATGGATAAATCTTTTCCTTTTTATATATACTTTAGTGAAGAGAAATTTAGTAGCCGAACCAACAAAAGAAAGCAATAAGTAGGGCCCCACACTATAGTGTTAGTAGAAGACAAAATTAATAAGAAAATAGAAAGAAAGGGAGCACCAAAGGGTTCTCCCACTGGGCATGCTAGAAATGTTGGACAAGTTTCTTCATTCCTAATCAAATAAATGAACTAGCTACTGAAAGAAAATAGAAACTCATAACATGGAGGGTTTATAGTACATATAACACTATCGGTGGATGAATGGGCACTAAGTGGTGATGGATCCTTTTTGTAGCCGATGACCTGAAAATAAGATAAATTGAAATGGGATTAATTAGATAGATTTATGTGGGGATAGCTAAACAAATGCCGGCTCTAAGAAGTGATTAGCTTCCTTTCATGGATGTCAACCCCCATTTGTTTAGAAAGAGTGAAATAAAGCAAGAACAACAGATAACATGCAGAGATAGGAATATACTAAATCTAAGAAATGATTAAAATTGATCTAGAAGTTGATATGATTGGAACAACAATAAATTAAAGGTTACCTGGTATAGGTCAACAATGACCCGTAATGAGCACATGAAGATTGACAGTTGGCCTGGGAGACTAGATCTAGAATCTAGAGAAATATTTAGATCATACAGATTTGAGTGTAACTGGAAGTTGCGCAGAGGTATGAAGATGCTAAAGTCAACCTATAGAGGGAATCAAAGGAGGTAGAAACAAAGAAAATGGCAGAAAATGAAAACAAAGAAGGCTAGACAGAAAGTTGGGCCTATGGATCTTTGAAGGATGACTTGCTTGAGAATGATCTCTAAGATAGAAAATAAGAAGAAAAGGACTAAAAGTAATGATTTGGATAGGTTATGGGATATGGAGGAACTTGGTCGACGATGACCAGGGGATTGATGGTGATCGTAACATATTATGATAATGTTGAGGATCATTAGATGAAAATGGAAACCTAAAAGCAAAGAAGCTGAAATAGAAAGTTGCTAAAGAAGCCCTAAGTGTCTGTAGAAACTAATCGAACTTGTGTTGATGACAATTTCACCTTCATGTTTAGTTGATAAAATTCGGGGTAAAACTAGGTCAACCTCGAACATGGTAGGATTTCCAAGATACCCATGAAGGATGTTGATGGAATTTGATTGTACCAAGTTCTTGGTGCACTTGGTGCAAAACAATGTGCCCTATTCTCATTGGTCCATGTGGTGGCATGTGATTTTCCATTGGGGTGAGAGAGGGGGTTGAAATTTGCACCATAAGTAGTTGTCGAGGGCATATGGGTGACCAAGAGATTAAATGGGAGGGATGGGGATTTTTTCCCAATAATCCCAAATATTTGGTTGACATGGGACAAAAATGTCTCCCTCACCCCGGTTTGACAAGTGGTGGAGCATGATTTCATAGAGCGTGGGTTGGGAAATGGAGCTTGGGTAGTTAACTAGCGAGAAAACATTAAAGCGGGGTCATGTGGAGGGTCTAGGGGCCTAAATGGGATAGGGAGTAATTTTATTTCACCTTTTGCACCAAATAAATGGTTTACTTGGTTTAAAAATATGTGCCACTCTCCTATTCATTGGATTTCCAACCCAAAAAATGACTAATTGTTGAAGCTTATGCCTTGGAGAGTGAATTTGTGGGACCATAACTTGAGTTTCTAAAGGATTTTATTGATGAAAGTTTATATGATTATTCTTGGAAATGAACTTATGAATCAAATGGTGGTGGTTTCATTCTCTCGATTCAATGTGAAATCCCATGAAAAATAGGATTTTTGTTCCAGCTTGAAGGATGTGTCTAATAAAACCTAGTTTTAGATAAGATGGACCTAGATGTTGTGAAATATATGATTACACAATCTAGTAGGGATCTAAAACAATTTTTGACAATATATTTTTTGAATCCTAACTCCTTCTAGAGCTCTTAGAATTTCTTCCGAAGCTTAGGGGTTGTTTTCACATTGTGCAATGTCACAGGCATCCACGACCCACATTTTTAAAACTTTTCCAAAACTTGTGGAAAATTCCAAAAATGAATGAAAATTTTCTTGGATATCCTATTCACCTCCATGATTTATTTGATCCTTTTTCCACTCCATGGGTGTGCAAAAACCTTAGAATAGCCAGAAATTGACCTTCCCAAGCTTTCCAAAAAGACTGTCTTGATGAATTTTACTTGGGAAGCACTTGAAATTACTGGGTAACCCTAAATCACCTATGGGCCCACTAACATGACACCTTTAGCTACTCAAAGAGGGGGAAAATATTACTGACTCATGGATTAGGGTGACCTTTTCTGGAAAGGCCTACAACTAAACATTTTGACATTAGGGTTCGTTGTCATGCTTAAAAATTAAAAAAATTTCCTATTACATATTTGCATGATAATAGTTTTCTATAGCTTGTGTACATGTTTTAGATTGAGCATAGAGAGGAAATGACATGATAACTCTAGAATCACAATTGTATTCTATGGTAGAGCACCTTATCCAGTGGGCTATAGACTCACCAAAAAGATATACTACACAACTTGCTTTATTGAATACACACACACACAAACACAAATAAAGGGAAACATAGGAAATGGGGAAACAACATGAAATAGAAAATGGAAAACTATGTTACATGGGAGGTATATTTACATAGGTGGGGAAAGAATATACACATACTCGGTAACTAATTGAGAGAAGTACATGCCATCATGAAAAAAGGGATTGAAGTCTTACCTTTAAAGAAAAAAACTTTTATTTGATGAAACCATGCTTTTGTGATGGATTTTCATGGCTTGAGAAGAAGAAGGATGACCATGATTCCATATTCATACTCATACTACATAGATAATGTTATTAAATCCAATTAACACTTCATCACTTTCTAAAAACTCTTGTACATTGATGCCTCTCTTCTCGACACCCTATGATCATAAGACATTGTTCTTCCATGTCTTCAAGAGTGGGAAAATATTCATCCTCTTTGAATTTCCACTTTAAATCACCTCTTAAATTAGCAAGGAAATTGGAAGAGAGAAAAAACTGATTTTCTTGCCATTCAAAAACTTCTTTGGATGTCCCACTTGTGTTTCGTGGAACAATTCTCTTTGATGCAAACTTGTTCAACATTTTCTCTACTACCTTCCTCTATGGTGGAGATGTTTTCTTCAAGACCGAGGACCTTCAAAGCATATTCAATAACCTTCATTATTTTACACTCACAAACCTTTTCATACTATGTGAAATAAAAATACATTCTTTCACATCCAATCTTGTCATCTAAGGCATTGGGAATCCACCAATTTCATCCATTAGATCTATCTCAATATCGAACATTGGTTTATAAAAAGAGGAGTACAAACTAATATGTACTTATCTTGCATCTCCATATCTTGAGTCAAGATTTCAATACTGAGTTGAGGATCTTTAGTTTCTTTTTCATCCTTCAAGATGTCTTTCATAGATAGCTCTTCCAAGTTCACCATAGGTTCATCTTCATCTTCATTAGAATAATTTTTGTGTTCTACTTCTATGATATGATTAAAAATCTGATCAATATGAACTCATGATTCATTTGAAACATCCTCATTCACCTCTTCCATGCTTTTTGTTTCCCAAGAATCACTTTCGCAAACACGAGCATACTTGATTCATGACACCTTCTAATAAGGAGAAGAGGTCCATGCTTTACCAGTAAGGGTGCACCTTTTAGTTTGAAATACATGTCACCCTCCTCTTGGTAGGAAGTAGAGAACTGTATTGGGGCAGCATTATGGGAATAATTTTTAACTACATTCAATCATTCATTATTAAATTATCTTTCTCATATGGATAATGAAAGACTTCATACTCACCATGGTGATCATTCTTTTCCTTAGGTGAGAAGAGGTTGTGTTCGAGCTTTTCATTCTCCTTAGCTTCAAAAATTATATTGGCCTCTCCCATTTGGTAATCCATGATTGAATTAGGAAGGAAAATTAATTTTTCAACTATCTATATTTCTTCATTCAACATTCCTACCTCACTCAAAAAATCAAAATAGGAAGGCATATTGTCCATGATCATTTTGAATTCATCCTCTAGGGTCTAGGATGTATGATGGTTCTCTTACACTTCTTTGCATACCTCCATTCCATAACTAATCGAAAGATCAAAATCTAAAAGGAGATTATCCATGATTACCTCAAATCCATCATCTTTTATTTCCTCATTATTGGTGGAGTCTCAGAAATAAATGAATCATCCATCATGCAACAAGAGCATTTATTTAAATTCATTTCTCCTCCCATGGGCCATTCTTTATGCCAAGAATAATTGATAAATGGCAGTTCCATCTCCATTTCTTCTATCTCATCCTCCATGATGTTGTTTTGGTTCTCTTTGGATGGTTTAAGGAGAGGATATTCTTTTGGAGCATTCAAGAATATTCCTTAGATGAACACCTCATAGTATGGGTAGCCATCAGGGTCTTCCTCCATAGGGTGCATCTCATATTCTCCCTCCATTTGATAAAGTGATTCAAGATGTTTGTACCTCCTTTGCAAAGCTAAAAATATCTCAAAACTTCATGATAGGCTTCAGGATCAAGATTTCCTTCTATTGTGCTTAGAAGCCTCTACACATATTATCTTCTCAAAATGTCCATTTCTTCATCACTGTATATAAGGAAGTCATCTAGAGGAAGGGAGATGAAAGAAAATGTCATGATTTTCTTGGTCAACTACGTGAAGTTGAAAAATTTACCTTTGGTGGATTCTGCACCATCTTATCCTTCATACAACCTTTCATATCTCTTCTAAACCTTCTTCATCCATCTTTGGGATTATTGATCATCAACAGAAGAAATTCCCATTATTTTTCCTTTAGCAACACTCTTCTTGAATTGTAACCACCATGACTTGATAATTGGGTCTTCACATACAATGATTTTCTCCATTCTAGAAAGTCTTTTCCTAGTTTCTATGGAGATAGTGTGAGCCTTCTTTCCTTCAAATTTCTTGGCTTTGTAGGAGATGTTCCAAAATGATGGTTGATCAAATATTTGAAATTATCATCGATCTTATTCTTCTTCTTCTTTATTGTTACTTCACTCTAAAGTGGAATTCCTTCATTGTGATGTGGGAAATGACATGATAGGGGTTCATTCCTTGATGGAGTCACCTTCAAAAATGATTTTATTTTGAAATTTGATTTTTTTAATATATAATTTTTTTGTATTTTTTTGTAGAGATATTTTTGAGTGTACTTGGGAAAATATCTCCCTAGTGGAGTCACAAAAATTATTGGTGATAAAATTTTTCAGGTGGAAAAATTAGGTGTCTCCCCCAATGTTCATGGGGCTACGCCCCTTTGCATTGAATGGTACATCTCCCATTATTGAAAGTAAACTAATTCTAATCCTATCTAAATGTTGTGGTGGCCAAATTGGGAAAGGATAAAATAGGGATACTCCACCGAACATGTGGCAAAGTGCTTATACATGGTATAAGGGAGGAAAATCACAGTGATGAGGGGGAAGGAGAGAAATTAGGAAAGGAAGATTACTTCCGTGAGTAGATTATAGAGCTCACACCTAGTAACTAGAATAGTTTCACATTTAATATAGAAGAAAGAAACGATGAAGCTAGTGATATTGATAAATTAAAACACAAAGTGTTCAGGTTCATCTACCAAAGATACAAAGCTCTTGCATCACTATGATTACAAAGTGCATAAACAAGAGAAGTGGAAGATACATAATAAGCTTATAACATCCATGTTGATATCGTCAACTATAATGTCCCTACTTCTAGGTGGCCTTTATTGAAGACCTTTGGCCTATTTTGTCTACCTGATGGCCAAAGGGTGAGTTTAAGGGTGACTTAAGTTTATTAACTTTATTATATTGTGCTAAAATTAAAATATAATATTATAAAGAGCACATATAATAAATTAATAGACTTAACTTTAAATTAGAACTTAGGAAAGTGCGATAAAATAAAAGCACTTAATTAAAATGTACTTCCTAAGGGAGAATGTGATTTGGAAGTCCAAGGGTCACTTTCATTGGAAGTCCAAAGGTCACTTTCATGGGAATTCCAAAGGTCACTTTTATGGGAATTCCAAAGGTCACTTTCATGGGAAGTCCAAAGGTCACTTTGGGTCCCATTTCCTATATAAAGAAGAAGGTGATTTGCCTAGAGGCATCCAGAAATATTTTATAACATTTTCTCTTGCATGAAGCTTTAGCTTTTGCATTAAAATTCCAAGGACGAAACCCCTTGTGGATTTAATCTCTTGTGGACAAAAACCCCAAGAGTTGAGAGGGTTTTTCACTCAGAAATTCCCATTGATTGTAATCAGATTTTTAGATTTATTTTTGTCATTTCTAACAGTGTATTTTGAGGGTATTTTGGAGAATAAATTGCAGCAGTCTTCTTCTATTGGATCGACCTAGTTTGGGACTGATTTGGCATGTTCTTTGAGGTATTTAAATCTGATTTCTATTGTCAAATCATCTGCAGATTTTTGTGAAGTGAAGCAAAGCAATTTCATAATTTATTAGAGGGTTTTTACCAGTTTTATAATCAGATTTCAGATCTGATTTTTGAGTGTTTGTGGCATCAATAAAATAATATTTTTGTATGTTTGAACTCCTAAAATTAGTGGCAGTCATTTGTGATAAAGAAATAATTTTTGGAAGCCATTTATGTGTATTTTTCCATCAAACCCTAGTCGTCATTGTTGAAGATTTATTGCAGC
Source organism: Taxus wallichiana var. yunnanensis (assembly GCA_018340775.1). Taxonomy (NCBI): domain Eukaryota; kingdom Viridiplantae; phylum Streptophyta; class Pinopsida; order Cupressales; family Taxaceae; genus Taxus; species Taxus wallichiana. The sequence continues at coordinate 828,290,993 of CM031237.1, read as the reverse complement.
AGTTAGGCTGATCTTGCATGGTCCTATATTTCATTTCGAGTCTGATTTGGGCCATAGAAAAATCTGTTTTGCATACTATTGTTGTTACCTAACCTGTAAGTAGTTGCATGCTAAGTGTTTGACGAAATGTCAAATGAGTCAAACTAAAAATTTGGATCAGATTTGGGGAAGGGATCTTTTAGTGGTATCAGAGCAATGTTCCTCCCACCTGGAGGGTTTTGATTTGATGCAGCCACCAGAGTTTGGAACACATAGGTATTACACTAGGAGACAGGCACAACTTGGAGCTGATTTTGGGATAGGTATTGGAGCTATGGGTGATAGAAGAGAATGGTATCATAGTCCTTCCTAGGATGAGCAAGAATATCCAGAACAAGAACTACTGAGAGCCATGATAGCTTCCAAGCAATAGTTGATTCAATCCATGGACCGTATGGGCTCTACTCTTGATAGATTGGCCTTAGGTGGGCCACGAGAGAGACATGATAGGAGAGATAGATTTGTATCTATTAGGAGGCATAGATCTCCTTCTGAGATTAGCACTGTGAGGGTATCACCTCACCGTGAGAGGGGGCACACTCATACAGAGGAGAGAATACCTATCAGAATAGCAGATAGGCCTATGTAGCCTAGTTTCTTGCCTAGAGATGATCCACCGTAGTTGAAGACCCACTTGAGGGAGTGGATTTCCAAGATAGTGTTATGGTAGCTACTGATGAGTGGAGGAATTTACCACAGCACGTGAGGGATGCCTTTCCCTTACCTCATTATTGTGAAGTAGAGGAGAGATTGTGTGAGGGCCAAATAGGATCGAGACCTAGAGTACTGAGAATTGGTAGTCAAGCGAGGCCACCAACAAGGTGAACCTATCTACCTTTGATGGTAGCGGAAAGATTAGTACTAGATATTTGATCCATAAGAACAACACCTATTTGAACGTTGTACCCATGCGGAGAAAGTGGCCATTCAATTTTCCACTCTCCATCTAGAGGGAGTAGCATACAATTGGTAGCATCACAAAGGCTAATCACACAAAGCCACAATATTATATAGTCATAGAGGGAGTTCAACAAGAGGTTGATTGTGAGATTCAACCACAAGGATGTGGAGCTTTATTATAGAGATTTGGCGTAGATTTGCTAGACTAGACATGTTGATGCCTATGTAGACACCAAAATTGGGTTTCACTCACCTAGGCCTCCCATCGAATAACCAACTTAAACACATTCACCTAAAAATGGCCCCTTTCACTACACATTAATATTAGTTTAATTAAATTAATACCCACCCTCACAATATACATTCCTTAATTATTCTAATTAAGCTAATTTCCACCTCAACCACCTCACCTAACCACCTCACCTTAGACCTATTCTTGGCATGTTTCCATAACTAACTAAGACTTAGTTTAACCCTAAAAATCAATGCCTACTATCCCTCTAACCACCTTCCCACTCATAAAAACGTAACGTCTGTTATACATCTAGGAAGAAAGGAATGAACCTGAGCTAAAAGAGGTGAGATCTACCCATTTTAGTAAACCTAGGGAATCCCACCTTAACTAACACCAATCAGACCTACACCGCGCGCGATCAAGATGGAACAATCACCGGTTAGCTTTTATTCACCTTAGCAACCTTATTTGAGAGGTTGGCACATTCTAGACTAGAGGAGAGAGATTAGAGCTGCATGTAAGCAAAACCAACATCCTTTCACGCATCTAGACATTCATAGCCAGCAACAAGACAAACCCAGAAGCATTGTACTCACAAAGCATTCTAGGATTCATGTTATAGTACCGAATACCATCCTTCTGATAAACTACCATTATCATTCAGCCATCTAGTTTTTATCACAGTAAGTGTATCCCTAACCAACATTGTTATTTCAGTTAGTATATTTTGTTACTCCTGTTATTAATCTACACTTTGCATGCTCATTCTTCTATCCCTTACCAACCTGTAACCCAACCATTTCCTTACCCACACCACCAAATCACCCATCCTTGCTTGTTATTCATCCTCTGAATACACTAAGACTTCTATAAACCTCCTTATCCACCCTACCATCTCTATCAAATCCTAGATCAAACCTTGCAATCATATCTCTTTTAATTTTTATACACCCCAACCTTACCGACACTCGGTTACCCATAACCATCATCGGTTCTGCATAAACCATCACCAGTCATACCAGACTGATGTCGGTCTCTATGTTTTATACCCTGCCCAAGAATAGAGCCAAACAACCTCCTACCCATTGACCTAAACAACCCAGAATTAGACCCTGACCAGTCCCAATACCTTGACAGTCACCTCATCCTTTAGATCCAACTATAGCCTAGCTTGTTGTGATTGGATTTGATTATTGTACTTGAATGAGGTACCTAAATCATATCAACTATAGTATGACTTTACTTATTTCTCCCATTGATTTGTTTTAAATAGTGGATTGACAACCATCTAGGAAGTATCACACTTCCCAGAACTAGCATACACTAGGCAGTCCATTGTGATATATCATTTAACTTCTCTTTTGTGGTTTTGTTATCTATTACAAGTAGTTCCTCCTATCCAAAAGGAAGCTCTCACAATCAAAATTGGGTCGCTAAGTCAAAACGGACACATCAACCTCCAACCAACCTATTTAACAGGCATTCCTCTATCCCATAACTCTATCTCTTTTGTCATTAAACAATGTAAAGAAAATGGTGAAACATTTTGGCACGCTCAGTGGGACCCATCAGGGGTTCTATTGCATTTTCTTCATTTCTAGGTAAAATTTGTGTGTTTGTTTCCCTTTAAAAGGCTTACATAGTAATTTTCTTCCCTAGTAATCCTCTCTTCTTTCTAATTTCTCTAAAAGAAACATTTCTCTTAGTGCATTTTAAAAGGAATCATTCTTCTTTCTTGCTTTTTGCATTTAGTGAAAGAGCATACCCTCTCCTATTCATCATTTGCTTCATTGAATGTAATATTTTTGATTTGGGATTAAAATTAGTTGCATTACATTTTGATTTGCTGCATTTAGCTCACATTAAAATGAGGGAAACCTATATGCTAGAAGTCATGCCCAGCTGATGGTTGTCACAAAGAATCATATATTTCACATTCTCTCTCTGTGTGTCTTACCAAACTTGCACAAAATTGAAATATACACATCTTTCTTAAACAACATCTTACCTGGGAACACATATCCATGATCACATGATCAGATTGGCAGGTACTCCCTAGCTCGTTACTTTTGTTGAGTCATTATCTCAGAGGATGGCCCACCCCGCCATAACATACCTAAAACCTCTCCTTTTAGATATCCTTCTTCGTAGGAAGCCTTCCTCACCAAAAATCTATTCTAAATTCATAAGTCAAGTATTCTAAATAGCATAAGCTCAACACATTAAAAATCACTTGTTAGGTATGTGTTTTAGTGTTTGATTGATGTGTGTTTTGAGGTGTGAGGATACGCTTCTCCATTTTTCCATTATGTTGCCTTACACACTCCACAATCACAAGTTGGAGTATTCTGACTTCTTTTGAGTGTGTCAAGACTTCATTGCATCATCTCTAGACCTCTGGGTTGGTTATTTATCTCACTAAGATTCACAATAATCCATTTTTCTACATTTTCCAATTTTCACAGTAATCGACATCGGTTACCCCTGACCGGCATCAATTTTTCTTAACCGGCATCAGTTTTCTGTTCTTTTGGGTTAAATTGCCTAAAGAACCCTTATTTCATTTTCTTTGCTATCAGAGTTCTTGTGAGTCTCTGTACTCTCTAAGATTTGATAAACTGTCATCATACAATTTGTTCATCTGACCATCACCAGTCTTTACCTCATTCGGTAAAATTGTTCCTGTCTCACATTAACCGACCTCGGTTACCCCTAAACCGGCATCGGTCATCCATCGAATATTGGTTACTTCTAATAAAATAACCGATATATTATGTAAATCCACCTATAGACACCTATTTTCTTCATTCTCATTGCTCCATGTGTCACCTGTAGGATACATCATCACCTGATATACATTCATTCACATGGTGTTGACTCACAATCAAGCTAACACTCTTACATTTCACGCAAGTCGTCAACCACTCCCACCTAGTCCTTCACCACCCTCTGTCCTGTCACCCATGGATCCAACCCTACCTACCACCATTATCATAGGCCATGAGGTATTTACAAAAATCCTTGATCAAAATCACACGGCCTTACAGTCTTACCTTTCCCACTCTTCCACTTTGGACTCCTCGAGTCAGTTGATATATGGCATGCCTGTATCTATCTCTTCTTCCGTTATTCATGCTTCTACATTATCCCCTAATAATGCGGCATTACCTTCACCGCTTCACCCCCGGTGGTTTTCAAGCTAGGACCCATACCTGTTATGACCGCTGCGTTTTGCAATATCGGGTCACACTGTAGTATCTCGTTGTCCCCTCATTGACCAACTAGAACATAAATCCCACCACACCCATTGTCTCAAAAATACCCATCGCAACACAACCACCTGTGGTGTCAGTAACCCCTACTCCATTCCAGAATCTTGTTCTCTCCATCCCAAAAACACTTCCCCCAATTGCTACTAGATTCACTATGACTGTCCCACCTATATACACATACTATCAACAACCCCTATCTCATCTATCACCCATTCTGGATACATACCCTCTATGTTGGTCCCTATTCTCAACCTCCCTATTCGACATCACCATACAATGGAATGCCACCCACATCACAGGTTCAATACCAGCCCCCTTATGCCATAGGAGGTGCCCTTCCATCACAACCTACCAATGACCTCATCAAATTGATGATGGAAAGGATGTAAACACTAGAAGCATCGGTTTCGGGCTCATGTAATTCTCTCACCTATGATGAAATATGTAATGAGCCCATTCATCCATCCATCCCTATTCACCCATACCATATACATTGGGAAATGCCAAAATTCAACCATTTCAATAGTAAAGAAGACCCACAACAACATTTGTGGTCTTTCAAACATGGGTGTTACCTGATCACCCATGATGACACTTTACTCCTACGAACCTTCCCGATGTCCCTAACACGACCTACATTGGACTGGTACAGTGGGCTGCCAAGACACTCCATCTACTCATTTAATAAAGTAGCCCAAGCCTTCTTAGATCACTTATCTATCAACATTTTTAAGAAGGTTACCATGATCGATCTTTATTCCACACGACAAGCATGAAGATGAGTCTATTGCTGACTTTTTGTCACTTGGTGGCATATCCTAATTAACCATCTCACATTTCAATTACCTCAAGAAACAAAATTCAAATTTGTAAAAATACATCACATTTAACCATCTCACATTTCAATTACCTTCAAACTCGAACTCATAGAGTTTTTTACTATTCAAAATCCAAAGGGCTTACGTAAGACACATCTCACCAACCCCTGCAATGCATACCTTTCACACTTTTACGAGGCATTCACCATGGCATGGAAATTGGAAATCCATGCTATCGAAGAAAAGAAAATTCAAATTTGTAACAAGAACATCGCATTTAAATCAAATGATGCTTCTTCATCTTTAAAACCCCAAAAAAACTATTCAAAATCCAAAGGATCTACCAAGCTCTGTAGTTCTCAAGGCTATCCCCCTCATCAATCAAACCCAAGCCAAACCTCCCTCTAATCTCTCTCCCGTCCAAGCTTTCCATTTCAAATGAGAATAGTGAAAGTACACTTGATAGGAGAATCTTATTCTTCTATTTTGGAAAAGCTTGTTAAGGTTGGTGCCATTACCCTTCCACCTATAAAACCACATACTAGTTTTGACCCTGAGTGACCCATGCCCACATGGTATAAGGAACATGAATTTTGCAACTATCATCATGTTAAAGGTCATAGTAATAATAATTGCATCACCTTCAAGAATATCATCCAAGAAATGTTAGACAATGGAGATCTAGTCTTGGATAGCCCAAATGCACCCGCTAACCAAAACCTACATATCTTCAAGAATCCATTTCCTAATCATGCCCCTTCTTCCAACCAAGTTGGTGACACTTCAAAAACAATGATAGCAATGTTTACGTGAGGTCCACACTATTTTTAATGACATACTAGTTGCTTCCTAATTGCCTCATGTTCCTTCCATAGACAAAATCCTAGCCCGAGCTCCCCTACCTGCACAAGAACCTATTTCATCTACTCCTCCACCCATAGAGGAACCCCCTTCATTTTCTCCTTCACCCGTGGAAGATCCCATAATTAGCACGCCACCTTTGACCCCTCAAATTTCCAAGCAGTCATCAGTAGCACCTCTCCTACTCATAGGAGATACATGTCCACAACCTACACCATCACAAGGAGAGTCAACCTCATCTAACCCATCCTCTCCTCTACCCATAGAGGATCCTATAGAAATACCATTTCCTTTAGATGACCATTCACCATCGGACCTTCAAGATCCCACTGATCTACTTTCGGCTCTCTTACCCACAGAGTTTGAGGCTAGCCATTTCCTTGTATCGTAAACACATTTCATGGGGATCGCTACCCAATCCACATCGCCTTGCTTGCACTAGTACCATTTTCACACTTGGCCAATCACCTAGACTATGTTGATCGAGCCTTACTTTGGGGATGCCTTCTACTTCCAATTTCAACCCAAATGCAGTTGTCACTCACCGACACCTCCACTATCTACCCAAAAGTGTTTGAGCAACCAAAACAAACACAACCATGACTATTGCAACACCTTCCACATCACCACCCATGGCCCAACTCACACCTCTGCCCATAACCCAACATACATCTACACCCAAACACCTACCCACACCTATATCATCTCCCTTACCTAAACCTATTACTACCTTAGGGGTCATACCGACAGCTAGCCTTACTCACCCACCCATCAAATTAGATTTAGCCACATCTTCTAAAACTAACACTAAACTTACCCTGGCCCCCAAAAAGAAGACCCAACCTCCTAGGCCTCATACACCAACCTCACTTACCACACCATTATCACCTTCACCTCTTTCATCCATCCTAGGACCTCACCCTCAACCCACGGGTAACAACTTCCTTCCACCGGAAAACCAAGAATGCAGCAACCCATCTCCACATCACAGACCTATAATATCCCCAAGTGATCCACACAACTTTTCCCTCACCCATAGCCTTCTTACCACCCATACCTCCACTACCATCCATAACTTCTTCACTACCCATGACACTTCCTTCTCTTTCACTCACACCTTCTACCCAACCTCTACCGACCACCTACGCAACACCTCGATTACCCCCGTGGGTAACCTGTCCTCTTCCACCATCTTCTTTTCCTCCACATCTCATACACCCATGTCACCTTTGCCCAAAAAGGGGCAACCTAAAGATAAAAATCTGCTACCCTCCAATAAGATAGTTAAACCAACCAAACCCTCCATTGCTAGCTCTTCTACCATGCCCATACTTGAAAGCAGATGCAACCAAGACCTAAGACCACTCCACACACCAAACTAGTAAACCAAACCATTCCCCCTCCTATAAATCCTCTTCCTCCACAATCAGCCATACTTGTACCCAAACCCACATTCACCTCCCATTGTGATCCACTAGCAGGATCTTACGCCAAAATCTTAACCAATCTCCTAAAAAAATTTCATCACATTACCACCTCTTAGAACTTATGACCCTCTCAAACCCAAACAAAAGGGTTTGACAAAACTAAAATATACGCCTACCATCATGTGCTAGGACACAATGTAGAGAACTATAAGGCTTTAAAAACCGCCCTTGTCTAATTATGTCCTCCCGAAGAAAATTTTGATGATGATGATCTTCTTGATGAGGATCCCATTTTGCCTTCACCAATTTCCCTAGAGCCTCTTCCATTACCTACTTAGTGACCAATATCTCCACCCCCGTAACTTTTTGATCCACCCCGAGATTTGAGATTAATATGGTCCATATAAGAGAGTTGGCCAAACCACCACCCAAATGCCAATGTGCACCCTACTCATTTCACAAGGATTGTATCCCCACTAGGGTTTTGTCCCTCATGCCGCTATACCTTCCATGACACACCCTCTTCCTCCACCTCCCCTCAAATTAACATGGTTCACATTACCACCCATGCTCAAAAAGACAAGGGCAAAGAAAAGGCAACTGGCCCATCAACCAACCCTGTACCCAACATACCATCCGCACCCATACCCAAACTCACCATTTGAGGTCTTGCATATCCTATTTCCAATGGGGTCACACATCGCACAATGCTTAAACAACTACATCAATCCCCTCTCAAAATGTCTTTATATGACCTCATCCAAACCTTTGAGTCACATCATCAAGCCCTCATGGAGGTCCTTCAATCTATTGAAGTTTTACCAAATGACCCCACACCTGTAGCCTCCATCATTACCCCTCACCACGTTTCCTCTCTCACTAATTCATCACCTTCCTCTACGCCTCCACCTACTCACCAAGTAGTCACCCTCATATTTTAGATGAAGAGATTGCTCCCTTCAAGTCTGATGACCCTGACCCCACTCTTTTCAATCTCATTCTTTATTGATAATATATGCATACGATGACGTTATGATGATAGTGGTGCTAGTATTAACATCATCTCCTCACATGCATATGACCAAATGAAAATACATGCCAATTGCATGCATGGTAACCCGATTATGTTGTGCTCCTTCAATGATGCCATGACCTCTACCCTAGGTACCATTGTTCTCCATGTCCGCGTGGGTCCCCACACATGCTCTAGAACTTTTCTATGTCCTAGAAGGGGATTTCTAATATAACTTATTACTCGTGCCGACCTTGGATCTGTGCCATGGGTTGTGTCCCTTCAACTTTACACCGTTGCCTCAAATTTGAACACGAGGGACATAATTACACAATCCCTACCAACCCATCACCTTTCAAGACCTGTAATATGCTATACCGGCCCAATGATGTGTTTTACCACTCGGTCAAAGGCATATGCCACTATCCCTATTTCCCCTTCACCTACTAACCCATCCACCTAAACTACCACCACATCTTCTACATCTAACCTTACTATCCCAAATGTAGTTATAGCCTCTCTTGTTGACTCACCTATTTCCCCATCATCTAGCGAGCCATCCATCCCCGCTACCCACATACTAACTACTGATCCTTTAGAAGGTGTTTTTAAATGCCTCACTCTAGGGAATACCACCTATACAATATTAACACCTTCCTCACCCCGTAAGAGTATGGGAACATGCGCCAACACCCCAGTTATGACATCCACATAGGCAAGGTTTTCCTTATGGTCCTCCCACCTTCGCACTAATCTAACGTATGGGGGACTTGATATGGCCACCTATAAACCCAAACCTCCATCCCAAACCCAACCATTTTCATCCAACCTACACTCCCTCACTAAATGTCACTTCACTCACACTTTCCTCCACGGTGCGTGTGGAAAGGATTTGGCTTTGGCTTTTATGAACATAGGCCACCATACTATCATTTCATGTACCTCTCGTAAACACAATGACCGTAGTGGCATTGGTTTTGATGCTCCACCTTCCAAGAAGGTTCACATCGACCTCATTCAAGATGGGAAATCTTCCCCATCTCATTCACCCACATTACCATCTTCACCCACCGAGTCCATAGATCCAAATATATTACTCCTAAAAAAATTTGTAAACACCATTTCCCTGGGACTGCTGACCTATCAATGTAATGATAAGGATCCCTCTTCTCTCTCATTCCTATATCCTGACATGATCGATGATGATACACCTTCTATTAACATCATTCAATGTCAAGATGATGAGTCCATCCTCACCTACCTTGGTGTGGAAGACTCTTATATTCATCAATTGTTACCCTCTGAGATGCAAACCATGTTGAATGAATCGACCATTGAAATCAACATTAACACTCAGGATGACCCACACATTCTAAAGATGGCCAATCCTTAGATGCTACTGAATAGGAAGCCTTCACCTCTTTCCTTCGGGACCATAGCAACACGTTTTCTTGGTCCTATGTTGATATTCCCAGTATTGACACAAAAATCATGGTCCACAATATTGTAACCACTCTTGATGCCAAACCCATCAAACAAAAGCTGTGAAAAATGCATCCTGCATTGCTTTTCTTTTAGTCAAAGAAGAGCTTCAACGCCTTCTCTCGATTTCCTTCATTCTACCCATTGACTATCCCCAATGGATTTCTAACATCATTCCTATCACAAAAGTAATAGGTGGACTCCACATTTACACAAAATTCCATGTCCTCAACCTTGTTTGTCCCAAATATGATTTCCCCCTACCGGGCATCGACCAACTAGTTGATCTCACCGCTGGCCATGAAATGTTATCACTCATGGATGGTTTCTCGGTCTACAATCAAATATTACTAGCTCAGAAGATCAACACAAGACTACCTTCATCACCCCTTGGGGAATTTCTATTATCGAGTCATGCCTTTTGGCCTCAAAAACATTGGTGCTACATATCAGCAAGCCATGACTTACATCTTCCATGACATCATGCATTGCATACTTGGAAGATTACATAGATGATCTTCTAGCCAAATATAAACATCGAACTAAACACTTTTCCATCCTTAAAGTCATCTTTGACTGTCTCATCAAGTATTGTGTGTGTCTTCAACCAAAGAAGTGCATCTTTGCAGTACTTTCCAAAAAAATCCTAGGTTTCATCATTTCTTTGTGTGGCATATAAGTCGATCCTACTAAAGTCAAGGCTATTATAGAAATTCCTCCACCCACTAATCTCTGTCAACTTTAAAGCCTACAAGGAAAGTTGTAATCTATTCATCATTTTATCTCACAACTTTCTGACCGCTGTCAACCATTTCATCATCTTCTCAAGAAAGATGTTTCATTTAAATGGGATGATGAATGCCATAAAGCCTTTGAGGCATTAAAACAATACCTCCTTCAACCACCAATGCTCATTCCTCCTAAGGATGACTAGCCCTTTTACCTATATATTTCTTCCACTAACCATTCTTTAGGTGCCTTGCTTGCTCATGTGACGAGCAGTACAGAGAGCAATCATTTTATTACATAAGTGTACCCTTCTTGACTACGAAACTAGATATACCAGACTGAAAAATATGTTTAACCTTAGTTTTCATCACCACCAAACTCCACCATTACCTACTCAATCACAAAACCTTCATCATTACTAATACTGACCCATTGCACTATATGTATGCCAAACCCTATCAACATCAATGTGCCACATGTTGGCTTATGCTTCTTGCCGACCTTGACCTTGAATTCATTCATCAAAATTCCATCAAGGGCCAGGATATCATTGACCAACTGGCCTGACGCACCTATTTCTGGGAATCATCCATCTAACTTTGATTTCCCAGACGATTCTATAGCTACCCTTTCCCTGGATGAACCTGCTTACCAAATGACACTCTTCTTTGATGGTTCCAAGTGTCAGCATGGGGGTGGGGCTGGTGTTATCCTCATTCCTCTTGATGGTGAACCTATGCCTTTGTCTTTCAAACTCGATTTTTATTATACAAACAATATTTCTGAATACGAGGCACTTGTATTGGGTATCCAGGCTAGCTATGCCTTAGATGTTACAACAATCAATATCTTTAGTGATTCTCAGTTGGTCATAAACCAAGTCAATGGTATATACCAGTTGTCGTAATGAGATCCTTCAAAAGTATAAGTAGCACATAGACATACTTTTGACCACCTTTGACCATTATACACTTCAAACCACCCCATGTTCTACCAATAAATTTGTGGATACCATGGCCTGCTTGGCTTCTCAGATACCTGCTTTGCCCACTGACTCTAAAATATTTGTCACCATACAAAGGCTAAAATAACACTCTTAATTACCTCATGAAGTGTACTCCATCGAAACCATTGCCCCTTACCCACATGACCTTTGGTATAAGAAATATGCAGACTATCTTTCCCTTTCCATTCTACCCACCGATCTCACTCATAATGGATAATGGGCCTTTCTTAAAAGTGTCTCCCGTTATGTCCTCATGGGTGGTCTCCTTTACAAGCATGACTTTGATGAATTCTCTTATGCTGCCTTACAATTTCCAAAATTCCTTACACCATTAAGGAAGTTCATGATGGAATTTGTGGAGGTCACTTTAGTGGTTTAGCTATCGCAAAATGCATTCTTTACCTAGGCTATTATTGGCCAACCCTAAACCGTGACTGTTGTGATTATGTCAAACGTTGTGTGAAATTCCAGCAACATGCTAATCTCCACCACACACCTAGTCATGCCTTACAGGTCACATGAGACCTTTGGCCTTTCTCCCAATGGGGTTTGGATCTTGTCGGTGAGATAAAACCCCATTCTTCACAACACCACCAATGGATCATAACCACTACTGAATATTACAATAAATGGGTAAAGTCCATTCCCTCTTTTATACAAAAGATGAGAAAATATGTGAATTCATCAACCATCACATCATTTTTCATTTTGGTGTTCCTCACCGCCTCATCACTGATAATGGAAAACAATTCAAAAACAAAACCCTACACAAACTATGTGACACTTTTGGCATCTAACTCAATTTCTCATCACCTTATTACTCGTAAACCAATGGTCAAGCTGAATCAACCAATAAAACCTTGAACAAAATTCTTATGAAGGTAGTCAACAATACTAGGAAATATTGGCATATGCACATTCCTTTCGCCTTGTGGGCTTATCGCACTAGTATTTGCACTTTGACTGTCTGCCACACCCTTTTTCTCTAGTCTATGGTACCAAGGTTGTCTTACCTCTCGAAGTCTAGATTCCATCTCTCTATATCTCACTACAAGACATGCTTAACGATGATGACTTTCACCAAGATTGTTTGGCACAACTTGAGTTATTAGATGAAATTTGTCTCAATGCTCTTGGCCATCTCCAAATCTACCAAAAATGTATCAAACGTGCATATGAAAAACGTGTTCACAAATAAACTTTTCAAGTTGGTGACCTCATCCTAAAGGGAAATCAACATGTAACCAAAGAGGAGAAAAGTAAACAGGGAAAATTTTCTCCTAATTATCTTGGACCCTATATCGTTACCCATGCTTATGGATTAGGTTCTTATTGTTTGTCTTCACTGGAAGGTAAACCGAACTTGAGCCCCTTAATGCCTTGCATCTTCGACCATTTTATTGTTGATATCAAGTCCTATATCACTTTTTGTCAGTTGATCACTTGTCCCTTGAGTGTTGTTCACCTTCCATATTACCTATTTTGAAGATCCATAACTAAACAAGAATCATGTGATTACCCATCACCATTTTATCCTTGTCTTCAATATGAGTACCATGGCTCTACTCATAGCATGATTCTCATGGATACTTTTCATCTTCTCTAGGATGGAATCCCATGGTCATTCATCACTCACAACCACCCCCTTTCATAGTTAACTCCTGTGTACTATGGTTTTGTCATCTAAACAAGAACCTACCCTTCCTCTATAGTCTTGTCCATGACTTAAACATCGTCTAAAAACAAAAAGGGATGCCACTCCTTGAGTCAAACTTCCAACAAAAGATGACTCCCTCAAAAGGGACATCTCTTCATTCTAAATCCACCACTATAAATAGACTGCTCCCTTGAAGGACAGCTATATCATAGTTATTTCAAAAATTCAATAAAAATATCCAGAAGCTTCCCACATCGATCAGCTTCACGAAGACCTCAAGGAGATAATATACTCATCCCATATAGACTTCCTACATCGATCAGTCTATTACAACACAAACAAATGAAGAAAAAGATGAAATTTTTGTCATGGAATTGCCTATTCTTGATCCTAGGTTTCTTTTTCTCGAAAGACACGCTATCGTACACTAAGTTACGCTAAACCACCTATTCTCACCTCCTTTCCTTTTTAGCCTAATTCCCTTGTTACTCAAGGGACTTGCCACAAATGTGACATTTTGTGATTATGCAACTTTCTTCACCCTTAGAATGGTCCATTATGTAATGCCTTTAGGGTCTTACGTTCATAAGCCCCTCTTAGGTATGGTTGACTCCTTAGGGTTCTTATCAATTAAGCAACTCTTTTACCACCTCTTACCATTTACCTTCCTCATTACTTATTGATTATCCTATACAAGACCATATTATTGACACTTATATTTAAAAACCACTCAACCATGCATGTGACCTAAACTCAACCATGCATGTGACCTAAACTCAACCATGCCTATGACCTAAACTCAACCATGCCTGTGACCTAAACTCAACCATGCATGTGACCTAAACTCAACCATGCATGTGACCTACACTCAATCATGCCTATGACCTACATTCAACAATTCCTAACACTTACCAACCCATTCTTCTACTTCATTCTAATCTTCCCTAGCTTATGGGAGAACTACATTGGCCTGAGGTCCCTTTTCACCGAGACTATGTAGGAAGCACTTCAAGGGCATGGGGCCCTTGGAGGTTAGCTTAGCCACTCTCTACCCTAACCAATTCCCCTTTCCCTTTCCTTTTCCTATTCACATTCTACCCTAGTTAGTTTCCTTTCTATATCAATAACTGGAAATTAAACCACACAAGCAACAATTGCTAAACATCTTTACCATCATAATTTACACATTCATTTCATCACATCTACCATTTCTCTACCATAATCATACATTTTCCTACAAATCATCTTAACACGATCCATACCATCACAAATTGCACACATTAATGAATTAGAAATTCAATCAATCAACTATGACATGACTCAATCTATACCTATGATCCGACTCAATTCATGTCTAAATCAACCTAACTCAACCATGCCTAAATCAACTTGACTCCACCATGCCTAAATCAACTTGCCTCAATCATGCCTACACCGACCTGACTCTATCATGCCTAACTTACCTAGTTTCCATCACATGTACAAAATCATCATCAAAGTTACATATACTCATACACATCATACCATAAAACATCATCATCTCTATATATATCATCCAAATCTGAGTGTCCATACATATATACTCGACTAAAAATCTATACAAATATCTCTCATCTACCATATAAAAATACAAAGGTCTCAAAATCTTCGATACACGAGGATGATATCATGTATATAAAACAATAAATTATTCTCTCATAATGACCTCACTATCATCAACTTGCAGGTGATATGTATAAAAAAAATCACAATACTATCCAAAATGATGATATCCCTCATCGCCCATCGATATCTGATTCGGTCTCTCTTAGATCATATGTCGCTCATGTGTGGTTCCCCACCAACCACCTCCCCTCTTGTTGTGGGCCTTGGTCTAACCACCGATGGCCCCTCACCTGGAGCTAGTCTCCATATACTGGTAGCCTCACCCTGCTCCTGTCTATGGGCTCATCGCCCCCTATTCTCTCCACACTATGAGTGCGGGATCGGGTCCTCTCACTCGAGGCCTACGTGTCTCGAGTACTCTACATATGAAGGGACATCTATCCCTGCCACTACCAAATGATCCTGATAATACCTCGCCTCACCTAGGGCATCCCTGAATCTTTCCATAGGCACTATCTAAGGAGGTGCCATGGGTCTCACCATGACCTGTGTGCTCGGCCCTACTAATAGTGGCCTCTATGTTTATACTTGTACCATGGGATCCTGTGCCTGAGCCTGTACTAGTTCCTTTCTTGGTGCCTATGATGTAATCCCGAGCTGTAAGGCCACAATCTATGCCTGAGTAGTGGCCAACTAGCCTTGAAACCTTGTGACAGATTCCAATCTGTAGGGTGGCTACTGCACCCCATCTCTGGTTATACCATGTGCGGGTACGTGCCCATGTAAACCTATGATCCGGGCTCGACAGGCCACCACCTATGCCTATGACATGGCCACCTATGCCTATGACCCACCAGCCTATCCCTATAAACATGTAACTTGGGCCTATAATGTGGCCACCTATCCCTGTAAAGTGTCCCTCTAGATTGTGAGGGTTGCCACATCTGGCTGCCTTGCCTAGGTAGTGCTACTTGTAGTTGCGCTACCCACCATTGTTTGTATCTATTTGTGCATCTAACATCATCAATCTTCCGGTCCACTAGTATCTCCTCCTACCCGGTCAACATAGTAGGTCAAGGTGGAGACATAGGTCTCTCCATGTCATCCCTCCTATAATGTGGGAAAGGAGGTGGTACATCCCTGTAGCAAACCAAACCAACATTTGACCCTATCTATAGGTATGAGCTCATGCTCTCCCGCATAATTCCCCTCTATCCATCAAACCAGTTGCAGCTCATCTAACTCTACGGACATGTTCCTGTATGAGGGAAAGCCCACATATGGCCTCTAAATAATGTCTACTCCAGATAAGCCCTCTAATATGCACTGTAATAGGATGTATTATGTGTAGCCCCACTAACTCTACACACTCTAAAGAATCGGCACCCAACGCCTGTAACCCACTCAAACCAATTTGGCATCAAATCCATCATGTCAAGGCATACCTAGTGGCCTTTTAAAATTTTGGTCTTATGCGTAGCTAGATCCTCACGGAATTTCTCCCAAAGAATAGGTAAGATCAAAGGCCTTACAATATGCACATCCTGTGACATGTACCTTTCAACGTGCATGTGCTTCTTTGGGTAGACCAGCTTCTTTCTCATTTCCTATGCTCTCTATCAAGGGTGGACAACTCTAGATTTAATTTCTTTGATTCCTTGTATCTATTTACCCCCGCTTGGAAAAATTGGGTACTAAACAAGAATGGGAGTTTGCACCATGGACTCCAACTACCATCCACCAAAATGAACCTTCCGATGCAAAAGTGTTGGTAGACCATGAACTCTACTTCTCTTTTAGTTGCAAGCGAGGGATGTTCAGTGGATCGTCATTCAGCCCCGAATGTGTTCCTAAGGCACTTATACCATTTTTCTAAGCACACCTTGTGTACCCCTGTCATTGATTCACATGTGTATTTCTGGAATCTATCCATGGGTGAAGGGTCTTCAGCAGGGTACTCCCACACAAATTTTTCAGATGCATCCAACACCCCGATTTCTGAGAACACAATTGTTAACAGAATGTTTCCAAAAAGGATCTTTCCTCCCTTCTCCATGTTGCTTATGATTTCATCTGCTATGTATTAGGAGATGTTGTACACGGTGCCTTCCATGACCTTCCTACAGACATTTAGCTAGGGCTTGCTCACCTGGGTCCATCTCTCTTGTCCATTCAGCTTGGAGATAAGGTGTGCAGCCATCTTCATCACCGGATCTCTGATATCCGAGATGTCATAGTACCTTGATCCCTTCTTCAACTCCTGGGATGTTATGGTTTCTCTAATTGCCTCCTCATCTAGGAGGTCATCTATGAGTGCATCCCCTGCATAGTTTAGGCTGTGAAGTGTGAAATTAGTTGGGGAGTTATGTGCATTTTGTGCCCTGTGAAGTAGAAGAAGTCTTTATGTATGCATGTCGAACAACCATCGGTACAAGCACTCGGGCTTCCAAAATATGGCAACTTGAAGAGTTAGAGGAGCCCTGCCTTCTCCATTTTCACCTTGACCACGTCGCTATAGATTGGTATCCCATCAAGTTTTTGTTTTTGTGGGGCACACCAGCTCTAGCACCATTTCTTTCATGATCTGCTTGATTTGGTGATTGTATTCGATCATGGTCATCTGTCTTATGTGGGACTCCCACTCTTGCCCTAGTAAAACCCCATCCAGGTATTGCATCTTAGAGTACCATTCCTCATTTGTGTCTATGATTATTTCTTCTTGTTTATTCTTCCCTTTTCCTTTTCCCTTTCCCTTCTTGGATTGTTTTACGGAGTTTACCAACTAGTTTTGTGGCCATCGTTTCACCCTTTTCTCTCATTCCTAGGTTATCTTGAGTTGTCTAAACGTTTTCCTCGTGCGCCCCGTGCCCTAGACCTCAAACCCTAATCTCTGATTTTTCTCCTTCAATCATGGCGCTTCTTTACAACATTCCTCACACCCGTGAATCACTTATGCTCTAGTTTGTAGATCTAACAAACCGATTGCACTTAAGTTTTTGGGATTTTCCTTCGCACGAGTCAGTTCTCAAAACCCTAGCTCGAAATAAAATCGCTCTTCTCATTTTCGCAAAGTAAAATAATAAATTTCCCATCCTTATATTTATATCTTTTTCCACTTTTACGCATTTAAGGCTAGGCTACCTACCACCGTACGACCATGTTTTAATGCAGTTTTTCCAAACAAAACCTAACCCAAGTGCTTCTTCTCATGCACCAAATCCTTTCACGAAAAGTTTTTCACCCGCACCCAATCCTTACGCAAAATTTCTTCCACCTCGCACCCAATCCTTACGTGAAAAATTTTCCACCCACGCCTAATCCTTGCATGAAAACTTTTCCAAACTTAAGGACACAAACAGTCCATATTGATAGAAGACTTTTGCACGCATGCTACCGGTGCGAAGGCACCTCTTCCATCCTCATGATTCTTGCTTTTTCGACACTAAAATTTTCCTCCGTAATTTCTATTTCATTAATGTATGTATTAGGAATAGGATTTTGTTAAGTGTAATTAGTAGTATCATCTCGATAGAAGACAGCGGCGCTATCGGTGATGGTGCCACCAATAATGTAGAGTACGGTAATAGTCAAAGTACAATAGGAATGTTGTAAAAAGTAAATATTTGTCGTAAGTGGTCCGGTAATGTTAAAATGTCAAAGTTGGGATAAGTAGAGAAGTAGGGTCTACATGATTAGGAATTAGAAATATTATATTGGTAATAAGGACAAGGAGTGAGGTCATAAATATTTTGTGTATTTTATTTGTAAAAATTCTAAAAATGTGGAACCCATGTGAAATGATAAGGTTTATCTTATCTTAAGAGATAAGCTTACATGTACAGATAAGAGTTAAGGTATGGAATATGATTTGTCAGAGTGGATTTCTTATCCTATCTTAGAGATAAGATGGATAATCCTAGAAGTTCTATAAATAAAGAGGCCACCCCCCTCATTTAGCATAGAAAGAAGTAGTGAGAAATATTGTATGAAGTGTGTAAAGGAAGCCATCAGTTTAAAGGTGTGTTGAAGAAGCCATTAAGAGGTGTAATTGTAAAGTTTCTTCCATAGTATTGGTGGAAGGCAAGTGAAGTCAATAACACTTGAAGTACCTCATGGGTGAGATTGTAACAATTTCATGTTAATATTATAATTTACTTTGATATTTCAGATTTGTCATCATTCTGTCTTATCATAGTCGATGGTATTCTTGTGTTATGTTTGTTGTTTTGTTTTCAGATTACATCCACCAAACTAAAGGCTGTGCATTAGTAAATAATCATAGCACGAGGAGTTCCGGTGAAGAATTATCATAGTGCCGGATTGGTGATGACATTTTGGTTCCGTTGTCGGGACCATTCCTCATGGTGGATTATGCGGAGAGATATTCCCACTTAGTCAAAAATCAATTGGAGGGTAACCTTGTTTTTACTGTGCATAGTAGTTACCATGGTAAAGTCATTTTTGCCGTGAATAGTAGTTACCATGGTAAAGTCATTTTTTTGTGAATAGTATTTACCCACGGTAAAGTCACTTTTTACCGTGAATAGTATTTACCATGGTAACTTCACTTTTTACTGTGAATAGTGTTTACCACAGTAAAGTCAATTTTTACCACAGTAAGTCAAGTTTTACCATAGTTTACCGTGGTCATTTCTATTTTCTATTATAGTGATTTTAATTATTGGTGCACATAAGTCTTGTTGATTGTACTTTTGGGTTGGTATTTCATTGTGGTTACTTTTGAAAATGGGGAAGATTCCTATTTTTTCATCCCAATCTAATGAAGATGCTTCCTCTTTCATTCAAGAGTTTAAACGATCTTGTATTTGTAATGGCCTTATAAGAAGGGAACAATGGACTGAATTTTTTCCTACCTTTTTGGATGGTTCAGCCCTTAGGTGGTTTGAAACACTAGGTGATAATGTGAAAAACTCATGGGATTTATTAACTGAAAGTTTTCTTGAAGAATTTGGTGAACAACAGAGATATGTAGATCTCATGATCGATATCACAAAGCTAACCCAAGGAGAGAAGGAGAAGATAAGGGATTATCATGCTCGTGTTCTAGAGCTAAGGAGGAAGCTCGATGCCCAGATCGGAAGGAAGGATTAGCGGATGGGTTGATGAATGGCATGGATAATCTCCTATGTAAGCACTTCATTCTTGGGATGAAGCCAGAGATCAGACAACGAGTGAAGTATGACCGCCCAGCTACCATTGAACAAGCAAAGGAGATTGCAAGAAGGCAAGAAGAAAGCATGGAAGAGGAGCCCAAAGAAATTGTTGCTAAAGTAGAGCCTACACTAAGCACCTTTGCTCCAGAATCCACAACCACTCTCGGTGAGCACAAATCTTTCTCCTAGTACATCTCTTGAGTATGAAGATCTGCTCAAAAAGATGGGTCGATTAACTATTAATCTTCTTCTTGAGGAAAAGAATTTAGTTCTCGGGGAGGAGATAGAGGTCAAAAAGAAATATTTACGAAGTTGTATGTTATGGTTGTTATAAAAGGGTCATTATAAGTATAATTGTCGAGATAGAGCTTCTACACATCGGTAAAGGAGATAATGATAAAGGAAAAGCACTGTGAATTCTTTTGATGTAGTAGATAAGAGCAGAAATAATGAAGTAGATGTGTTTGTAACAAAAAGAAAGAAAGAAAAAGATAATCAAGATGGAAATGATCCTAAGAAGATGAAAGGAGAAACTAGTAAGAAACATAGGAGAAGAAAGTTGGGTGTGCGGGATTTTACGATTTCACGAGGGGCAAGGACCATACTCCATCTTGGAAGATCTGTCCAAAGGCTGCAAATATTACATATGGTCAACTCTTGGCTATGTCTTCGAGAAGAGGCGGGAGCTGCGAAGTGGACTCAATGCTCGGCGAAGGAAGGAGGTTGAGGTCCCTGTTTTGGAGGCGAGGCGGATCCCTATGCTCCTGGTGAGGTATTATGTAATGGTATTTCAATTCATGATGTCTTAGTTGATGGAGTGCTGCGATTAATGTAATGCCGAGTACGTAATGAATATGTTGGGTTTAAAAATTGATCGCCCTTGACACTTATGTTAAGGTCATTAAATAAGGGAAAAACTAAACCAGAAGGTGTAGTTTCAAATGTGGCAATATCTGTTATGGGTGTTGTATGTGTGGTAGACTTTTAGGTGATGAAAAATGGTACTATTGCGTACCCAATGTTGTTGGGAAGACCATGGCTAAGGAGAGTTCATGCAAGAAACTACTGGAATGAAGGCTTCATGACACTTGGACGTGGTAGAGAGAGGGTGAAGATAAACGTGATCCCTCGACATCATAAGGTAGAACCTGTGGATTCAAGTGATGGCGATGATTGGACATCCTCTGATTACTCTAGTACCAGTGAAGTGGACACTGAAGATGAAGAAAGTGAGGTTGATGTTTCAGTCATGGATATCCTTCTAGTCACACCGACTCATGACCCCATAAAATTATTTGAAGAAGAAGTTGATGATCATCTCCAACAAATAAAGATTGGTGATGCTGTGATGGAGAGTGAGAAGGAATCCTACCTCCATCTCTTTGAAGGTACATACACATATTCACTTTTGATTACAAGGAACTCCGTCAAGTAAGTTGGGTAGAACATTCTATTGGTGGTAGATGGTCTTAAGCCTATAAAGCAAATGCCATATAGAATGAATCCTAATTTTTCCAAGGCTGTAAAAGAAGAAATAGATAAGTTCTTGATGCGGGATTCATATTTGTTGTGGAGAATTGAGAATGGGTTTCTCCCATTGTGATCTCAATAAAAAAGAATGGGAAGCTACGCATTTGTGTTGATTACGGGAAGCTCAATAAGGAAACAAAGAAGGATCATTACCCTCTTCCATTCTCGAGATCAGATCTTGGGCCGAAGTAGCTGGCCGGGAGTGTTATAGTTTTCTTTGATGGATATAGCGGATACTGACCAAGTCCGTATAGCGAGAGAAAGATCAGTGAAGACCACGTTCACCACTCCTTGGGAAGCGTTTGCTTATAGAGTTATGCCTTTTGGGTTGTGTAATGCTCAGCAACATTCCAAGCGTTTGATGAATAGGGTGTTGAACCCTACATTGGGACCTTCATCGAGTATTTCGGATGATTTTTACATCTATGGGAGCAAGTTGGACCACCTGCACCGAGATGGAGACAACATTTCAAAGGTTAGATGAAGCACAAGCCTCACTAAACCCTACAAAGTGTGTCTTTGGATGTTCTAAAGGTGTTTTGTTAGGGCATGTTGTATCGAGAGATGGTATTGGTGCTTGATCGATAAAGTTTCAAAAATCAAAGATTTACCATTTCTATGAATAGAAGTAAGTTGAGATCATTTTTAGGCCATGTGGGTTACTATAGAAGGTTCATCAAGAATTTCTCAAAGATTACCTGACCACTAACTTGATTCTTGAAGAAGGATGTTACTTATGAACCGGGAAATAAGGCACATGAAGCTTTTGGACAATTGAAGGAAGCCTTGGTGTCTTCACTGTTTTAAAGAATCAGATTGGAGCAAGCCATTCATTGTGTACAACGATGCCTCGGATGCGGCACTAGGAAGTACTTTGAGCCAAAAGGATGAAAATGGGAATGAACATCCAATTTACTTTGGGAGCGAGACAAATGAGCAGTGTCCTGAGGTAAATTATACTGTAAGCTGAAAAAGAGGCTCTAGCTATCATTTTTTTTGTAAAGAAGTTTAGAAATTACTTGCTAGGGCAGAAATTTATAGTTGTAAGAGATCATCAGGCTCTAAAATATATTGTCAATAAGCCTAACCCATCAGGGAGGATAGCAAGATGGATAATTTTGCTACAAGAATTTGAATTTGATATTATAGATAGGCGGGAAAGAAGCATGTCAATGCAGATGCACTCTCTCGAGCCTATGATGGTTTAGGATCATCTTGTGATGATGATGATTTCCCGATGCGACATTGTTATCCCTTGACACAATCCCTAGTGAATACATAGATATTTGGAATTATCTGAATGAATTCAAGTTTCCTGATGGTGCAATGCAAAGACTAAGAGAAAGATTACTCAAGCCAGTCATCCATATTCTATTCTGCATGGAGTATTATTTGAATAGGACACGATGGAGCAAGTACAAGAGGGCGGTTGGACGTGATCAAGGAAGGAAGCTGCTAGAAGAATTCCAAAATGGTACATGTGGAGGGCACTTCTCTGGACAACTTACGGCAAGAAGGATCTTGGATGCAGGTTATCACTGGCCCACTCTTTTTAAAGATTGTTATAATTATTGTAAGACATGTGATATTTGTCAAACACATGGTAACCGTAAGACTTCATCAGCTCCATTATGTCCTATTCTTCCACTTGGTCCCTTTGAAAAGTGGGAATAGACATTGTAGGAGTCCACTTCAACTACCTCATGCCAAAATAAGTATATTGTAGTTGCCACATTATTTAACCAAGTGGGTTGAAGCTAGGCCATTGAAAACAACTTCCATGGATGAGGTGGCAAGGTTCATATATGACGCATTGTCACAGATTTGGTTGTCCATTAGAAATTGTAACGAGATCAAGGAAGCCACTTCATTAATGAGGTAGTAGAAGCCCTAGTCAATAAATTTTCTATTAAGCACGGGAAGGCAACAACATACTGAAGCCAAGCACAAATGGACGAGGTGGAAGAACAAATTTTGTGTTGTGTCAAATTCTAGCAAAAGATGCGGCCTTGCGGTACATAAGTGGGATAAAAGGATTCATGCGGCATTGTGGGCATATAGGGCAACATCAAAGTTAAAGCAACAACAGGATACTCCCCATTTAGTTGGCCTATGGCATTGATCGATTCTTCCTATTGAGTTTGATATTCCCCCTTTGTGAGAGTTATGAAAAATGAAAGGATGGATGAAAGTGATTCGATAAAAGAAAGGTTGGTACATCTTCATTTGCTAGAGGAAATGAGGGAAATAGCAAAGGATATAAGCCATAAGAAGAAAATGAAGCAGAAGGAATACTTTGATCAAAAGATCCGTTGGTCTCCATTTCATGTGAATGACTTGGTTCTAGTATATGATTCAGATACAAAAAAAAGAAGGCAGAGAAAATTTCTTCCAAAATGGATGGGGCCCTACAAAATAGCAGTTTGTGCATGAAAATGGTGTACGTCTGCATTTGGAGGAATTGGATGGCACTCCCATTACGAAATGGGTCAACCACGACAAGTTGAAGATTTTCCAAGCACCAGAATAGTCTACTCCGAGGACGGAGTAGAAGCTAGGAAGGGGGAAGATGTCGACACTAAAATTTTCCTCCGTAATTTCTATTTCATTAATGTATGTATTAGGAATAGGATGTTGTTAAGTGTAATTAGTAGTAGCGTCTGATAGAAGATAACGGCGCCGTCAGTACAGTGCCGCCAATAATGTAGAGTACGGTAACAGTCAAAGTACAATAGGAATGTTGTAAAAAGTAAATATTTGTCGTAAGTGGTCGGTAATGTTAAAATGTCAAAGTTGGGATAAGTAGAGAAGTAGGGTCTACATGATTAGGAATTAGAAATATTATATTGGTAATAAGGACAAGGAGTGAGGTCATAAATATTTTGTGTATTTTATTTGTAAAAAGTCTAAAAATGTGGAACCCATGTGAAATGATAAGGTTTATCTTATCTTAAAGATAAGCTTACATGTACAGATAAGAGTTAAGGTATGGAATATGATTTGTCAGAGTGGATTTCTTATCCTATCTTAGAGATAAGATGGATAAGCCTAGAAGTTCTATAAATAAAGAGGCCACCCCCCTCATTTAGCATAGAAAGAAGTAGTGAGAAATATTGTATGAAGTGTGTAAAGGAAGCCATCAGTTTAAAGGTGTGTTGAAGAAGCCATTAAGAGGTGTAATTGTAAAGTTTCTTCCATAGTATTGGTGGAAGGCAAGTGAAGTCAATAACACTTGAAGTACCTCATGGGTGAGATTGTAACAATTTCATGTTAATATTATAATTTACTTTGATATTTCAGATTTTTCATCATTCCATCTTATCATAGTACCTCATGTTTTTATGCTTTCTCTCCTTTGTACGTGGATTTCCAATGTAACCTTATTTTGCCACCCATCTACCTTCTTTTCTCGTAATACATCTTTTCAATAGAGCCAATTCAAATGATCTACCAATCCAATCCTCTGGTAGCATAACTCCATTATTTTCTTTATCATCTCACCCCACACTTAAACGATGCGCGGTCCTCTATGGATTCATAAGTCAAAAAGTAATAAGGTTACAGGCGCCCAAGGCGCAAAACCAAACAATAATGTGAAAGGAAATACAAGAAAGGAAATCATAAAAGGAAATTCTAAACTAACTCTGAAAAAATACCTTATTTACAAACACCAAGAATCATTATTTATAGTAGGGCTTCAACCTACTCCCATTGAAGTTTCCACTAATTTTGTTCCATCCAGCGTTTGCAGAAATTGGCACATGCCCGAATCAAGGATGTATGAAATTACATAAGGACCCAACCAATGCACCTTCAACTTTTAGGATGGCGTAGAAATTTTGAATCATATGGAAATACCATCGGCCAACCTCAAATTATTTTTTCTTAATATGGTTGTCATGCCATGTCTTTTTCTTAGCTTTCTCGGTTGTTTGGCTCTATCTTACTAGTGAGCACCTTTCATCCAACTTTATTGGTTCATCTATTCTTTCTTCCAAAGATTGCTTTCTCATCGTCTAACCCTCTTACACGTGTTATACGTGAGAGATATGGTTGCATGAATTCAACTGGAAGAACTACTTCCACGCCAAACACCAATTGAAATGGTGTGGCCTTGATCAATCTTTTATACATTGTTTTGTATGCCCAAAGAACTACGATACCTTGTCATCCCAATCCTACCTACCCATGTCACATATCTTAGTCAATGTATGACTAAGGATTTTCTTGAATTCTTCTGCAGTCCCATTTTGCCAGGGGTGATAGGGGGTAGTCTTGTGATGGGCTACCATGAATTTCGCCAATAGAATCTCGATGGTTTCATTTAAGAAGTGAGTGCCATTTTCCAAGGTGCTCGAAGTGGTCACAAGCCTTACAAAACTCAATGCAATCGTTGAATCATCTCCCACCATAGTCCAACGACTAGGATCTTTCCCGCATTACATTCCTCGCATAGTGTCCTCCAGCAATCCCACCATGGACTTCTTCTATTAAAGCTATGCGCTCATGTTCTAATACACACCGGTGAAAAATCTCATTGTAGCACATTTAATACAAATCCCCATTAATCAACATGAAGGGTGTGGTGCGTATGGCTAACCTTTTCCTCTCCAGAGCATTCATCCCTTCGGGTGCCACACCTTCCTTGAGAAAATGGAAATTTCTTCTAATTCTAAGGGTGTGCGTCCACAACCTGAATAGTTGTGCATCCGGTATGGTTTCCTCGATACTTTGCACATCCTCTCCTAAATCAATCCTTGATAAATGATCCGGCCCACAATTGTTCTTTCCAGGTTTTACCACCACTTTGAATTCAAATTCCTGAAATAAAAGTACCCAACGGCATATGCGCCCTTGCAACACTGCTTTGTTTACTAGATACTTCAAGGCCATATGGTTAGTGTATAATATGAAGGAAGTCACAGCAGATATTTTCTAAATTTGTGGAGCACGTAGATCATTGACAATGCCTTGCGCTCAATCGTTGTATAATTTTGTTTTTCTTGGTGTCAACTTTCTACTTGCAAAACATAGGGGGTGATCAACAATCCCCTCTCTTGGTTGAGAAAGAATGGCTCCCATTGCTATACCAGAGGCATCCACGTGGTCATGGAAAGGTTTATGCCATGATGGGAATCGTTGAATAGGTGCGGTGTTAAGCCTTTCATTTAGAGTGTCAAATGCCCTCTGTTGCGCCTCTCCCCATTGAAAGGAACTCTTATGTTTGAGCAATATCTCCAAAGGTGTGGCGATCTTGGCATATCCCTTAATGAACTTTTTGTAGTACCTAGTGTGTCCAAGAAATCTACACATGGCGCTTTGGCTAGTAGGCTCCCCTAACCCCACAATAACTGCAACTTTCAAGATCCACCAGTAAGCCCTCTTTGCATATGATATGCCCCAACAACGTTCCAAAAGGGGTTGCAAAGACACATTTCTTGATGTTGAGGGAAATCCTCAACTACCGACATCTTTCAAACATCAATCTCAAGTTATCACAATGGTCCCTAACCAACCCATACACTTTGTCCAATCATCTAAACTTGAAGGAACTTGTGGATAAAATCTTGAAATGCTTGTACCACTATGCACAAAAATACAGTAGGTGCATTCCTCAATCCAAAGGGCATGACCATGTATGCAAAGCTTCCCCACTCGGTGGAAAAAGTTGTCTTTTCTTGGTCTTCCTTGGTAATCCTTACTTGGTGATATCCGAGAATCCATCCGTGAAGGAATAGACCTCGCACCTAGAAACTCCTTCCAAAATCTCTTCAATAAAGGGGGTGGGAAAGGGATCGATGATACAAACAACATTTAACTCCCTATAATCCACACATATCCATATCTGCCCATCCTTCTTTATGGTGATCACCATTGGACTTATCCATTATGATTCCTCCACAGCCTTGATGATATCGGATGCTATCATTTTGTCAAGCTCTTCTTTAACCCTTATGCACATGTTGGGATTTATCCTCTAAGATCTCTTCCCGATTTGGGGTGCACACCATATTTCAACTTTATCTCGCATTTCCCCAATGAATGATGGATGCCTTTCAACTCATGGTATCCGCATAGGAATAAAACCTCAAATTCACGCAAGAGATCAATCATCTTTGATACTTATCCAACTAGTAGTCCCCAATGATAGCTTCCTTGGGCTCCTCCTCGAGCCGATGTTAACTTTCTTAGTTTTGAGTGGTTCATGATACACCCATGCATATGCATCCATGCACTTTGTTAACTAATTCACATGTCCCAAACCAAATGGTCAACATCTAGGCTCTCCATCTCCTCTCCATCAATAACATTTACCATCTTTACTTTTTCCTTTTTAGCACAAGCGCGCTCAAATTGTATGTCTTCTGGTTTCTCCTCTTCAAACCATGCTTCCAAGCTAGGTCCACCAAGTAAGTCTATTAATCTATCTTCCACCATGGTGAAATCCCCAAGAGTGAGGTGCTTAATAGCCTGTAATGCCTCATCAACCGGTTGTTTGGTACTTTGGTACTCGAATGTGTGAACTAGGTCAACTACTAACTCCTGCCAATTTTTGTTTGGCGACGAGTTTCAGAATGGATGTACCAAGAGCATGTACAACCTTGTAGTATCATTGTGCACCCAAATGGAGGGTGTTAAATCTTATACACCTTCTCCCTGACCCTCTCACATGCCTAGATGTGGGAAGAGGTAGGTTCATGGCCATTGTAATTCTTAATAGCGTTAGGTTCGAGAATCAGACAGTGAGCATAATTCTAACTTCACGCCATTCCAACAAGTTTTAACTATGCGTGGCCCACCACCTTGTTGTTGTGCCTATCATAACATAACCCAGGATACCTCATCACTCATTCTCCCTCCATTAAGCTTCCATTTCTCTCAAAAAGACCTCAGGGTATACACCCCTAGAATACTTGGTTATTACTTTTCCTCCTAGGTGCCGAACTATACGCATCGTCATTACCCTAGTTACCGATCCTTTTAGATGTCACCTAATTAATTCATAAGTCACATGCACCCAATTATTACATGCTATCTTTGGTAGTATCATCGACATATTGAGCATCATCAAACCTGGATGACTCCTTTTGTAGGATTGATGGTGTCTCTGGATTTCTTATGGAGTGCACATATATTCTATCCATGACCTCCTATCCGGGGGTTTAGTATAGGGTGTGGTCTTCCCATTAGCAAGTAGTATAATTGCCCTCTCTTGTTTGTTTTCAAATCTTATGTACCCATTGTTAAACTGGATATCTGCATTATCCTTATAACACCACGGGCACCCAAGTAACACTGGGAAATTATCCACCTCGGCAAGCACCAAGCCTTCAAAATCCCCACTTTGAACTTAGTCCCCGAATGGTAATGGTGCATCCTTCAAGACACTTATGGGCATTATCTTTGTCTTATTTTCCAAATATAATACATTTGAAGATGGCTATAATGCAGGTCTTCCGATTTGATGTCGAGCATCAGAGTGAGAACATTAACCTTCATGCCTATGTCAATGAGGATGTTGTTAAGCAACCATCCATCCACTATATGCGTTCAAGGTAATCTCTTTTTCATAATCAAGGTTGTGTGGTGGAAGGTTTACATGCAGGATCTACTTTTCATGCTCTTCCCCAGTTGCGCGGTACCTTTTATCTCAAACATGCTCCTAGCAGTGAATAATATTCTTCTTCCTCGTTGGTTTACACACCTCCTTAACCTCATCCAAGTCATCCGTTGGTGCTTCTACCGGTCTTCTTTTCTCATCTTTTCTAGTGTGTTTTTTTTTAGGCATTGGATATTCTCTTGTAAACTTTGAATTACGTCCATTGTTTCCTTGTAGACTTCTTTAGGTGAGCCGGGTTTGGATACTTCCATGTACTACTTCTTCCCTTGAAACTAGAGGTCTCTGCCTTGGCACTTTCCTTGTGCACGTGGACTCCACCCTCATTGTTACCATAATGGGCTCTAGTTCGATTCATGTATTACTTGCGGAAGCCATTATGCGTTATCCTTCTTACTACTCACCATGGCAGCACCCTTATCCTTCCTGCAATCTTGACTCATATGTTTGTATAACTCTGGGCACTCTTCGTACCTATGTTTTTTTTTCACACCATGAGCATTGTAGAAGATCTCGTTCATTCATACTTATAATGGTCTATGGCTCCACAATTAAAGCATGTCCCACGTGGAAACTCACTTCTTCCTTTGCAGTTACCACAACCATGAAATCCTCTGTGAAACCCTCTTCCACACGCACCTCCATCTCTCGCGCTCTTCATACCCATGGTCATCTCCTTTGGAACTATTGGCAATGCCAGTCTAGCACACACCAAGATCAATTGCCTCATGAATTTGGTCAATCAATCTACAATCCTTGGTGTCATGTGTGGTTAAGGTACATATCTTGCAATAACAAGACACATTTTTATGGATCACGTGTTGTAAAAGGGGGCACCTACTTGCATCATGGTCCCTATGACATATTTCACAATTTACCGCTACAATGCGCACCACCTTTTGAGTACATATCCCGCCATTATCCTTTGTGTGTCCTTCTATGTTACAATCTATGCACCACATCCCACTGCGAGTCTTTGGAACTATGTTGGTAGATAATTTCTTCAACTACTTAGCCATGGCAGTGATCTGAGCCTCTAGAAATGGGCTAACACCAATGTCAACACTACAATTGCCTAGCATGCAAAGAATCTTCCAACGCGCTGGTCCGTGAATTTTTTTAATACAAATCCCTTCTAAAGGGTGTGATCAACCCTCCGAAAAACCACTGAGCATGTTGTGAAGGGTGGATATCATAAGATAGTTTAGACAATAGAGTTTTAAAGTGAGCATCATATTCTCACATGCTCTCTGCCATTCCTCGTTGATTTCTTTTAGATAGCTAATGCTCTTTTGTTTAAACTAAGGTATGTAAAATTCTGCCAAGAATGTATTCCTCAACATGGTATAATCCACAACAGTCTGATGAGGGTCATACTTTCTATACCAACTATGTGCACGTCCTTTTAAAGTTGTCATAAATTGACTGGCCTTTCGATCCGGGTCTTGATCCCTTTGCGCGCCATAGCAGATCGCACTTATGCACATGCTCTATGAAATCTTCTATCCCACTTGTATTCTAGTTAGTGTAGAGACATCTCAAAAAGAGTTGAGGAGGTGGTGAGGTCCTTGTCCTCCCATTCCAATCCCTTCGTTTCCTCTAGTGTTTCCTCCTCTGCCTTGGACCCACTAGATCCTGAGCCACCGATCCACCACTTCCACCTCTAGATCCTCTTGTGTTAGGTATAGGGCCTATGTTTTTCATGTTGAATGCTCCAGTCATCCTACTAAATTGTGCACCAATAGTTTGTGAACTAGTGCCACTCCAAGTTGTATTTCATCCACCAATTCTTAACACGATTCCAAAACCGGATGTATACGTGCCTTGTCCAAACATTCCACCAAATACTAGAATAGTGTGTGAAGCCATAGAAGTCCCAAATGAGAATTTGTATCCCTTGGGTGCCAGTCAGTTGCTTCCATTGGTATCAAGTGGAGCAACTGTACTTTTCCCTCATTTGAACAAACCAAGCACAAAGGTTTGGTCGCTAGGTGGGGTCGGATGCGCGCTAATCACACTTATTTCTCTATGCCATAGAGTCTCATTAAAAGCCGTAAGGTTTTCTCTCCCACACTTACCAAGATTGGGTACCATAGACTGTTTGGGTTCCACATCCTCCACATGAACCTTAACTCCTTTCCACCATGTCTGGATCCATAACCCACTTGTAATCTAGTGTTGTCTATCAATCTCCCTTTCACGTGCTTCATTATACTTGATCCATCTCTCCTCCCTTTCATTTTCAGTCATTAGATCAATCATCCTTCCCTAATCTAGCTTCCTTGCCAAGCACTCGGGGTAGTTTAGCTGGTCATAGGAAATGCCTCTAAACCCATCGTTACCATCAAGATTTTGATTTCCAAGGGGATAGCACACATAAATGATCCTCTATACTCTTGCAAGAACTCAAACTCAAGAAACTTCGATAGGAATACATGGAAATTACGTATTCCAGAGTGTAGCTAGTTAATACTCCCTTCCACCAATGATCTATAGCATAGGTCCACGTTAGATGAGCATCTTGTAAGTTTTGATATGTTTCTTGGGTCCAAGGGTGTGACTTATAATACCACCTCGATATAGATGTAGAAGCGAGAGCCATTCAAATAACTCTACTACGAAACATCAGAAGAAGGTTTCATATAACTCATGATAAAGAGTGTCCTCCACCCATCTTCGCGTGTCAAACCTAGGTCCAGTATTGAATCTCTAAGTGAATTCATCCTCCATGATTTTAAACCAATCTTCAACACCTTCCAGGGTTATTCTCTCCATCATCACTTTTTACACAGATCATGATGTATGCCATGTTCCACTACAACTTCAAAAAGAGGTCCCAGCAATAGAACCAAGATGTAGCCATTTTTGCACAACACCAAGAACAAGGGAACCTCATACGCGCGGCCTATCACCCGGTGGGCACTAGTCACTCACCCAAGGCACGTGAGAGTTAACCGAGTCTCTCATTAATGTGAGTTCTATGGAAGGCATACTTCATGATCTTAACTTAGTGATTTAAAAGACATGAAAAAGCTATAGAGCTCGTAATGATTCTATACCCTTCGGTCATAACAAAAGCAAAATGTGCAATGAAGTAATAGAACTAGGAAGTTGTAAATCCAAAATTAGACTTAACATTAAAGTAAGGTTTATGGTTATATAAGATCAAAAGCATAGTAAAGACATGTAGGTAACACAGAAGGATATCTTAATATAAACATAGTGGTAACCTTATCATATTCATTCATAGTATTACTCCAAAACATCACAGAGTGGTAGACCATAGTCATACACCATATCTGGATCCATACATGTATGCTCACAAAACAAAATTTTCATTCCCCATTTCCCCATTACATCCTTCCTAGAATCATCTACCCATTTTATCCCATAGTTCTCGCAGTAATTCTATAGAGCTCCGCTACCTCACTTTTGTCTCTGTTCTTTGCAAGGGTGCATGTATAAATAGGCATCTGAGCTCTAACAAACTCCTCTATAACCTTAGATCTGGCCCCAAGTGTCAAGGTGTGGGTCACCCTAGGCGCATGCCTCTCCATGTCATGATTATATTTTTGGATCTTCCTATCACAAGGTATATTCCTTCCAGACACCCTTTTGCCCGGTTGAAACCTTATCCAAATAGAGCATGTTCTTCATGTGTTTTTCCAAAAGGTCTGAAAACGGCTAAGTCATGAATTGTGCTTCATGGGCACACGTCCTTGGTTCTCCAAGAACCCTTTTTGAATCTGCCTTACGCACCTTAGCTTGCATGCTTCCTCTAGCCATGCACGCCTACGCACCTTTAATATTTGGAAGCTACATTAGGGTCCCAACATTACCCCACACTTCACCTGTTCTCTCCCTCGGGAACCTTTTCAAAGAATGCAGTACAAAAAGAATGCAAGGCCCTACTTAGAAAAGAATGGAGGGAAAGAATAAAGAATGGGAGAGAGAAAGAAAAGAAGGAAAACTACATAAAGGAGGGGAAAATTTTACCACATGTTGGCCTCCAATGTATTCCAAGCACTGACTTCATCCTATGCTCTTGTGTAGAGGTCACCAACCAAGGTGCTCACCTCGTCAAAGGTTAACCCTTCCCCTTTCATATTAATGGTCTCCACCATAGTCTCCAGCTCCTTTGCATGATCTTCCAGGGCATCCATCTTCCTCATAATGGCCTTGTAGAGCTCTTTTAGCTAGGTTTTGATTGAGACTCATAGGGTCTCAATAGCCTCAGACTTCCTTTCCACTTTGGCTAGGATCTTTTCTCGCTCGGCTCTATTGCCCTTATTCTTCTCCCTGAAGCCCTTTAGCTTGGCCTCGTCACTAGCAAGCAGCATGCTTATCACCTTGTCTTGGTCCACGTAATGGTCGTAGGTGACCCCAACGGTTTGTGTAGCTATTTTTACATCGGCAAGCACCTTGTTGTATTCAGCTATGAGCATGATGACTTTTAGCTTGTCCTCCTTCTCCAAGCGCATAGCTACCTCCTCTGCCGACTCCAAGGCCAAAGGCTACCTTTCCATAGTGAGGATCCAAGTCAAGTCCTCAAGACATTCCAGGGAGGAACCATATTTTTGTGTGGGAGGGTTGAGGTCTGGGTGCTTCATGATGATGGCCTGGGAGATGAGCTCCACCTTCTTGGAAACTTCATGCACTTTAGCTTTCTCCTCCTGAAGCTCCCTCTGTAGTTGAGCACTGATTAGTTTCTCAAGGCTGAGGTCCTTTGTTAGCTTGACTACTTCTTCCTTCCTCTTCTCCAACAGGTCCTCCAAGACTTTGACCCTGTCATTTCTATAGAAGAGCCTAGCCTCAATTTCTATGGAGACCTTGTTGAGTGCATTACACACTTGCTCATCGATAGTTATTGCATGTTTACAATGGTTTTGTCCCCTTTCCTTCGGACAATGCTAATACTGCTCCTTGGTTAACCTTAAACTCAGGCTCATCGAGGTGGGAGTCAAATGCCCATGATAGCATCTTCCTCGTGCATGGGTATCCACCCTCAGGATCAAAGGACTCCATGGCGGTGAGCTCCTTGGTGGGCACGGTACTCTGGAAATGCACATGTAAAACTTTGTTGGGGTCATCAATGTATCCCATCATTGTTCTTCCCCCTTCTGCATGTTTACTTCACATGCACACGCCCTTGGGAATAGTCACTAAAAGAGTTGGGCCTTTTTTGCTACCCACACTTTTCTCCCTCTTGCTCTTCCTTAAATTCACCGAGCACGAGCTCCTTGCTGCGCTCCAACTTCTCGTCGACCAAGGTATTAATTATCCTCTCCACCTCCCTTGTCACTTTCTCATTCACCTCCTCCTAAGTGAGCTTGGGCATATCTGGCCCCTTAGTACTTTCCCCTTCACTCCTTTCTTCACTCCGCATGCCTTCCTCCCCTTGGGTGCCCTTCCTCCTTATAAAGATGAAAGCATCATTTGTATCTTCTACTCCTTCTCCTCTCGAATCATGGACATCAATCAGTTCCTAATTCACCTCCAACTCTTCCCCTTCATCATCATCCTTTTCACCTATATAGGCATTCAAGTCATCTGTATCTTCAGACTCTTGTTCCTCCATCCCTTGTTCTTCTTCCTTTATAAAAACTCTGGAGTCGAGGATGTGGTCTTCTCTTCATCTGAGGGTTCTTCAGGGGATGGTGGCTTCACAAGCTCGGGGTCTTCTCCATGACAACCATTCTCCTCTTCCTCCAGATGTAGGTACTTGGCCCCGCGGCACCTACATCCTGCTTCTCCACCGCCCTTTGTTCCTCTTTCTCTTCCCTCTCCTTGCGCTTTGGTGTGGGCCTCTTTCGCTAATAGGGTTGCTCCCGGAATGGATATTTCATTTTCCACGTATGCGCCCTTTTCAAATTTTGGTCTTATGTGCAGGTAGATCCTCATGGCATTACTCCCAGTAAATTCTAAGGTTAAAGGCCTTACAATATGCACATCCTGCAACACATACCTTTCAATGTATGTGCGCTTCTCTGGGTAGACCAACTTCTTTCTCATTTCCCTGTGCTCTCTGTCAAGGGTGGAAAACTCTAGATTTAATTTCTTTGATTCCTTATATCTGTTTACCCCTCGCTTGGAAAAATTGGGTAGTAAACAAGAATGGGAGTTTGCACCATGGACTCCAACTACCATCCACCAAAATGAACCTTCCAATGCGAAGTGTTGGTAGACGCGAACTCTACTTCTCTTTCGGTTGCCGCGGGGAGTTGTTCAGGGATCCGTCATTTAGCCCGAATGTGTTCCTAAGGAACTTATACCATTTTTCTAAGCACACATTGTGTACCGCTGTCATTGATTCACAAGTGTATTTCGGAATCTCTCTGGTGAAGGGTCTTCGGCAGGTACTCCCACCCAATTTGTCGGATGCATCTAGCACCCAGATTTTCGAGAACATAATTGTTAATGAATGTTTCTAAAAAGGATATTTCCTCCCTTCTCTACCCTACTTATGATTTCATCTACTATGTATTGGGTTATGTTGTACACAGTGCCTTCCGTGACCTTCTTCGCAGACATTCAAATGCGGGGCTTGCTCACCTGGATCCATCTCTCTTGTCCATTTAGCTTGGAGACAAGGTGTGCGGCCATCTTCATAACCAGATCTCTGATATTTGAGACGTCGTAGTACCTTGATCCCTTCTTCAACTCCTGGGATGCTATGGTTTCTCTAATTTCATCCTCATCCAAGAGGTCATCTATGAGTGCATCCCCTACATAGTTTAGGCCTATGAAGTGTGATATTAGTTGGGGAGTTATGTGCATTTTACACCCTACAAAGTAGAAGAAGTCTTCATGTACACGCATCATCAACCATTGGTACAAGCGCTCGAGCTTCCCAAAATATGGTAACTCAAAGATTTTGAGGAGCCCTACATTCTCCATTTTCACCTTGACCATGTCACTATAGATTGGTAGCCCGTCAGGTGTTCATTTGTTTGTGGGGCACACTAGCTCCGAGCGTCATCATTTCCTTCAATCGTGCTTGACCGGTGATTGTAATCGATCACTGATCATTTGTCTTATGTGGGACTCCCACTCTTGCCCCGGAAAAACCCCATCTGGGTATTGCATCTCGATTACCATTCCTCATTTGTGTCTATGGGTAATTCTTCTTGTTTCTTCTTCCCTTTTCCTTTTCCCTTTCCCTTCTTGGATTGTTCGTAGGTTTAAAACTGGTTTTGTGTTTGTCATTTTACCCTTTGCTCTTATTCCTAGGTTATCTTGTGAGATGTCTGAACACAAACCCTAATCTCTAATTTTTCTCCTTCAATCATGGTGCTTCTTCACAATGTTCCTCACACCCATGAATCTCTTCTGCTCTGGTTTTAGATCTAATGCCTTTGATTACGCTTAAGTTTTTGGGATTTTCCTTCGCATGAGTCGGCTTCTCAAAACCCTAGCTCCGAAATAAAATTGCTCTTCTCATTTTTACAAAGTAAAATAATAAACTTCCATTCCTCGTATTTATAGATTTTCCACTTTTATGCATTTAAGGCTAGGCTACCTACCACCGTATCGACCATGTTTTAATGTGGCATTTCCAAACAAAACCCGACTTTGCTTCTTCTCACGTGTCAAATCCTCTCATGAAAATTTTTTCACCCACACCCAATCCTTGCACGAAACTACTTCCACCTGCACCCAATCCTTACGCAAAAACTTTTCCACCGAACCCAATCCTTCTGCAAAAACTTTTCCAACCTTATGGCGCACAAACAATCCATCTTGACGATGAAAACTTTTGCATGCATGCTACCAATGCAAAGGCACCTCTTCCATCCTCATGATTCTTTCTTTCTCCTACCTTATGTTTTTGCGCTTTCTCTCCTTTTTACGTGGATTTCCAATGTAACCTTTTTTTTCCACCCATCTGCCTTCTTTTCTCCTAATGCATCTTTTCAACAAGGCCAATTCAAACAATCTACCAACCCAATCCTCGTAGTAGAATAAATCCATCCTTTTCTTTATCATCTCACCCCACACTTAAACAATGCACGGTCCTCTATACATTCATAATTCAAAAAGTAATAAGGTTACTAGTGCCCAAGGTGCAAAACCAAACAACAACATGAAAGGGAAATACAAGAAAGGAAAATCATAAAAGGAAATTCTAAACTAATTGACAAAACTACCTTATTTACAAACACCAAGAATCATTATTTAGATTAAGGCTTCACCTACTCCCATTGGAGTGTCCAACTAATTTTGTTCCATCTAACACTTGTAACTCGCACATGCCGAATCAAGGATGTATGAAATTAAATAAGTACTTGAACCAATGCACCTTCAACTTTACACGGGATGGTGTAGAAATTTTGAATCATATAGCAATACCATCGCCAACCTCAAACTATTTATTCTTAATATGGTGGTCATGTCATGCCCTTTTCTTAGCTTTCTCGGTTGTTTGGCTTCATCTTGCTAGTGAGCACCTTTCATCCAACTTTATTAGTTCATTTACTCTTTATTCCAAAGCACTTGCCTATTGTCTAACCCTCCTGTGCGTGTTATATGCATAGATGGTAGCATGAATTCAACCGATAGAGCTGCTTCCACGCCAAACACCATTTGAAATGGTGTGGCCTTCTTCAATCTTTTATACATTGTTCTGTGTGCCCAAAGAACTACTGACACCTTGTCATCCCAATCCTGTCTACCCACGTCACATATCTTAGTCAATTTGTGACTAAGGATTTTTTCGAATGCTTCTATAGCCCCATTTTCTGGGGTGATAGGGGTAGTCTTGTGATTGGCTACCGTGAATTTTTCCAATAGAATCCTGATGATTTCATTTAAGAAGTGAGTGCCCCTATCACTTGTTAAACTTAATGGGCACCCATACCTACCGATAATGTTCTCCCATAAAATCTAGCAGCCGTGGCTATGGTGCAATCTCGAGTGGGCGCGGCCTCTTCCCACCTCATCGGATAATCAAGTACAAGTAATGATATCTTCATGCGAGTTAGTCCTTCGCAATTGGTGAGATTGGTCCGACAAAATCTATTGCCCATTTTTCAAAAGGTTACATGATGGCACTGGGCACAAAGGAATCTCATCCCTTCTTCTAGGTTTTCCAAGGTGCTGGTAGTGGTCACAGGCCTTGCAAAACTCAATGCAATCTGGTGAATCATCTCCCACCATAGTCTGATGACTAGGATCTTGCACGTGGTTACATTCCTGCATAGTGTCCTCTAGCAATCCCACCATGGGATTCTTCTATTATAGCTATGTGCTCATGTTCTAATACACATTGGTGCAAAACCTCATCACGGCCCATTTTATACAAATCCCCATTGATCAACATGAAGGGCATGGCGCGTATGGCTAACCTTTTCCTCTCTAGAGCATTCATCCCTTTGGGCACCACACCTTCCTTAAGAAAAATAAAAATGTCTTCTAATTCTGAGGGTGCGTGCCATAACTTGAATAGTTGTGCATCGGCATGGTTTCCTCGATACTTTGCATGTCCTCTCCTGAATCAATCCTTGATAAATGATCCAACCCATAATTTTTCTTTCCAAGTTTTACCACCACTTTGAATTCAAATTCCTGAAATAAAAGTACCCAATGACATATGCGCCCTTGCAACACTGCTTTGTTTATTAGATACTTCAAGGCCATATGGTCAATGTAGAATATGAAGGGAGTCACTAGTAGATATTTTCTGAATTTGTGGAGCGTGTAGATCATTGACAATACACGACACTCGGTCATTGTATAATTCTATTATGCTGGTGTCAACTTTCAACTTGCAAAACACAGAGGGTGATCAACAATCCCCTCTCCTGGTTGAGCAAGAACAACTTCCATTGTTATATCAAAGGTATCCATGTGGACATGGAAAGTTTTATCCCATGATGGGAATCATAGAATAGGTTCGAGTGATAAGCCTTTATTTTAGAGTGTCAAATTCCCTCATTGCACCTCTCCTATAGAAAGGCACTCTTATGTCGAGAAATATCTCAAAGGCGTGGTGCTCTTGGCGTATCCCTTAATGAACTTTCTAGTAGTACCTAGTGTGGAAAATAAATCCACACTTTGTGCTTTGGTAGTAGGCTCCCCTAACCCCACAATAACTACATAACTTTTGCGGTGTCCACCAAGTAAGCCCTCTTTGCTTATGGTATGCACCAACAACGTTCCAAAATGGGTTGTAAAGACACATTTCTTGATGTTGAGGGAAATCCTCAACTGCCGACATCTTTCAAACATCAATCTCAAGTTATCACAATGGTCCTTGACTAACCCATACACCTGTCTAATCATCAAAATATACCAGAAGTAACTTGTGGATAAAGTCCCGAAATGCTTGTACCACTATGCTCAAAAATACAGTGGGCGCATTCCTCAATCCAAAGGGCATGACTTTGTATTCAAAGCTTCCCCACTTGGTGGTGAAATTTGTCTTTTCTTGGTCTTCCTTGGAAATCCTTACTTGGTGATATTCCGAGAATCCATTTGTGAAGGCATAGACCTCGCGCCTTAGCAACTCCTTCCAAAATCTCTTCAGTGAAGGGGGTGGGAAAGGGATCTATGATACAAACAACATTTAACTTCCTGTAATCCACACATATCCTAATCCGCCCATCCTTCTTTATGTTGATCACCATTGGACTTATCCATTGAGATTCCTCCACACCTTTATGATACCGGATCTATCATTTTATCTAGCTCTTCTTTAACCTTTACACACATGTTGGGATTCATCCTGTAAGGTCTCTTCCCGATCAACTAGGCGTGCACCATCTTTCAACTTTATACACATTTCCCTAATGAATGGTGGATGCATTTCAACTCATGGTATCTACGGGAATAAATCCTCAAATTCACATAAGAGATCGATGATCTTTGATACTTCCTTGTCTAACTAGTAGTCCCCAATGATAGCTTCCTTGGGCTCCTTCTCCGAGCTGATGTTAACTTTCTTGGTTTTGAGTGGTTCATGATACGCGCGCGCACATGCATCTGCACTGTCAACTAATTTACACGTCCCAACCAAATGGTCGACATTCAGGCTCTCCATCTCCTCTCCATCAATAACGTATACCATCTTTCCTTTCTCCTTTTCAGCACATGTGTGCTCGAATTGTATGTCTTCTGGTTCCTCCTCTTCAAACCGCGCTTCCAAGCTAGGTCCACCAAGTAAGTCTACTAATCTATCTTCCGTCATGGTGTAATCCCCCAAAGTGAGGTGTTTGATAGCCTACAATGCCTCATCAACTGGTTGCTTGGTACTTTGGTACTCGAATGTGTGAACTAGGTCAGCTGCTAATTCCTACCAATTTCTCGTTTGGCGGTGAGTTTCAGAATGGATGTACCAAGTGCGCACACAACCTTGTAGTGTCAAATACAACTTGTGCACCCAAAGGGAGGGTGGTAAAGCTTCCGCACCTTCTCCCCAGACCCTCTCATATTCCTAGATGTGGGAAGTGGTGGGTTCATTGCCATTGTAATAATTGATAGCGGTGGGTATATTGTTCTTCAAGAATCGACAATGAGCACAATTCTAACTTCGCGTCATTCCAACAATTTTTCACTATACGCGGCCCACCACCTTGTTGTTGTGCCTATCATAACATAACCCATCATACCTCATCGCTCGTTCTCCCTCCATTGAGCTTCCATTTCTCTCTGTTATCCCTGTAAAATTGACAAGGGAAATTTTGTAGATAACCACACCAAAATTTTGTTTTGGTCCCCTAAGAAGGTCTACTAACATTCAAAATGGCTTAAATTTCCTTTCCAAAAATCAAGTTTTAAGAACTTAGCCATTTTTTCAGCCTTTTAATTTGGGTGCAAAAATTGTTGTGTTAACATCATAAAAAGTGTGCCCCTTTGAAGATCCTTTAGCACCCTAAAAGGCATGTCAACATGAAAAGATTTACACCCCTAAGGCACTAAGAGTGACATGTCAACATCCTCAAAACCTATGTCAAAGAAACATGCTTAAGGCATGAAAATTGATGTGTCGACACATAAAAATGTGTGCCCCCTTTTCCCCTTGCTGAAAACGTTATGTCGACATTAAAGAACTTGTGCCAAGGCACATTTATAGTCATGTCGACACTTTAAAAAGTGCACCAAAGAAAATTGGGTGGGGAAATAAATGCGTTATTTTCCTATAAATATGCGGTTAACACCTATCATTTTCACGATTTGAAAATTGAGAAAAGTTATTCCTCTGCACCTGTCAACCTTTCCTGTCAGCCCCGCATGCCATTTATCATGTTTGTGGATCCCACATCATTCTTTCATCATTATTTATCCCGGGAAGTGGTTTTTATCACTCTTATGGTTGTTTGTG
The DNA here is from genome assembly GCA_018340775.1 of Taxus wallichiana var. yunnanensis. NCBI lineage: Eukaryota > Viridiplantae > Streptophyta > Pinopsida > Cupressales > Taxaceae > Taxus > Taxus wallichiana. The sequence goes on along the minus strand of CM031237.1, from coordinate 828,249,309 downwards.
GTTTTGTTTCTTGGTTGTTATGGTTTTAGGATTGTTATAAAAGGTTAAACCTAAAAATCTAAATGAATAAGCTTAACAATCCATGAACTATCTAGAACACCTTATCTCTCCTTCCAGATCTACAAATCTGAGAAGGCTCTACCTTTGAAAGAAATAAAAACACATTTTACCTACCTGCTACCTTGCTAGAATCCTACCAAACCTCTCTTATTTTTCAAAATCAAAAGAGAGAGGAACCTGAGAAGTTGTAAAGAAAATGCTAAAATCAGTCTTTTTCCTTTGGCACGTTGTCATTTCATGTTGCAAACCCCACCACACCAAGGTGCATTGTCTCTGTATGTAACATATTTTTAACTGCGCAGTATAAACCTAACTAATCTCCTCAAGGTGTAGGTGCATCCCAACCAACATCAACATTTGATGTTGTGTTCCCCAAATTTGCACCCTTTATAAACCCTTTGGCACATTAAGCTTCTATGCAACACATTCCAAAACCGTGCCTTGGGCGCACTGAAAAACCATGCAACATCATCTTTAGTAGCACCCAGTTAAAGCAATTTTCCAAAACGCTAGTGCATGAACCTTAACACCAACACTACATGTTGTGTGTTACAAACCCATGCCCCACACCTTTCTCTTTGGCGCTAAGATATTTCGTGCAACACTCCTCAAAAGTGTGCCCCTCTATAATCCTTTGCGCAGATTTCCCCCTTTCAACACAGGCACACCTTTTTGCATGTTGACATCCCCAAAAGTGCACCCAGCCTGTTTAAGCCTCTACAACATGCTATAAACCTGTGCCTTGTGCCTTAAGGCTTATAATAGCTCATTTTTTGTTCTACAAGCTGTTATTATGGATAACATGATGGTGACATGGCTCTTCTATGTTGGGCCTCTTTGATTCTCCATACTAGAACAACAACAACTATCCTCGAGCTCACACATGTCTTCGTCGAGCAAAAAGCCAACTAAGTCTAAAGGAAAAGCTAAGTTGAAAGAGCAAGAAATTTAGGATGCCTGACTCATATGTGGAGAGTGATCTCGACATCGGATACTTCGAGCTCAGCCACATTGATATGGAATACTTTTGGGCAAGAACCAACCCGGGCCACTTTAGTGGTCCATGGATGAACAAATTTGGTAGGCGGTGGGTTTTAATTCATAGTTGGGCTTCCGGTAAGTGCTATTAATAATGAGTTCATCATGTTGGTGGCTCGATGCTATAACAAGGACATAAGATGTGTTGATGATAAATAAGGAAAGACGGTCATCAACCTAACTAATCGTCACTTTGAAATAACTCTGGGTATTCTCATCACAGACATGCATGTCGCCATCGGCCTAGAAGAGGCTGTAAGAAGGCATGGGATGACAATGAGGATAAGTGTATGCAAATGATGAATGAGTTATATCTCAAGAACAAAAGGGCGGTGAGCCAATGGCCTCGGACCATCCACCACTGTGACTTGATGAGGAACCGAGTGATACGATCACCTTCTGAGCAGAGTGTATGGGCTTCTTGATGCCCATCATTTCCATAAATGAATCTTTGAGGTACTTAGAGACCATGAGAAAGAAAGTTCTGAGTAGTGTTTTGGGTGGGGAAACCATTAGCGATACCATCTCTTAGAAGCTTCAACAGGTCATGACAATTAGGAAGTTCTATATGAATTCCTATGTTGTATACATTAAAGCATCAACGAGAGATTTCGCGAAGCCTAGCATGAAATGGGGTATGGCCCCAAGTCAAAATCTATTAATACTACCCATACCTAAGGCTCGAGAACAACATCCCTCGGTTCTCAAAAATCAATTACGCCTTCTTTTACGAGGTGATATACCTGTTGAGGCCAAATATGAGACATGGTCAAACTAGCCCCAGTGTGGTCACTGTTACCAAGAATTGGGGGCATTGTTCACTCAGTTTCCCACATTCACCTATCTCAGAGTAGTGAATTTTGAGGGTGAACCGACTAAACTACCAAGGTATGTAGGACCCAAGCTGATCCTCTTGGAGTTTTCAAGGCAACTAATCACATACCATGAGAGATGCATGAAGAGAAAGAAGGGAGGAACTCCTTTCCCCCTTACAGTGGGCTGATACACTTGCACCACACTGGCCAAAGTGTGGGAAATGTATGCCGAGCTTGAATTGCTAAATCTAAAGCATAACTTCTTGGCCAGGCCTACTTTTGATTGTCGAGGTTACCTCCCAAAGGAAAAAATTGATCCTATTCATGTCCCTGAGATCAAGGACATCTACATCGACCTGACTCATGAAATAGATCTCAGGAAAAAGGATCACTCCAGGCTGGCTCTGGAAGAAATCAAGCACTATGGCATGGCCATCATTCCAAAAGGATTCCAAGAACCTGATCAAGAAATTGATCAGGTTTATCTTGACATGGATGGGGATGATTGGTCATTCATAGAAATTGAAGAGCCAAGGCACCAAAGACCATCGAGGAAAGGGTCAAGCACACGTTGCAACAACATTGAGCATTGGTGCAAACAGAATGGTCTTATCTACCTCGGGGTAGATTTCACTACTTCTCCTTCAAGAAGAGCCCCTCCAAGGCCGGCCCAAGTGCCAAAAGGAAAAGGAAAAGATAAAGAGGAGGGAGAATCAAGCAAAGAAGAAGCTCCTCAAAGCCCTCCTACTACTTCCGAGAAGCAAGTGGTCGACCTAGTCTCCCCAAGTAAAGAAGAAGAGACCACCGAAGTTTGATAGACACATCCACTTAGGATGTGGTCATAGCTACAACCACTGAGGTACCCACCATTCCCTCTTCTGCTCCTTCTCCTCCCCCTGTCGTTGAAACATCTACCCCAATGGATGTTTCTTCTTCTCTCTATTCCTCCCTTTCATCTTCCACCTCTTCTATCTTCTCCTCACTTGTAGATCTATCACCTAGTGTTCCCTCCATCCCATTACAGATCCATTTTACCTCCATTTCTTTTTCTTCTCTCTTAGTAACTCCGGGCCCCATAAGTAGTACACGTTATACTCCTTATCAATGCCACCACCAAGTGTCTCAACGTTCTTCCCTGCGGCCCCTTCAGTTGTTTCCCCTTTCACTCCCATTTCTTCTTCCATTCCCTCTACTCCTTCTCCCATAAGTCCAAGTTAGATTTCTAACCATCTGGGTCAGCTCAAGAGAAAAGTTCCCATAGCACCCATGGACTTCTCTATCATTCCGAAGAAGGGGCCAAAGAAGCAGAAAGTAATAACTCGCTTTTCAAAAAGCACTTCGGGAGAGAGGGTCATGGAGATTACATATCCTGATCCCACTAAAGAGAAGAAAGATCTATCTCCTACAAGACTTTACAATGACCCAAGTCACCATGGGAACCTCATCTGAGAGCTTGCAAGGAGAGGCTTTGTCTACAGTAGATGCCCTCTGTAAGAAACTTCAAGAAGCAAAAGAGGAGAAGAGGATACTAAAGGAACAAAATAAACATCTTCTCCAAGCTTTGCAAAGAATGGGCAATGCTCCCCCTATGACTACTGCAAACCTCCTGAAGTTCTAAGTCAGGACAAGATAAATGAATACGCCAAGATTGGTGAACAAGGTATGGCAGTGTCCTCCTGGATAGAGCGAATCCTTAGAGATAGTGATGAAATAATCATGAAATTCACAAAACTCTACCAGAGTATAGATCAGGCAAACAAGGAGCTACAAGCAGTAGCAGGATCCCTCTCTCGAGGAGTTGGACAATGCTAGATTACAACATGAAACATTTTAGGCAATGACCAACTGCTCAGCTGACATGACCTATTAAAGGTCGGCATCATTGATCACCCATGGGCACACCACAAAGCTCTCATTGCACTGGATTACCGGGTGGATCAAATGGAGTATATCCTAGAAAGGATAGAAAAAATCAAGGACGAGGCCCTAGATGCAAAACATAGCATGGAGCAGACGGTTACGAAGATGGCTCCAGAGATGCTCAGTGCATCATTCACCTTGAGGGAGGCAGATGATACAATCCAGATTTTCAAGGCTATCGCAACCCAAGGTTTGTCGCCAAAGGTCACTTTTGACCGAGAGTCTATCAATAACCTTCTAGGGATACTTGATTGAGGAAAACGAAGAGTACGTCGGGCTACCTGACAAGCTCAAGACTGAAAAAGAAACTTGCGAAGTTATTGGTGACCATTTCAAGGGTCCAGACCACAATCAACTTCAAACCATGATTAGCAAGTTTATGGAGTACCGAGCTCAGTGTCACATCGCCTCTCCTAAAAAGAAGCAAGACACTCCATTCAAGCAAAGAGATGACGACAAATAGTTTCTCTTCTTGTGTACACTTGATATTTTTGTAAAAATATTTTAAAGTATGTTGGCATTTACGATGACATCATCCATGTTGCATCATGGGATGTTGCCATCCACAAACTTGCCCAAGTCAACTTTTGACTTTTTTAGATATTTTGTAAATAGTGGTTGGCTTCTTTTTGTCTTCTTCCTCCTTCTCCTTCTATAAATATGGGAATACTTATTGTATTTAGGGTGAACATTTTGGTATTAAAAGAGGTGAAGAAAGAAAGACTTTGTGCCTTCTTATAACATAAGAGATTTTAATATATATGTTAAGACTTTGTGCTCAATATATGTGTTATTTACATTAGATCTTTCTTAAGTTGGATCTATGTTCCTATTCTATTGGATTCATTCTAGGGTTCATTTTAAGAGACCTCCTGGAAATTGGAGGTGGAGAATACCTGGCGAATATCCCCAGAACCGGTTTCACGGGAAGGTGAATTTTTTGGGGGTTGTATGAAAAAATTTCGCCTGATTATCAAGCACTGCGACAGAAGGCTGCAGACGCGTGACGGGAGATTTTTCTATCATGTGTCAAAAATACGGTGTGGCGCGTTTGCATTTTTTTACACATGAAGACAAATCTCTGTCGTGCATCTACAACCTCCAACCTCTGCTTTCTCATCAAAAATATTTGTGTCGCGCATCAACAAACTCTTTGTTGTGCGTCTGCTATGCATCAATATCTGTTGTACCTCCTTGTCGCGCGTCAAAAAATGTTGGCGCGCATCAACGAAAGCCTTAGTGACGTGCGTCAACAGACCTTAGTGACACGCATCAATAGGCCTTAGTGACGCGCATCAACAGGCCTTAGTGACGCGCGTGCTAAGGCTTTAAGGCTGTTGACACGTCACTAAGGCTCTGATGCGTCACTAAGGATCTGTTGATGCGCATCACTAGGCTGTTGACATTGACGGCGTCGCTAAGTCACTAAGGCCTATTGGCGCGTCACGGACCTTAGTGATGCGCGCGTCAATAGGCCTTAGTGACGTGCGTCAATAGACCTTAGTGACGCGCATCACTAAGGTCTATTGACGCGCGTCACTAAGGCTGTTGATGCGCGTGCGCTTTGCATTTTGGCGCGCGCGATAAAAATATCTGTGGCCGCGCTCTGACAACCTCTACCCTCTTCTTGCTCATCGAAAAAAACTCCATGTCACTCGTCAACAAAATCTTTGTCATGCGTCTACTATGCGTCAATATCTACAGTATCTCCTTGTCTGTAAACCCTCCTTGTCGCGCATCAATAACTTACCCCCTTGTCGCGCGTCTATAATACGGGATATATCATATTGTTGAAAAATGTGAAGTAGAAGTGTTCTACCTGGCGAATAATCTAGGTTTATATAGGGGATATTTTTCAAGGGTAGGTGAAGCCGACCCCTAAAAAAATTAAAGTGTAATTTTTAGGCGAACAGGTCACTGGCCCGTGCAAAAAATTCACCTTTTCAAAATTTTCAAAAATGGAATATTCACCATATTACGAATATTCACCACTAAAATTTTCCCTGATTCATTCTTTTTATTGTCATATGTTCATCAAGTATTGCTTTGTTTGTTTATGCAAGTAATTTTGGCTATGTTTACTACCGCCCAAAGCATAAACCCTCGACCTTTTCATCTTTGGAATTCATTTCTTTTCTTCCTTGAGATCTATCCTTCCTCTATTCCTTCCCTCTTACATTTCTACATTCTGATTGAACTACCCCTCTTGGGATGGGATCCCAAACCCCGAAGTTAGAATATTGTCAGATTTGCATGACTTCTTGCTTGATAGAATAGCAATAAACCAGTTTCACTTTGTTGTCTCAAAGAGGGGCTATGTCCCGCATACACTGCTAGCTTGTTTCCCCCATGATCTCGCCTTACCAATAGATTTTCAAAGCAACACTCTCAAAAATACCTCGGGGTATGCATCCCCAAAATAATTGATTATTGCTTTTCCTCCTAGGCACCGAATGTACATGTCGTGGTTACCCTAGTTACCGATCCTTTCAGATGTCACCCAATCAATTCATAAGTCCCATGCACCCAATTATCACATGCTATACTTTGGTAGTATCAGCGATAGATTGAGCATCATTAAACTAGATGACTCGATTCGTAGGGTGGATGGTCTCTAGATCTCTTATGGAGCACACATATATTATGTCCAGGACCTCCTCTCCAAGGGGTTTAGTATAGGGTGTTGGCTTTCCATTAGTAAAGCGGTATAATCACCCTCTCTTGCTTGTTTTCAAAGCTTATGTACCCTTTGTTAAATCGAAGATCTGCATTATTCTTATAACACCACGGGTGCCCAAGTAACACTCTTGAAATTATCCTCCTCGAAAAGCGCCAAGACTTCAAAATCCCAGTGAACTTAGTCCTTTGAATGGTAATGGTTACATCCTTCAAGACACCTATGGGCATTGCCTTTGTCTTATTTGCCATATACAACACATTTGAAGATGGTTGTAATGCAGGTCTTCCCATTTGATGTCAGGCATCTAGAGTGAGAACATTAACCTTTGCGCTTGTGTCAATGAGGATGTTGCTAAGCAACCATCCATCCACTACTACGTTCAAGGTAATCTCTTTGTCATAATCAAGGTTGTGAGGTGGGAGGTTTGCATGTAGGATCTACCTTTTGTGCTCTTCCCCGACGTGCGGTACCTTTTCTCTCAACCATGCTCTTAGCAGGGGAATAATATTCTCCTACCTTAGTAATTTACACACCTCCTTAACCTCATCCAAGTCATCCTTTAGTGCTTCTACCGGTCTTCTTTGCTCATCTTTTCTAGTTTTTTCTTTTAGGCATTGGATCTCCCCTTATAAACTCGAATTATGTCCATGGTTTCCTTGTAGACTTCTTTACGGTGAGCCGGGTTTGGATACTTCCCATGTACTACTTCTTCCCTCAAAACAAGAGGTCTTTGCCTTGGTGTTTCCCTTGTGGGTGCAGACTCCGCCCTCATTGTTACCATATGAGGCTCTAATTCGATTCACGTATTACTCGCGAAGCCATTGTGTGTTAGTCTTCTTAATACTCACCATGGCGGTGCCCTTATCCTTCAATACTGCTTTGACTCATATGTTCATATAACTCTGGGCACTCTTCATACCTATGTTTTTTTTCACACCATGAGCATTTTAGAAGATCTAGACATTCGCACTTATAATGGTCTGTGGCTCCACAATTAAAGCATGTTCCACATGAGAACTCACTTCTTCCTCTATGGTTACCATAACCATGAAATCCCCTATAAAACCCTCTTCCACACACACCTCCATCTCCATGCTCTTCATACACATGGTCATCTCCTTTAGAACTACTTTGGAAATTCCAATGCTGCACACACCAAGATCAATAGCCTCATGAATTTGGTCAATCAATCTACAATCCTTGGTGTCATGTGTGATTAAGGTACATATATTTCAATAACAAGACACATTTTTACAGATCATGCACTGTAAAAGGGGGCACCTACTTGCATCATGGTCCCCATGACATATTTTGCAATTTACCACTACAAAGACGCACCGTCTTCGAGTACATATCCCGCCATTATCCTTTTTGTGTCATTCTATGTTATAATCTGCACCACATCCCACAACAAGTCTCTAGAACTATGTTGGTAGATAATTTCTCCAACTACTTATCCATGGCAGTGATCTGAGCCTCCAGAAATGGGCTAACACCAGTGTCAACACTACCAATTGCCTCAGCACGCAAAGCATCTTCCAATGCTTCGCGTGGGTCCATGAATGTTTTATGAGACAAAGCCCTTCTAAAGGGTGTGATCAACCCTCCAACAAACCACTAAGCATGTTGTGAAGGGTGGATATCATAAGATAGTTTATATAATAGAGTTTTAAAGTGCGTATCATATTCTTGCACGCTCTCTGCCATTCCCTGCTTGATTTCTTTGAGAGAGATAATTCTCTTTTGTTCAAACTCAGGTATGTGGAATTCCACCAAGAATGCATTCCTCAGCGTAGTATAATCCACAATAGTCTTATGAGGGTCATACTTTCTATACCAACTATGCGCTTGTCCTTGTAAAGTTTTCGTAAATTGATGGCCTTTTGATCTTCGATCGTGATCCCGTTTGCGCGCCATAGTAGCTTGCACTTATGCACATTCTCTGTGGCATCTTCTATCCCACTATAATCTAGTAAATGTAGAGACATATTGAAAAAGACTTGAGGTGGCTGAGGTCCTCTTCCTCCTGATCCAGTCCCTTGGTTTCCTCTGGTGTTTCCTCCTCCACTGGACCCACTAGATCCTGAGCCACCAGCTCCACCACTTCCACCTCCAAATCCTCTTGTGTTAGGTATAGGGCCTGTGTTTTTCATGCCGAATGCTCTTGTCATCCCACTGAATTGTGTGCCAATAGTTTGTGAACTAGTTCCACACCCGGTTGTATTTCATCCACCATTTCTTAACGCACTTCCAAAACCAGTTGTATACGTGCCTTGTCCAAAAATTCCACCAAATAATGGAATAGTGTGTGAAGCCATAGAAGTCCCAAATGAGAAGTTGTATCTCCTAGAACCGATCAGATTTGCTTCCACTAGTATCAAATAGATCAACCGCACTTTTCCCTCATTCAAACAAACTAAGTGCCAAGTTTCGGTCGCTAGGTGGGGTCAGATGCACGCCAATGACTCTTCTTTCTCTACGCGATGGACTCTCATCAGAAGCCGTAAGGTTTTCTCTCCGCACTTACCAAGATGGGGTACCACAGACTATTCAGTTCCACATCCTCCGCGTGAACCTCAACTCCTTTCCACCATGTCTAGCTCCATAACCCACTTGTAATCTCGTGTTGTCTATCAATCTCCCTTTCACGTGCTTCATTATACTTGAGCCGTCTCTCCTCCCTTTCCTTTTCAGTCGTTAGATCAGCCATCCTTCCCCAACCTGGCTTCCTCACAAGCACTCAAGGTGGTTTAGTCAGCCATAGGAAATGCCTCTAAACCCATGGTTACCATCAAGATTTTGATTGCCAGGGGGATAGCACGCAGAAATGATCCTCTGGGCTCCTGCAAGAACTCAAACTCAGCAACTTCTGGATAGGAATACATGGAAATTATGTATTCCAAAGTGTAGCTAGTCAATACTCCCTTCCACCAATGATCTATAGCATGGGTCCACGTTAGATCAGCATCTTGCAAGTTCTCGATATGTTTCTTGGGTGCAAGGGTGTGACTTATAATACCACCTCGATCTAGATGTATAAGCCAAGAGCCATTCAAATAACTCTCTGGGAAACAACAAAAGAAGGTTTCATAAAACTCACTATAAAGAGTGTCCTCCACCCATCTTTGCATGTCAAACCTAGGTCTAGTATTGAATCTCGAGTGGATTCATCCTCTCGTGCTTTCAACCCACTCTTCAACACCTTCCAAGGTTATTCTCTCTGTCATCACTTTTTACATGGATCATGACGTATGCCATGTTCCACTACTTCAAATAGAGGTCCCTGAATGGAACCAAGATGTAGCCATTTTTACACCTCACCAAGAACAAGGGAACTTCATGCGCAGACCGGCCTATCACCCAACTAGGCGCTGGGTGCTCACCCAAAGCACGTGAGAGGGAGCCAAGTCTCTCTTTATGTGATTTCAGTGGAAGGTATACTTTATGATCTTGACTTAGTGATTTAAAAGACATGAACAAGCTATAGAGCTCAGAACGGCTTTTATACCCCTTCAAGTCGTTACTAAAAACAAAATGCACAACAAAAGTATTAGAACTAGGAAGTTATAAATCCACAATTAGACTTAACATTCAAGTAAGGTTCATGGTTATACAAGATCAAAAGCATAGTAAAGACATGCAGGTAATATAGGAAGGAGATCTTAATATAAACGTAGTGGTAACCTTATCATATTCATTCATAGTATTACTCCAAAACATTATAGAGTGATAGACCACAATCATACACCATATCTGGATCCACACATGAATATTCACAAAACAAAGTTTGCACTCCCCATTTCCCCATTACATCCTTCCTAGAATCATCTACCCATTTTATCCCATAGTTCTTGCAATAATTCTACAGAGCTCGCTACCTCACTTTTGTCTCTGTTTCTTTACCAAGGGTGCGTGTATAAATAGGCATCTGAGCTCTAACAAACTCCTCTGTAACCTCAGATCTGGCCCCAAGTGTCAAGGTGTGGGTCACCCTAGGCGCATGCCTCTCCATGTCATGATTAGATTTTTGGATCTTCCTATCACAAGGTATATTCCTTCTAGGACACCCTATTGCTAGGCTGGAACCTTATCCAAATGGAACACATTCTTCATGTGTTCTGTCCAAAAGGCTAAAAATGGATAAGTCCCGAATTGTGCTTCACGGGTGTGCATCCTTGGTTCTCCAAGAACCCTTTTTGAATCCTGCCTTGCGTGCCTTAGCTTGTGCACTTCCTTCAATCATGTGTGCCTATGCGCCTTTAAGATTTGGAAGCTACATTAGGGTCCCAATAGTGGAGAAGAAAGGTGTAGCATGAAGGTGAACCACCGCAATATCTTGTATGCCCATGCCTCCTGTACAATACCATTTGGGTATGTGTAGACACCGAAAATTGGTTACCCAATTTGGTGTCCCTCACATTCGTTTATCTTCTCGGGTAACCTGGGGCACGTTCATATCACCATGGCCCCCTTGGGGTATTATTCAATTTGTGATTTAAACACTTATCCTAGGTTTAATTCACCCCATTATGTTTTACCCATGAGTAATTAAATATTAACTACTCAATTACACCTTTTTACATGTATTATAACCACTTATCTACCCCATATCTATTCTATCCATATATCCCCCCTATTTCTCCTCCTCCCAAACCAAGCAGTGGGATATTTCCCGTATTTGAGGTGACAGGATCACTCTCATCATTCCAGAAATCACTCCTTTTGGCCATTTCTGGGAGTCTGTTCCCTGATCGGTGCCAACCGGTACTCGGTCGACGTCAATTTTTGGAATGGCACCGATTTCATCTCGGTCGGCACCGATTACAAATAGAGGCCCAGAACTCAGTTCTGGTTAGATAGTCAGACGGTGAGATAGATAGTGAATTAGACAAGGAGAATGAGATATTTTTTTGATTCTCAAGTCTGAGCATCATCTATCAAGTGAGAGTGAATCCTGTCCAAACCAATCCCTGAGAGGAGTACCGTTACTCTACTCCTGCCACATCAACATCGTGAGTCTTCATCGATCTCTTGGTGACTCTGTTCTTGCATCCAGCACAGGTGGAGCCTTGGCAGTATCCTTACGACACTTGCAGATCCAACGAAGATCGACGATCTAGTCTCCACTGTCTATTTCTCAATCTTCCTGCAAATTTTCCCAAGTCGATGCCGATTTATATCAGTTGACGCCGACTGCATCGGATTGACATTGATTTGAACGATGACGCTGATTTTATTAATCGATGTCGATCAGCCTGCAGACATGTAGAAGAACTTCGTAATAAGATAATCCATCATCATTTGTTTAAGTATTTCTGTTTTCGCCTGCTTTCTGTCCATTGTTTAGATTCTGTTTATTACCTTTGATCAGAAAATCTAGTCCTTTATGTACATCTTTTATCATGTATGCTTCTTTCCTTAATTGAAAACATGGACTGACATCCACCGAGGGAGCTTATTGCTTCTGGACTGCTTTCAGCAGTCCACCCAAATATCTTTTAACGTGGTCTTTTTCTATCAAGCATCTGTGTCTCGCAGGTTTCTTGGATCTACTTTGTAGGATTGCTTGTGTGCACCCGTCTTGTCTACATCGGCTTTCTTTTCCATCTACATTTCCGGATCTTGTCTATCAGGTATCGATTTTATTTGAGTTTTTCAAGGCTTTTGTGTTTAGTTTGGTACATTAACTTGGACAGGTAACAAGCGCAAAATTCTTGATCTACATTCTGGCACGCCCGGTGGGACCCAACCAAAGTCCCTTATTGGTAAGTTCATCTCTTTTCCAGTTTTGAGCTTTGTTCTTTTTCTTCACTGATTTTTATCAGTTGTTCTTAAGCATTTCCTTCCATTGTTTCAGTCTTGCTGCTTTCATTTCTGAATTTGCAAAGTTAGATCCTTTCTTTTTTTGCAAATCTCAATTCCAATTTCTATTTCTAAAATTAGTAAATCTTTCATTTGATTTCAAGATTGCATGTTCGATCTATCTCTTTATGCAAAATTGTTATTTCCTTGAAATTTTTCTAGTTCCCTAAATAGAAATTTTCATTTTGCTATTATCTGGATATATCTTTCTGGATTGGTTTGTATGTTTGCTTAACCTTTTCTTGCGGAGCACTTTTCTTGTTCGTGGGATTGTTCAAGGGGAAGGGCTCAACAACGTGCTTTTTGAAGTCCACACACCTTGGAGAGCTAAATCTACAGGTATTTCTCTTTTACGGTGTTTTCTCCTTTTTAGGAACTAAAAAAAAAAAAAAAAAAAAGACTTTGTTTGTTTGTTTTCTATCACATTCGAACATTTCGATTTTGGTGCTTAAAAAGAATTTAATCGCATTTGGGAAATAATCTGTTTGACTTGTCTTCATCGAAATCAAACACTTCATTTTTAGTGCTTAAAAGGAACTCTTTCTTCATCATTTCTGTTGTGTGTTTTTCATCTAGTTTTAATTAGGTTGGAAAATTTATCAAAATCGGTAGTGACACTATTTGATTTTCATTTTTCACCCTTGCACACAAAGCAAAAATCACTAGGTATAAAGCATTTAAACAAGAATTCCTCCCCTGGCCTCACCTACTTGGAAGTGATATCCAAGAGGAAGAGCCTACATGGTACTCGGGCCACGCTATAAATTCAAATAAGTTCGTATATATTGTGCAAGGCACCAATCCCTTATCAGCGGTGTGTGTGAAGTGTGGGAATAGGCCCTATATCAAGCCACGTACCGTTCTTTTACTAAAGTGCCTTCGGGACTCCTCACCAAACATTCCCCAAACCATCCTTAGTTTGGCTATCTGAGTAGTTCCTATTCTAAAAAGCCTTCCCTAACATTTTCTTTCTTAAAAGCATAAAAATTTAAAAGAGATAATCACCTACGCTGCTTGAATTGTCTGTGCATTAGTTAGGTCAATCTTCTTTTTCTCGCTATATTTCTGTTTGTTTATGACGGTCATCACTCGATTACAATCTAGAAGAATGGCTCAAATGACCCCTTCTTCCTCCGAGATCACCACTACTGTGGATGTTTCGGCACCCCCCAGATCTTCCTCGGGACCGTTGTTAGTTGGTTCCCCATCTTGGTCATATAATCCTTTCTATCAGCCTAAAGCAATCCCTTCATGTCCAGCTTCCCCCAGTCCTTCAGAAATATCATCTGCTTCTGACATAGAGTATGTTCCTCATGGGGACCCTGAATTTCAGGCACTCCTTGATCGCAATCCAGTAGCCCTTATGGACTATCTAGTACATAAGTCTATTCAAATATCTGATCAGGGACCACCAATCCAACAAGTTTACGATTATCCCCGTGAACCATCCCAGGATTTTGTAGAACAGTTGGCCTCATTTTTCTCACCTCGAACCACTAAGAGGGTGGTGCACCTGTACCTCCTTTTTCTCTTCCACCAACCATGACGACTAGTTCTCAAATAGTCTTGCCTATTCCGAGTGCCGCAGTTACCTCAGCTATCCCACAGCCTACTTCTGAGAAGTCTTCTACCTTAGCTATAATGGGCTCATCTGCGCACTCACAGATTGCTGTTAATTCTTCTATGCCGTCTATTATGTCTCAGGGTCAGTATCTCTTAGTGAATCAACCCCCTTTCACGAGTCAGTTGGTTCCTTCTTCTCATCCTCCACCTCATCTTTCTTCCAATGCTCCAGCGACAGTAACCTTTACCCATCCTCTAGCATCGTGCCCTTAATAACCAATCTGCAATCAAAATCCTCATTCAGACTTTGTTCCCCACCATGTCCAATCAAGTCAACACCCATGTTCCTCAATCCATTCTCGATTCAATCAACAAGTGTAGGAGCCCATCAATCACAGGCTCTGTCTTTCATTCAACCACCTTTTTCTCAACCACCCATCATCTCACAGCCTGTCTATACATAGGCTCCTTCATAGCAAATACCTCACCAGGTGTCACCCAGAACACCTGGTTATTCCTCTTACCATCCTGTTAACCAACAGATGAATCCCCCGTTAACACCACAACAAAATCCACCAATTGCTTCTTATATGGGACATACTAGCATACCTCCTCCTCAATCTGACGTGGTCCAAATTATTTTCAAAAAATTCTCAGACCTGGAGGCATCCACCAAAGGGGCTCATCCCTCATACTCTTTTGAAGAAGTATGCAATGAACCGATTCATCCATCAGTGGCTTTTAAGCCTTATCCTCCCCAATGGGAACTTCCTAAATTTTCAAAATTTCATAGTCGGGAGGACCCTCAACAAAGCATCTGTGAGCATTCAAACATGCTTGCTACCTTATAGTCAGGATCAGGAGCTTATGCTCCATACTTTCCCTATGTCTCTCGCAGGACCTGCTTTAGACTGGTATAATAACATTCCCCAACATTCCTTGTTTTCTTTCTCTCAATTGGCCTAGATGTTTGTTGAAAATTTTTCGATAAATATCACACATAAGATCTCGATTACAGATCTTTATAACATTCGTCAATTTGATGATGAGTCTATTACAGACTTTGTCACTCGTTGGAGAGGGATAATAAACCAATTGTCTTTCTCCCTTCCTCAATCTCAACAGATCGAGTTATTTACTCGATCCTGTGCTAATCATATTTCTTCTACCTTAAGGATCCAGACCTTTCACACATTCGAAGAAGCCTTTACGATGGCACACAAACTTGAATCTCGCACCATCGAACAAGGGAAGTTAAAACTTCATTCTAAAACTAAACCAGATTTTTCTCGGTTTACAAAATCAAACCCTTCCACTTCTAAAGACAAGAATCAGGGATCCACCAATGCTATCGTATTAAAAACACCACGAGCCGATAACATTTCTAATCAAACACCATGGAAAGACTCTTCATCTTCTCGAAAAGGACCCTCATCATCTCGATCTTTTACTTCGTTGGGAGAATCATATGCCTCTATCTTGGAAAAAATGTTGGAAGTTCACATGATCGAACTTCCCCCTATTAGAAATTTTGATGAAAGCCAAGAACGTCCATTCTGGTATAGGGAAAATGACTTCTGTCATTATCATAGAACCAAAGGTCATGACATTGAATGATGTCAGACCTTCAAGAATCTTGTCCAGAAATTCATTGATAAAGGCGAGCTCATTTTGGATAACCCAAATGCTCCCCCAAATCAGGTGCTTGACATGTTTAAACAACCTTTTCCCAATCATTCCCAAACCATGATGCTTCAGGGTCTCAAAAACCAAACACTCATACTATCAGCTTCATTTCTACTAAAGAATCTTCTTCTAAACCTGAGCCATCTGCGAACACATCGATAGAATCAGAGCCTCCTACCGCTCCACTAATTCTGGGATTCTGCCATCCTCAGACAACCCGTCTTTGAGTATTCCCACATTGTTGGAGACAGATTCACCTCCCTCTACCTCTTTATCTAATCTTCCATCCATGCCTGAGACAGTGTCATCCTCATCTGTCTCATCATCGGACATTCTTTCGATGCTCGAGACATTTACATCCCTTCGAGTTTCCACTACATCTACATCTACTTCTGTTTCTCCCATTTTCGCTGCAACTATGCCATTGGTAAACATACCTATAGTTGTACCAACTTCGACGGAAGCATCTTTGATTTTAACTCTTCCGTCTCCTTTCCCATAGTAGTTACACCCACAATTACTGTACCAGAAGTATCTCCCTCACAAGGAACTACTTCTTCATCATCCACTTCTTCCGTCATTGATACTATTTTGCCTATTAAAGGGAAATCTAAAGAAATAGTAACGACACCTACACTCTCGGTTCCTGAACTTAAACCGAGACAACTAAGATCTAATGATACATCATCCGTATCTCCCCATTTTCTTCCCCCAAAAAGGTTACAGTCACCTTATGCGGTTGAAGTTGTCACTATCCCTGAAAAAGGAAAACCCATATTTCAAACCATCAAGACTCTTGGTGCTTTCCCTCAAAAATCCCTCTCTACGCCTCATAAAAGATTGGAGTTATCCACTGAGAAGGTGTCTTCTTCTACAACACCTTCTTCACCAGCACCTCGTAAAGTGGATTTACCTATTAGAAAGGTGTCATCTCTTTTATCAGGATCATCGTCTTCATCCCCAAAAGATAGGGCACCTGTTGTTCCTCCGATCAGACATACTTTGGGAGCTTCTCCCTCATCTAAGTTGGCATTATCTAAATCATCATCTGTTTCGATCAAGCAGCCTTCTTTATTGAAAACCACAACACTTGTTACATCTTCATCATCTTCCAAATCTATCCTAGGAGCTCCTCCACCACCAAAATCAATCCAGTATCACTCACTTCCATCTCAAGTGCCCAAGGCTACTCCTCCCAATGTCCGGAAAAGTAAGATGATCCCTAAAAATACTGTTAAACCAGACATGCAGGTTCTTTTACCTCGGCAATCTGTTGAGGTAAAAGAGGCACCTTCATCATCTCTGTCCTCATCTTTGTCTACCGGATTCTATACTGAAATTCTTCATCAACTTATCCAAGCTTCATCCATATCCCTTCCCCCGATCAAACCCTATAATCCTAAAGGAGTAAAACCTTCCTGGTTCAACTCTGATTTGATTTGTGCTTACCATCGCACTCTGGGTCATGACACCGAGGGATGTAAAGCTCTTCAATCTATCGTTAACAACCTCTTGGAAGAAAGTGATCTTCTTTTGGAAGAGGAGGAGGAACAAGTATCTATTATTGTCCCAACTTCATCTGAGCCTCAACAGTCCATTCAGACCTCTAGTTCTGTTAATTCCACTATGGATGATCTTCCACCTTCTCAAATCGACACAATTCATATCGCCACTAGAACCCAACAATATGACAATCCATCATCATCCACAACATCTCGACCACGGGTTGTCATTTCTACAGCCCCCGAAGGAGCTCTTCCTTCCTCATCAGCCTCGAGACCTCGAGGTCTCTATTCATGCTTCACCTCGGGCTCAAATTCCTGTGTCAGTTGAGGAGAGTGTTATGAAACAACTCACCCATGCTCCGGTCAAAATGTCTCTTTTTGACCTCATTCAATCTTCTCCGTAACATCACAGGCTCTAATTGATAATCTACATCACATCGCTGTGAATTCAGATGAGCCTCACCTTTCGAGATGGTTGTTGGATTGAATAGACCATCAACTGCCATTTCTTTTGAGGATTCTGAAATACCTCCCCTTTCTACTGAGGATTTAGAGGCTCCTCTTTTTATCACGGTTCAAATCAACAACACTACATTAAAACGCACTATGATCGACAGTGGTGCTGCACTCAACGTCATTTCTTCCCACACATTCAAACAACTTAAATTACCTAAGAATGTAGTGTCACCACCACCTTTCACCCTTCGATCATTTAACGATCAACTGGTGCGTTACTTTAGGAACTGTGGTCTTGCCCATTCGGGTAGGTAAAAAATTGCTTCACGAGCTCTTTTACATTGTTGAGGGAAAATTCCACTACAATATGATCCTAGGATGCTCCTAGATTCATACAATGCATTGCGTCCCATCAACCCTCCATCGGTGCTTAAAATATCAGTATGAGGGAAAAATCTATACTCATCCAGGAGATCCTTTTCCTTCTGCACAATGTGACATGACCACAGGGTCTGCCCCTCTAAAGAAGGATGCTTGTTCTTCTAGCGAGGCGTCATCCTCTTCCTTACCTACAACTAAATTACTGAATTTCCAAAATCTGGAAGAGACATTGCAGTGTTTCTCACTAGGAGAACTTCCTCTTCTTTCTTTTGACGCCCATCTCAAGCCTAATGAGTATGGTAGACCAGAAAAACAACCGGAATATCAGTCGATCTTGGTCACATCATCACCATTGGTCTACCCAATCAACAGACTAATTTCATTTACAGTGGTCTTGATACACCTCACTATCACCCTGATTCTCCCCTAGGCCAAACCCTATTCGGTGAGGGTTTGATTTTCTCTGTAATCCCACGTTTGCAAAAACTTATTTATATCGATGCGCATGGAAGGGCTTTGGCCTGGGAAAATATGAACAAGGTGTGCATGACCTCGCATCCATTCCAACTCTTAAACCACATCAAAAATTTGGTTTAGGATTTAAACCCCTCTCAAAGGCCACCATCACCATTCTCGATGAGCCTCTTTTCATTGAGGAACCATCTTCTCCCGTCAGGTCAGAAACATCATTTGATGAGGATGATGCCATTTCCATTCCATCTAACTTTTTTTAGTCAATACCATTTCCTTAGGACCACTGACCTACAAAACTAATGACAAATCCACTTCCATACCGTTAATCTTCCCTGAAATAGTTGGAGACGATTCTCCCACTATCAACACTATCCACTGTGTGGATGATGACTCTGTCCTCACCTATCTAGGGTAGAGGATTCTTATCTTCCTAAAACCATCCCTTCTGACACGTCTATGCTTCTCAACGAAGCCACTGTCGATCTTAATATAGGGACTTCTAAAGACCCTCGCATCATTAAGGTCAGCCAATCTCTTAATCCACAGGAGTTAGGAGACTTCACCACTTTTCTTTCCAACCATCATCAAGCCTTTGCTTGGTCATATGAGGATATGCCAGGACTCGATCCTAATATTGTGGTTCACAATATCGTTACTCTTCCTGACATCAAACCGGTTAAACAAAAATTGCGTAAAATGCACCCTCGAGTAGCCCTTCTTGTTAAAGAAGAGTTACTGCACTTGCTTTCAGCTAACTTCATCCAACCCATCGATTATCCACAATGGGTTTCAAACGTAGTACCAGTAACCAAAGCTACTGGGAAAATTTGAATTTGTACCGACTTCCAAGATCTTAATCTTGCTTGTCCAAAAGATGATTTTCCTCTACCTAATATCGATCAACTAGTGGATTTAAGCTCGGGACACGAGATGCTTTCTTTTATGGATGGTTTCTCTGGGTATAATAAAATTCTCATCGCATAGGATGAACAACATAAGACTTCCTTCATAACTCCTTGGGGGACTTTTTGTTATCATGTCATGCCTTTCGGTCTTAAGAATGCAGGAGCAACCTATCAGCGAGCAATGACCTACATCTTCCATGATCTCTTACACAAAAGCTGGTGGAAGATTACGCCGAAAATCTCTCTCGTGTAAATCCAAATGCCGTCAGGATCATCTTTTCATTCTTGCACCTCTCTTTGAGAGGCTTATTCACTTTTGTCTTCGCCTAAATCCATCTAAGTGTGTGTTTGGCATTCTCACTGGTAAACTCTTAGGCTTTATCATTTCTATTAGGGGTATTGAAGTAGACCCGCAAAAATAAAAGCTATCCTTGAGATGCCTCCCCCTTCTAACTTAAAACAACTTTGTAGTCTTCAAGGACACCTTCAATCAGTGCATCATTTTATCTCACAACTTTCAGACCGTTGTCAACCTTTCCATCACCTCCTCCGTAAGAATGTTCATTTTGAATGGGATGAGCGTTGCCAAAAAGCCTTTGATGATCTCAAAGCTTATCTTCTTTCTCCACCTGTGCTTACACCTCCATGTGAGGGGGAGCCATTCTATCTTTATATCTCTGTGAGTGACCATGCTCTGGGAGCCATGATTCAGCATCGGGACGCTTGTGGTAAAGAACAAGCCATCTATTACATCAGTCGTACTCTCCATGAGTATGAAACACACTATTCCAAAGCTGAAAAGTTGTGTTGTGCTCTCTTCTTTGCAACTTCTAAGCTTTGTCACTACCTCCTCAATCATAAAACTTACATTGTCACAAGTGTCAATCCACTCAAGACAATGCATGCGAAGCCTTATCACAATGATCGTATCACTCATTGGCTCATGCTTATGACATAATTTGATCTCGAATTTATCCCGCAAAAATCTATCAAGGGTCAGGTCATTGTAGATCAATTAGCTGATGCTCCTCTTCTGGACACTCAAGACTCTCTCACTCAATTCCCCGATGAGTATATCCAACAAATTGATTTTGGTCTTTCTCTGCTTAAAGTAAAACTCTTCTTTGATGGATCTAAATTCCAGCAAGGGGGGTGCAGGTTTCGTTATGATTCCTCCCTGGGGTACACCTATCCCAGTTGCACACAAACTTAACTTTGAGTGTACCAATAATATGGCTGAATATGAAGCTCTTGTTTTAGGTCTTCAAAATGCCATTAATCTGGGTGCCCACCATATCGACATCTTTGGTGACTCTGAACTCATCATTAATCAAGTCACTGGTGTCTATCAATGCAAAAATGATATCCTTCAAAAATATCGCGATATCATTCTCTTTCAACTTCAATCCTTTGATAAATTCACTATCCAAGCTATTCCTCACACTGTGAATTGATTCGCAGATACAATGGCTTCTTTAGCCTCACTTATTCCACCTTTTACCGAAGACTCACGACTTTATGTGGTTGTGCAACGATTAGACCAACCATCTCATCTCAGGCAACTGACTTCAATCAATGTCATTACAACCAATACACAAGACGAGTGGTATCAACACATTGTTGATTATCTATCCCATTCAGTGCTTCCTCCAGATCTTACTTCCAATGGTAGAAGATATTTTATCCTACGCGCTAATCGCTATACTATTCTAGGCGGAATCCTCTACAAACGTGGTTTTGATGGTATTTTGCTTCGGTGCCTCAAAACCCCTGAATCATCTAAGGCTATCCAGGAGGTCCATGACGGTATCTGTGGTGGACATTTTAGTGGTTTGGCCATAGCTAAACGCATCTTACGCTTAGGCTATTATTGGCCTTCTCTTAATCGAGATTGTTGCGAATACACTAAGAAATGTGTCAAATGCCAACAACATTCCAATCTTACGCATATCCCTAGTCAAGCTTTGCAACCTATGCAAGATTTGTGGCCTTTTTCACAATGGGGTCTTGATCTCATCGAGTCTTATCAATCCCCGCTCTTCACAGCGTCATCATTCTATCATTACTGCCATAGAATACTTTACTAAGTGGGTGGAAGCTATTCCCCTTTCCTCAACAAAAGCTAAACCGATTGTTGATTTTGTTTATCAACACATCATTTGTCGCTTTGGTATTCCACACAAACTCATCACAGACAACGGTAAATCTTTCAAAAATGTTGATTTACAGAATCTCTGTGACACTTTCAATATCAAACTCAGCTTTTCTTCTCCATACTATCCTCAAGCTAACGGCCAGGCCGAAGCTTCCAATAAAACTTTGCGTAACATCCTCGCAAAGGTAACTAGTCGAGTTGGTAGGGATTGGCATTTACATATCCCTTTTGCTCTCTGGGCTTATCGGACTAGCATTTGTACCCCTACTAGTGCTACTCCCTTCTCTCTCGTCTATGGGTCTGAGGTTGTTCTTCCTTTGGAAGTCCAGATCCCATCTCTTCATGTTTCTCTCAGAGAATTTGTCTCTGATGAGGATTATCGTCAAGAGCGTCTAGCACAGCTTGAGTTGTTAGATGAGTGGCGTCTCAATGCTCTTGAACATCATCAAGTCTATCTTGAGCATGTTAAACGTGCTTACAACAAACACTTGCAGCACCATGACTTCAAAGTTGGTGATCTTGTTCTTAAAGAAAACCAAAATGTCACTACACTAGAACGGAGTCAGCGTGGTAAGTTTTCTCCTAACTGGATGGGTCCATACGTGGTTACTCATAAATATGGATCTGGGGCTTACCGTCTATCTTCCATGGATGGTGTACCTGAAATGGAACCTATTAATGCCTTGCATCTAAGGCCCTTCTACTGTTAAAATCTATCTTACATGTTCTTAGTCACAAAATAGATCTTTCATCCATCTATAACCAGTCATACCTTTTTGTAGTGATTTAGGACTATGTGGTTCTCCGTGTTATGTCTTTTTCTACCTTAAAATATGAGTACCGCGGCTCTACTCATGGAATTTTTCTTATGGATATGTTCCTCCTCATGGTAGGAACACCTTAATCACTTCTTCATTTGTCCCAAGTGTCTATCTTAATCAAATCTACTTAGGGCATGAGTACGCATTTGTATACATTTTCTTTCCCTCTATCTGATCTATCTGGTCTAAACTCAGCTTCCTCCCAAAAAAAAAAAAAAAAGAGAGATGCTATCCAAAATTCCTAAAAGATAGACTGATCCCTTGAAGGACAGCTATCCATGCATTATTAAGCAAATCAAAAGATATAGACCATACCCTTGAAGGATGGCTATCATTAAATTCAAACTACAGACTGTTCCCTTGAAGGACGGTTGTTTCTCTCATGGAATTCCCAAGGCTTCTCGCATTGATCAGCCTTTTCAGTAACAGACTTCCTCTTTGGCTAGTTTGTTCACTTTTTAGCATCACTGAAAGACTTCCCGTATCGATCAGTCTTTCCACATCTAGCAAACTTCCCGCATTGATCAGTTTTCTTTTTTGTCAAAACAAACATCATGAAGCTGAGATATAAGACCTTTTGTCGATCATATGGAGAACCCTATTTTCCCAATATGAGCGTGTGTTATGTCCTTTGTAAATTCCGACAAGATGCATACTTACTTCTCCTTCCATTTACCTTCTAGATCTGGTTTGCGACTAGCTAGTGTCAGGTTTATTTTAACCTCATATATGGCCTTGTATGCATGGTCTTTTAGTTTCCTATCAAAAGTCTCTATTTATGGTCGGTTAGGGGCCTAGCTTATCATTATTTTTCTTATCTAGGGGTGTTTTCTTTATTTCCCATTATCATTTCTTGTTCATCCAGTTAAATTGACATTTAACATGTTAATTTAGTCAAAATCTATCATCTATCTAATTTCATCTTATCTACTTTTCTTCAAAAGAAAATATATCATAGCATGTATTATCAACACATGTGAATCTATCTATCTATTTTTCATCAAAATTCAATTAAAACATCTTAAATATATCAAATCTATCAATCACATCTATCCATCTATCATCTAAAAACATGTTCATCCAAGTTACCCTACATCTGCCTATATCTATTTCTCATCAAAATTAAATCCACATATCAATCACATCACATCAACATCACGTCTATCTATTCTAGGAATATCAGATCACACCTATTTATCATCTATCAGCATATGTCTATATCCATCGCAATTACATTACATCTATCCATGTCTATCAAAATTAAAAGCATAAGTACAATCATTTGACAAAGAAAATGATGAATATCTATATATATACATGAGTATCTGTACAACAAAGAATGGGTGGCTTTCAATCAAGCCATCTATATCATACATCAAAAATGCCTTCGAATCGAGGCTACATCAATACATCGATACAAAAATATATCAATCTCTAAATCGTAAAATCCGATAGGTGGAAGACACTATCTCCTCCACCCTCCTCTGGACCAGGCTATCTCTCCTAGCTGCCGCCTATCAAACTAGAAGCGCCTTCGCTTGGGGGCCTGCCTCCACCTCGCCCTCTCCCAGTGCTCCCTCCCTCTGATGCACCACTAGGCCGTGGCTTGTGTAGATCTCCTCCTCGCAATGTAACGAGGTACCTCGGGGTATCTTTATGCTAGGGTGTCCTCATAGTATCTCACCTCAGCGAGGAGAGACTGATATGTACTTAGGATCACTATACCAGGTGCTCGTAGCATCGCTACTGGTGCTACTGGTGGCGGCCCTCCTATGGTCGTACCCTGTGTCCCAGACTCTGATGTGGTACCTGTATCACCATATTTGGCCCTGAGGGCCTCCCTATGTTGATGATAGTGATCCCTCTGCTGGATCATTGTATCTCGCTCCTGGTGAGCTGTGTCCCTCTCCAATATCAGGGCATCCCTCTCCTCTGTCAGAGCTCTGATCTCCTCTAGGGAAACTGATGTGTCTGCGTCAGCGTATAATGCTCTCCCTCAGCCTCTCCAATGTTGTGGCTATATCCTCCTCATCGACATCTATGGATGCGTTGGCAAGTGTCGTGGAAGCTCTGTCGAATACCATGCCGCATAGCCATCATCCACTCCGGCATCATCATCACTGTCTGCAGAAGGTGGGGCCTCCCTCAATGGATCTGCCGGGATCAAAATCGGAAAATCTGTCTCTCTGTTGTCTCATCTATATGGACTGTAGGTGGTCGGCACTATCTGCACCAGGCCGAACTGTCTCAATACCCGTATAAACGGGACTCACTCCCACATATCAGGCCTGTGGCCCCTAACCACCCTACTCCATCTCAACCCTACCAGATGAGCATCCTGACCAGCCCATGTTAGAAATACGATATGGTCTCCAGATGACCTGCTCTAGTGTCAATGTCCTGAAGCGCTTGGCATACCAATCTGTGGATCTCCCTGTATCTCCAGGGCCATGTTGGCCCACCATCGCTGAAATCCATAATCAATGGCCCCCACTGCTGCTGGCATCCATGGAAGCCTAGATGGCCTGATCACTGCTATGTGCTCATATGCCCAGCAATGGAGCACAAAACTAACATCAATCCCTATCCTCCTACCAGTGGTATACATCCATAGCTCATAATATATCTGAGCTATCAGGGCATCAGCAAATGTGAACACCTGTCTAAACTGCAGGATATCACAAACACAATCTAGCAGTAATAATGGGAATCTCCCACCTCCTGAATCTGGTAGAGCAAAGTAGGAGATCGCCATCTGAATCAATACTATATGTCTACTCCTGGCATCATCTCGCTTCTATATCTTTGTGAGGCTATCCTCACCTTTGCCTCAGTACATTATGACTCATCTGCCTTGTCCCCATATAACCGTCCTAGGGCCCTCTGCTGCTGCTCTCGTGGCGTGATCTCAATAGGGTCCCCGGTGATTGGCAGCCTCAGGATCCTGTATATATCCTCATGGGTGATAGTCATCTCACCCGTCCTGAACCAAAACATGCAAGTCCGGCTATCCCATCACCGTACTAGTGCTCGCATCAGCTCTACATCTCACGGTACTCGTCGGTAGTACCAAAATCCCCGAGCTGGCAAACTCTAGGTGGCGCCAATCTGCGTCAGTCACATCAGGGAGAATGGTCTCCAGAAGCTTGGGGATAGCATCCCGCATGTGTAACGCCTCTCGTGCCTGCATCCACGACATCAAGAACAATGTTAGCTTCCCATTTATCCAAATCAGAACATCAAAAACATATATTCTATCATCTTATCAAAGATAATGGTAAAATCAGCATTGATTTAATTAAATTGGCGTCGATAACAATTAGTCGACATCGATTTAAGGTAATCGGCGATGATCTCGATATAATCGGCATCGATTTATTCAATCGACGCCGACTGGGAGGATGAGTGTCAAAAACACTCTTACTCCTCATTTATTCCTTTTTTCTCTAAAAATTGAGAGCCTAGTATGCTATTTTACGATAAAATTATAGAAGAAAGTTTGGCTAGGTTCACTTACCCCTAGTCATGTCCTCTTCCACTTCTGACTGCTCCTAGAAGCATTTTTGGCAAAGCTAAGAGTTCACGGGTCTCGTAGGCACTCGCGTTATCACTTCATGAGACCATTTGGTTGTCCCTACCAATGTATCTCTCTTTAGGTGCTAACTATTTTGCAGCCCTCCTTACACTCACGGGTCTGTAGGTACTAACGTCGTCTCCTACGGAGACCATCTAGATTTCCCTACCAATGTGAGTTCCTTAGGTTGTTGCCTTAATGATTATTCTTGTGCATCATTAATGATCAGATCTACTCCAGACATCTAGCTGGGGCATCCTGTGTTTTCATCTACCTTTTTCAAACTTGGGATCATTTGTTCTATCACCCATCCCATCCCTAGTTTGAGGGGGATCACATCATCACTTTTTCCTCCTTTCTTCTACTCTCCTTGTTTTTGTCTTGCAACTTTGCTTATCGCAAGTTACTCGACAAAAAGGGGCAAAATGTAGACACCGAAAATTGGTTACCCAATTTGGTGTCCCTCACATTCGTTTATCTTCTCAAAACCTGGGGCACGTTCATATCACCATGGCCCCCTTGGGGTATTATTCAATTTGTGATTTAAACACCTATCCTAGGTTTAATTCACCCCATTATGTTTTACCCATGAGTAATTAAATATTAACTATTCAATTACACCTTTTTACATGTATCCTAACCACTTATCTACCCCATATCTATTCTATCCATATATCCCCCTATTTCTCCTCCTCCCAAACCGAAGCATTGGGATATTTCGTATTTGAGGTGAAAGGATCACTCTCATCATTCCAGAAATCACTCCTTTTGGCCATTTCGGGAGTCTGTTCCCTGATCGGCGCCGACCGGTACTCGGTCGACACCGATTTTTCGGAACGGCACCGATTTCATCTCGGTCGGCGCCGATTACAAATAGAGGCCCAGAACTCAGTTCTGGTTAGACAGTCAGATGGTGAGATAGACAGTGAATTAGACAAGGAGAATGAGAGATTTTCGAGCATCAAGTCTGAGCATCATCTATCAAGTGAGAGTGAATCCTGTCCAAACCAATCCCTGAGAGGAGTACCGTTACTCTGCTCCTGCCACATCGACATCATGAGTCCTCATTGATCTCTTGGTGACTCTGTTCCTGCATCCAGCACAGGTGGAGCCTTGGCAGTATCCTTACGACACTTACAGATCCAGTGGAGATCGACGATCTAGTCTCCACTGTCTGTTTCTCAATCTTCCTACAAATTTTCCCAAGTTGATGCCGATATTTATCGGTTGGACGCCGATTTTAATCGACGCGCGATTTTCCTTATCAACGTCGATCACCATGTAGACGGTAGAAGAACTCGTGAAATGAATAATCCAATGCCATCTTTTTAGAATTTCCTATTTCCTGCTACTTTTTGTCCACTGTTTAGATTTTGTTTATTACTTTTGATCAGAAAATCTAGTCCTTTACGTACATCTTTATCATGTATGCTTCTTTCCTTAATTGAAAACGTGGACTGACATCCACCGAGGGAGCTTATCACTTCCCGGACCCGCTTTTCAGGCAGTCCACCCAAATATCTTTTAACGTGGTCTTTTTCTGTCAAGCATCTATGTCTCGCAGGTTTCTTGGATCTACTTTGCAGGATTGCTTATGTGTGCCCGTCTTGTCTACATCGGCTTTCTTTTCCGTCTACATTTCCAGATCTTGTCTATTAGGTATCGATTTTATTTGAGTTTTTCAAGGCTTTTGTGTTTAGTTTGGTACATTAACTTGGATAGGTAACATGTTGAGAAATTCTTGATCTACGGTGATGTTTGAGTTCAAGAAAAGTGGGTCCTCTCCTCCATCATGTCATGGAAGACGCCCATCAAAGCACCCATGGGAATCTCCCAACCTCTACATCTAGTAGTGCAAAACAACACACTACCTCCATAATAAGAACAACTAGCCTCATCTCCTCATGACGTGTTGCATACATCCCCCATAGCTCGACTCACACTATGGAACATCATCTCTACCATCCTAATGTAAACAAATTCAGCATCAACTCCTCGGATGCCTTTAAGGAGATCAAATACACACCGCATCTCCACTATCAATAACCGCATGATTATGTACACATCCTCTAGGGTGACTATGATCTCACCCATCGGTAGATGGAAGGTATTTTTAGTTGAGTCCCATCTGTGTTGATGAGGGTGACCATCAAACTCGGCTCTAAGACTATGTGTCTGTAACATCTCACTCCTATCAAGCCGAAATCCATCACGTGCCTCCACTCATCGGTAGTAGTGACACTAGATCACACCGACAACAACAAGGGCAGTACTCGATCTCTCATCCATAGCTACTATCTAGCCTACATTAAAAAAAACACACCATTATTCAAGCGTGATTTTACCCAACATTGACCTTAACACTCCTTCTTATTGACCCCTCCCTTACTATCTATTTTACCCACTTTACCTAACCTTTCCCTTACCCTTCCTAGACCTCTATCCCTTTCACCCTAACCGCACCTTGGTTACTCCAAACTGTCACCAATCCATTCTAAGCAAGCATCGGTTCCTCATACCAGTGATGTTGGTGTATAAATACCGACATCGGCCATACCTTGACTGGCGTCGGTCACTATTACCATGCCCAAACCCAAAACCCTAATTTCCTTTACCTAATTTCTTTCCCATTTTCCCTATGAACCTACCCACACCTCACCTAAGTCCCTCCCCAACCCTCTTCCCCCTACCTCTAACCTTTCCCACCCCCTCTTTCATTCATTTAACCACAAATTTCAATTATTTTAACCTCCCTACCTCTACCCCTCTACATTTCCTTCTTCCTATATCAAATAACAATGAAAGGATTAGATCTTACCTCGTCTCGATGTCACCTCCGTGGTGGCAGAGTCTGGCCACTGTGTTGGTGGCCCACCTGCACCCTCTCCTACCTCTGCCATGTCCAAATCAACCTCTAACCTCTCTACAATCACCTCCCTCTACCTGATCTCGTGGACCCATCTACCTGGCTCTCCTCTCCAACCGGATCTCTCCACCTAAGCTTAGTATAGCCCCATGTACTTTCCTCTTGCAAGGCACAAAAAGGCACAAAAGCAAAAACATAAAAATGAATTCATATTATATGTATTCTTCCTTTTTAAACCCCACCTTGACTTAATTGGCATCGATTATACCTCAACCAACATCTATCATGTGCCATAACAAACCATGGTCATTTGTACCTACACCAACATCGGTCTTGTGCCCTAGAAAACCATTATCGGTTTACTCAGACATCACGGAGTTAAACATGACTAGCATTGGTTACCTGTTAGACTCCTTTTAGTATATTTTTCCCATTTTTGACCCACATTTACCCTTCCCACCCCCTTGTTGACCTTACCCATCCTTATAGCCACATACCTACCAGCCCACATTACCTAACCTATCCTTACTTGCATTTAGGGACCTATTATTTTAACCATACCTCAGCCTTCCATGTGTCGTGACCTATATGCCTAGACCGAATACTATTCGTGACCTTTGAACCCTTGTGCTCATTATACCTTGTGATGTTGTTCCCTATTGTTTTGCCTAATGACCTTACCTTGCCTATTATTGTGTCATTTATCCTAACCTAACCCTTGGTGTCTTGGACATACCTACACATTCCTACACGTAGCTTCAGTAATGTGCTTCCACACCATATCCTATACCTTGGATACCAGAATCACTTCAACCTTGTTTGGATAAACCTATCAACCTTGGATGATTTAGATGTTGCATGCCTTCAACCTAGTCTTTGTGCCATAGTTTATACATGTGCGTACATTCATTCAACCTTTGACCCGGCCCATTTCACTTTTACCTTTGACCTTTACCCCATTTCCCCATTTTTACCTCCACCTACCCAACCCACACCTACCTACCTCACCATTGATTAAGTAGATATTCCCATGTCTTCACCCATTGTATCTTGTGATGATGGTACCTATTTTTCTCAGCCTAATAGCCTTACCTTGCCTATGGCCATGACCCTTATCCAAACCAACCTTGACCTTTTGACCTTTTGGATGTAATAGGAACCACACCTAAATGTTCCTACATCTTACCTCATTGAGTTCTGGACCGTATCCTTTACCCTGGATACCGGACCTCAACAACCCTTATTTGGATGACCTTTACGACCCTAGCTAACGTACATTTGTTATGTTGAGAAACCCTGGTATCTCATGGCATTTCACAACATGTGTGTATGTCTGAATGCTCTACCTAATCACTCACCATACCTCTTACAATCACCATACCCTCGACCATCACCTTCTTCACACCTAACACTATTTTTTTCAAACCACCCACCTCCTCATTTTATCAAACCACTCACCGC
Source organism: Taxus wallichiana var. yunnanensis (assembly GCA_018340775.1). Taxonomy (NCBI): domain Eukaryota; kingdom Viridiplantae; phylum Streptophyta; class Pinopsida; order Cupressales; family Taxaceae; genus Taxus; species Taxus wallichiana. The sequence continues at coordinate 828,219,087 of CM031237.1, read as the reverse complement.
TTCCTTCTCTCACCTCATCGGTTCCTAGTTTGAGGGGGGTTACCTCCACCCACGCTTAGGAAAATTATTATCTAGGGAAACATTACCCCAAGCTTAGGGAAACATTACCTTCACCAAAACATGGGGAAACCACATCTTATTTTTCTCAATGTCACTTACCAATACAAGCTACACAACAAAAAGGGGCAAAATGTAGACACCAAAATTGGGCCATAGTCCCCTAGGCCTCTCATCGAATAACCAACTAAACACATTCACCTAACCATAGCCCCTTTCACCCCACATTAATATTAGTTTAATTAAATTAATTAAATTAATACCCACCCTCACAATATACATTCCTTAATTATTCTAATTAAGCTAATTTCCACCTCACCTAGACACCTGCCTTAGACCTATCCTTAACATGTTTCCATAACTAACTAAGAATTAGTTTAACCCTAAAAATAAATGCCTAATATCCCTATAACCACCTTCCCACTCATAAAAATTTAGCATTGTTAAACATCCGAGAAGAAAGGAATGAACTTGAGCTAAAAGAGGAAAGATCTACCCATTTTAGTGGAAACCTATGGGATCCCACCTCAAGACAAAACAATGTTGGTTACCATTTATTAAATCGATGACCTTGTTTTATAAGATGGAACATTCTAGACCAGAGGAGAGAGATCAAAGTTGCATGTAAGTAGAACCAAGCATCCTTTCACACATCCAAACATTCATAGCCAACACCAAGACAAACCTGAAGCATTACACTCATGGAATCATTTTGAGATTCATTTCTATAGTACCAAATACCATCCTTCTAATAAACTACCATTACCATTTAGCCATCTAGTCTGCATCATAGTAAGTGTATCCTTAACCAACATTGTTATTTCAGTTAGTAGCTTTTGTTACTCTGTTATTAATCTACACTTTGCATGCTCATTCTTCTATCCCTTACCAACATGTAACCCAACCATTTCCTTACCCACACCACCAAATCACCCATCCTTTCCTGTTTTTCATCCCTGAATACACCTGAGACTTCTATAAACCTCCTTATCCACCCTACCATCTCTATCAAATCCCAAATCAAACCTTGTAATTAGATCTCTTTGAGTTTCGTACACCCCGACCTTACCGATGCCGGTTACCCATAACCATCGTTAGTTCTGCATAAACCATCACTAGTCATACCAGACTAACATCAGTCTCTGTGTTTTATACCTTCCTAAGAACAAAGCCAAACAAACTCCTACCATTGACCTAAACAACCCAAAATTAGAACCTTGACCAATCCCAAGACCTTACGGTCACCTCATCCTTTAGATCCAACTATAGCCTAGCCTGTTGTAATTGGATTTACTTATTGTACTTGAATGAGATACCTAAATCATATCAACTATAGTAGTACTTTACTTATTTCTTACATTAATTTGTTTTAAACAATGGATTGATAGCCATCTAGGAAGTATCACACTTCCTAGAACTAGCATATGATAGGTAGTCACTATCATATATCATTTAACTTCTCTTTTGTGGTCTTGTTTTCTATTACAGGTAGTTCCTCCTAGCCAAAAGGAAGCTCTCACAATTGGCATTGGGTCAAGAAGTCAGAACGCGTGCATCAACCTCCAACCAACCCATTTAACATGTATTCCTCCTAGCCCATAACCCTATATGTTTCATCATTCAAAAATGTAAAGAAAATGGTGAAATAGGCTACATCAACAAGTTTCAATGGATAGTGGTGATGGTTCTAAGATGCCCAAGAGGAGGGTAGTGATGATTTTTATAAAAGGTGTTCATGAAAAGATGAGGATTAGTCATTTCTTTAATCCTAGGACATTACATGATGCCATCGAGACATCATTAGATTTGGATACATCTCCAACTTCTTATCATCCCAATAATAAGTTTCCCACAAGACCCAAGTCATTCCCCCTCCTAATATGGATTAGTAAACTCGTAATGAGTTAAGGATGAAGAATATTTACTTTCAATTTGAGGACCATTGGGAACCTAGACATAAGTTCCTTTTTAAAGGTAAGGTGTACCTCATTAAAGTGATTTCAGATGAGGATAATGATCCTTCACCAAATAAAAATATAAATCACAATAATGGTGATCATGGTGCACATGAGGAGTACCCTAGATAGAGCTTGGGGAGCGTGATATACCAAGGTCGCACTATTTCCACAATTTCTAAATTCCTTAGGTACCATCACTTTCAAATGAAAGGAGTACTTAAGGGGCAATGGGTTGTTTTCTTGATTGATAGTGGAGCTACACACAACTTCATTGACGAGGGTTTTTTAATGAACCATGGATTATAGTTTGAGGAATTTGAGGGTTTTAGTGTATGGATTGTATATGGTTTTTCTATGAGTTGCACTAATAAGATTCCTCAGCTTAGCATTCAATTAGGGGACTACACATTGATCGATGATTTCTATGTTTTTGGTATTGGTGAGATTTATACAGTTTCGGGCATTCAGTGGCTACATTCCCTTAGGAGGTATGTGCAAGACTTCAAAGGGATGGAATTGGAGTTCATGGTGGATGGGAAGAAAATTATGCTTAGGGCTCTTTCATATGGTGGGCCTAGAGTTATTTCAACACACAAGATGGAGTCCCTTGTTAGGCATGGAGAGGTTACATGGGGTGCACATTCTTTTTTCATTCAATTCTTCTTCAGATAGAAAGACAACCATTTCATGTGGATATTCAGGAAATACTAGATAAGCACGGTCTAGTTTTTGGTGATATTCCTCTAGGTAGACCACCAAACAGGGGATTTGAGCATGTCATTGAGCTAGAGGAGGGTGCCAAGCCTGTGATCACTATGCCCTATCAACATCCTAAGAAGTTTAAGGATGAGATCGAAAAGGCTATCAGAGAGCTCTTGGATATGGGGCATATCCGTCCTAGTTCGAGCCCCTTCGCTTCTCTGGTTGTGTTGGTGAAGAAGAAGGATGGGACCATGAGGATGTGTATTGACTATCAGGCACTCAATAAGAAGACCATCAAAAACAGGTACCCCATTCCCTGCATAGATGAGTTGTTAGATGAGTTGCATGGAGCCATCTAATTTTTAAGATTGATCTTCACTCGAGGTATCATCAAATTCGTGTTCGGGAGGAGGACATCCACAAGAAAACATTTTGATGTCACTATGGGAACTATGAGTTCTTGGTGATGCCATTCAGTCTCACCAATGCACCTGCCACTTTCCAGTCATGCATGAACCATCTCTTTAACAAGAAGTTGAGGAAGTCCATGCTTGTGTTTTTTGATGATATCTTGATCTACAGCAAGACGTGGGAAGACCACTTGAGACATTTGGATGAGGTTCTTGGCATCATAGAGGTTCAATCTTTAATTTCTAATATTTCCAAATGTGAGTTTGGACTTACTAATATTTTGTATCTTGGACATATCATTGGGGCCAATGGTGTCAAGATTCACCGGGAGAAAATATAGGCTATGCAAGATTGTCCACTACTAAGAAAAATTTCAGATTTTCAGGGATTCTTAGGACTATGTGGCTACTACAGGAGGTGTTTTTGAGGATACTCCAATCTTGCATCTCCCTTGAAAGATATCACATAGAAAGGATCATTCATATGGTTAGAAAAGGCACATGTAGTAGTTTACTTACTCAAGGAGGCTATGAGCACTTGTTTAGTATTGGCTCTTCCAAATTTCTCATGGCCTTTCATTTTGGAGTGTAAAGCTTCGTGCTCGGGTGTTGGTGTAGTTTTGATGTAGGATCGTCATCCCATTTCCTACAAGATCAGGAAATTGAGAGAGAATGAGATATTGTACTCCACTTATGACAAGGAGATGCTCATCATTATGCATGCTTTGGTGAAGTTCAGACAATACCTAGTAGGAGGGAAGTTCGTGGTGAGGACTGACCACAATAGCTTGAGGTACTTCTTGGAGCAGAAGGAGCTTAGTGAGAGGTAATAGAAGTGGATCAATATGATCTAGGAATATTATTTTGACATTGAGTGTGTCAAAGGGAAGAATAATGTAGTGGCAGATGTACTTTCTAGGAGGCCACATCTTGCTACCCTATGTTCCTTGAGTAAGATTTCAGCGGATTAGAAATCTCAACTATTAGTTGAGTATTCCAAAAATTCATTGGCATGTGAGATTTTGGATGGTAAGATTCAGGACGAGCGATACCAGGTAATCACTGATTTGATTTACTATAAGGGAAAAATTTATTTAGTTCCTGAATCTAAGCTCAAGGAGAAGATTCTTCGTGCCTTCCATGATGCACCACTTGCAAGACATCTCGGGTACTTCAAAACATACAAACAAGTTAGGGAGATATTCTCTTGGAAGGGTCTCAAGGAGGACATTCTTCGCCATGTACGTGAGTGTGTGACTTGTCAGCAGAACAAGATTCAAAGCATATATTTCCAACAAGTTTCTTACTAACCCTTGCCCATTCTAGAGTAGAAATGGGAGAGCATTTCGATGGATTTTATTACAGGTCTTCCCGTTGTGCAGGGAACAATCACATTTATGTGGTTGTTGACAGGTTGACCAAGTATGCACACTTCTTCGTTATTCCCACCAGCTTTAAGGCACCACATGTAGCTGATTTGTTCTTTAGAGAAGTATTCAGATTACATGGGCTTCAAAGAACATTGTCAGTGACCGGGATAGTAGGTTCTTGAGCACATTTTGGTAGGATTTCTTTAGGTTGATAGGTACAAATTTGACTCCTAGTATGAGTTACCACCCTCGTGATTGATGGATAGATAAAAATTGTGATCATATGAATAGAGGGTTATCTTCATAATTGTGTTTGAGGGCAGCAGAAGGCATGGGTAAGACATTTGTAGTTATGTGAGTATTTTTATAATACTACTTAACCACATGTCTAATGCTATGACCCCCTTCGAGAATTATATGGATATGATGCGACATCTCTTCTTGATTTGTCCTTTGGGGATAGTAGAGATCCTAAGGCTTGGGAGTGTTTACAAGATAGTCAGGATATCCTTAGAGCACTTAAGGATAATATACGGCATGCATAGAAACAATAGAATATGTATGCAGATTGGCATAGCATTGAGAGATAATTTGAGGTTGGAGACATGGTATTTTTGTGTCTATCACCATATAGAAAGAGTAATCTTAAGAGGAATGGTGTAGAATAGCTTAAACCTAGTTTTACGGTTCATATAGAGTGGTGAGGAGAGTTGGAGAGGTATCTTATGAGTTGGAGTTACCTTCCAAAGTAAGAGACACAATTTTTTTCATGTTTCTTGCTTAAAGAAGGCCTTGGGGCAGCACGTGGTTCCTTCTACAGAGTTTCCGCCATTGGATGATGAGGGATAGTTGGATCTAGTACCTGAGGAGATCCTAGATAGGAGAGAGAGGAGGTTATGGAGTAGAGTGATTCGAGAGTACCTGGTTCATTAAAGAGAATTTTCATTAGAGGATGCTACATGGGAAGGTGATTCTATACTTCAACATCTAGCCTTCTAGTTGCTTGTGGGAAAGAAACTCTAGGAAGGGAGGACTGTAATTTCCCTCCTTCTCGGTTGACATTTATTGAAGACATTTGGCCTTTTTTTTCTAGGCAATAGCCAAAGAGTGAGCTTAAGGGTGACTTAATTTTATTAACTTTCTTATATTGTGATAAAATTAAAATATAATATTATAAAGAGCACATATAATAAATTAATAGGCTTAAATTTAAATTAGAACTTATGAAAGTGTGATAAAATAAAAGCACTTAATTAAAATGTACTTCCTAAGGGAGAATGTGATTTGGAATTTCAATGGTCACTTTTTGAGATGATTTGACAATATAAATCAGATTTAAATACCTCAAAGAACATGCCAAATTAGTCCCAAACTAGTTCGATCCAATAGAAGAAGACTACTATAATTTATTCTCCGAAATACCCTCAAAATACACTCTTGAAATGACTAAAAATAACTCTAAAAATATGATTACAATCAATGGGAATTTCTAATTGAAAAACCCTCGCAACTCTTGGGGTTTTTATCTACAAGAGATTAAATCCACGAAGGGTTTCGTATTGTAACTCGTAACCAAAATCTCAATCACACCAAATTTAGGAAGAATCGGGTTATTTTTAGTAGGTATGAGCTTTTCTCGCTAACTAGCATCATTTATTCCTCGGTCGGCACTAGTCACCTAATCATCATCAATTTACTTAATTATGATTTCCAAAATATTTTTCAGGTCTTCAATCTTGTTTACTAGCTTTTACAACCTTGTATACTAACTCACAAGATTTCTAGTGATATTGTAACATACCAAAGGCCCTTACAGTGTTCAAACACCACACCATTCTTCAAAAAATTGATCCTAAGCTCTAGAGCACTTACAGGGAAGCATTGTGCCCTCCTATTGTTATTGTAGTCATTCGCGACCACCTTCTCCTGCAACCATCACCACCACTTTTTTCTACCTACATTCTACAAGTAAGTACATTCCTCCATTTTCATTGGTTTAATAGATCATTTCTTTATTAGTTATATGTTTCATCCCATCCTCTACCATACTTGGATCTCTCCCACAACACCTTCATTTTAACCATCTACTCATTTACCCTTCATACCTTTCCCAAACACCCATTTTATTACCTTTGAGTCCTCATAAACATCCCATGACCTTAACCAACCTTCCCTCACTCTCTATGAAATCACAGAGAGAAATAAAAATATCTCATTTTGAATATTTCAATCATATTATCCCTACCAACACTAGTCACCCAACCGACATCGGTCATTTACCAATACTAGCATCGGGTACGCCAATCGATACCGGTCTCGTGATTGGTAATTTCCTCCAAACCAACAACCAAATTTACCTATCCAAAACCTCTCAAAACTTCCCATAACCTCACCTAGACCTCTACAACACTCTCTATCATACCGCAGACTTTGAACCATCAACCTCCTTCTTTAGATTCAGTCTTATATTCCTTTATAACACTAGATTTGATTTACTATTCTTGTGTAGGATACGTAAACTATACAATGATGAGGTATCTTTATTTCATGTTCTTTATTGTCATTAACTTGTCTTAAAACATGGATTGGAAACCTTCTAGGAAGCATCCCACTTCCCATATCTAGCTTTCACTATATAATCCACCAACCAATATTTTTGATCCTATTTTTGGTCTTGTGCTCTATTTGGGCATTCCTCCTCGCCTTTATCTCTTATATGTTTTATCTCTACTTTTTGGTGAAATAGATTCTTATAGCTTGGTCCTTTATATTGGTCAGATAACTTTATATTTGTATTATTTCTTTAGGTTAATTTCACAATTGAAAACTAGAAGGCCGGCCCATAAGAAACTAAGATGCCCAAAAATGAGCTAGTAAAGAAAAGAGATGTTAGGGGCTCCCGAAGAATGAGGGTGCCTCAACACTAGTGTTATGGCTAGGAAATGGTGTCCAAATTCATAAAAGATAAAGAAGTGAAGATAAAACTGAGATGTGGGGCCTAAATTACCAAAGAGGAAAGAAGAAAGATAGAAAAAAGGCCAAAGATAGATGTCAATTACTAGTTTTCTCACTTAGGAATCATATGAATAGTAGTATATGACTAGGAGCTATAAATTCACCAAAAGTGTGTCATTTAGTGTCTACATTTTCCCCCACTTTATGTTGTTCAGTGAATACTCGATAACATAAAGTAGATAAGATATGCATACTTGATAACCATGTAGATCTATGGCAAAAGTGTGCCTAGGAGACGAGAAAAAAGTGGAAGCTAAGGAAGAGGAAGTGACCCTAGGGGTGAAAATAGTAATGATTTGTGTCATGTTTGTACTGTTGTCATTGTCACTTGATTTGGTGCTTCTTCTTGTTGTGTATTAAGGTCGACTCATAAAAAAGAGTGAAATAATAGTCAAAGTTGTGTATATATGAAAATTTTGATTCGAATATGTAAAAAGAGTATGTAAAAGCATGTAAAAAATGTGAAAAGGAACATGTGCACCTAATCCATGATGAGTGAAAAGGATAGAAAATGTCTTGAAACACTATAAAAGAATGCATTTTTGGTGATCTCATGTCAACAATGAGTTTATTAAGAAATCACATGTCAAGTACGAGTTTTTGGGTGATCTCATGCCACGGAAGAAGAAGTGTTGGGGAGAAAGGTCTAGTGTTATTCTCCAACCCTGACTACTTCCCAAAATTTATACACCACTATAAATGGTGTGATCCTACTTTGTTCCATTTCAATCTAGTTCAATCCAAGTAAAAAGAGAAGAAAACAAATATAGAATGTGTTCTAGTTACTAGAGGACTTTTCATGTGATGTGCAAATCGCTCTGTTAACTGTTGAAAACTATGTTGATCTGAGAAAAAATTGTAATTTCTCCTTGGTCAAAGGCACCCAGGTGCTCATGTCTATATCTGGGCACTGGCATCTGCGTTGAACTTGTTGGACCTATTTTAGTGTCATTTATGTTGTCATTGATGTCAAGATGGATTAGTTTATGTTAAGTTGCATTGATGGAAAAAGAAGTAAATTGGTATAGTGAGCATGTGAAGAAGATGAAGGTTTGTTGGTAGTTTCAGGTCACAAAGGCTTCAAGATAATTAAGGATAATTTCTAAGGGACTTAGTTTTTTTGCAAGTTATGGACATAAGGAGATATTGTCCAAACACAAAGGTAGCCTCTGAAGTCTACATGAAGTGCAGAACTCTAGATGAAGCCATGGAAGCTTATTAAGTGTCACGTGTAAAAGGATGAAACCACCGAGTTAGAAAAAGTCAAGGGAAAATCTATGAGTGAGACCGATGAATCTCGCAGATGTAAAGGAAGATCCGTGTAGGTAAAGGAAAATCCACCAGTATAAGGAAGTCATAAGCAAAGCTGCAAATAAAAGGAAAATTCGTGAAGAACTATGGAAACCGTGGAAGACTATAAAAGCCACAAGTAAAAGGAATAGAGTCACGTACAAAGAAAAAAGCTACGAAAGGCATTGGACAAGGAGGATGGCAATGAGACATTGGGAAAGCCATGAGAAGCATAGAAGAGCCACGGATAACTAAAAATCTACCGAGGAAGGAGAATGCCGCTAAACAAAGGAAAATGCCTCAATACAAATAGGAAAGTCAGAGGAGCCAAGGAAATCCACAAAATTAGAGAATATGGACTAGACAAGGGTTGAAGGAAATCAGATTGATTCAAACTTGGACATGTGATTTTGTTCACCAAAATCGATGGTGATTTGATTGTCAGGTGCTTGTGGCTAAGTATATGACTTAATCTCCATGAATAACAAAGAAAAATATTGTTCCAACTACCAACATTTAATGTTTATTGACCTTGGAGAAATATAGTTGAAATTTTCTATGAGAATCTAAGTTTCAAGGAGAAATAAAATATTGAAGAAGAAAATGGCTCGCTCATCTGGGTCACATTGCAAATTCTAAAAGGATGGGAAAATCTATTTTTAGGCATAGCTAATAAATTTCTCTTACACATGCATGGAAAACGGTGTAATCAAGTTGAATATAGAAGAAAAAAATATGGAGTTAGTTGTATGCATTTAATAGTCTAAATTCTCAGGAAATAGAGAAGGAAGATACACGACACACAAATCAAAGGAAAGGAATGGGTTAATTTTAGAATATAGTTTGAACTTGGATCCATTTTTTTGTTGTTTCTCAAGTAATAAAATAAGTATTTGAGCTAAGGAAGATTTGTTCAAGAGAGATAATATGATGCAATCAAGCTAAGAAAGAGTCACAAAAGAAAAGAGAGAGGAAAGAGGATACTAGACCGATGAAACATTTATTTATCATATGAGAATGGCATCAGGGTAGAAGATTGAATGAGAAAAATTGATTGATTCAGATGAGAAAAAGAGAGTGAAAAGAATAACACAGTCTATGTAAGGAAATAAGGGATAAAATATGTGGAATAATCCCTCAAAGAATCACAATGAGAGAAACTAATATGTAGAAATTATTATAGATCTGAAATAGAAGTGCAAAATAATAAAAGAACAATACAAATATACAATATTTAATGTGGTTCACCCAATTTGGGCTACGTCCACCAAGAAGCACTTTCTCATATTTTATTACAAGCCACCATTCTCTCAATACAATACCCAGATCTATTTGGAGCTATGCAAAAAATCTCTACAAAATTCACACATGAATTCAAACACATCTACAATGTTACATTAACCCTACCATATGCACAAAACCACATAAGTAGACAATTGCTTAAGTAGTTTTACAAAACCATGGGTATCAAAACCATGGGCCAAAACTATCCCATAAACCTATGGGTCAAAAATCCCACCCATATGAGAAGAGCACATTTTTCAAGGCCTAAAAACATTTTCTCGAGGTTGTACCCCCAAACCCTAGAAAGAAAACTATGGAAAGTGTACAGTACTCTTAGTGTACAGTCTTCAACACTTTCACACATGAAAATAGGCTCCACAACCTAATAATCTCCCACTTATAGACCATTTTTCCTCCGATAAAGCTTCTCAACTCTTCACTAGTTTCCATGAAGACAAACCAAAGTGAACACAACTTCTATTTTTCCCTTGTGAAAACCTTGGTCATCATATCTATAGGATTCTACCTGGTATGAATCTTCTCCATCTTCAACTTCTCTTCCTCCAAAGTTTTTCTTATGAAATGGTACCTAAGTTTTATATGATTTTTCCTAGAGTGGAAAGCAGAGTTCATAGCTATGTGTATAGCACTCTGACTATCACTATGCAACTTCCCTTCCTCATTCTTATGTACCAACTCCTCAAGAAATTTTTGAAGCAAAATCATCTCTTTACTTGCCTCTGTGGCAACAACATACTCAGCCTCCATGGTTGAAAAATCCACCACTTCAATAATCATGAAATACATCTCATTTTTATCCCACCTATAGTGTAAATATAACCTGACATGCTCCTCCTACTATCTACATCTCCATCCATATCTGAATCTACATAACCATGCAAAGTGGTGTCTGATCCACTATAGCACAAAATTTTCCCCATGGTCCCTCTCAAATACTGAAGGATCCAATTTACTACCTGTCAGTGATCTCTACCTAGATCACTCATAAATCTACTCACCACTCCCACTACATGGGCAATATCATGCCTAGTGCACACCATGGCATACATCAAACTATCAACCACTGATGAGTAAGGTACCTTAGACATCTAGTTTCTCTCTTTCTCTATCTTGGGACACTGCTCCTTTGATAACTTGAAATGGCCTCCCAAAGGAGTCCCAACCAGTTTAGCATCCTACATATTAAACCTCTCCAAGACCTTCTTAATTTACTCTTCTTGAGATATAGTCAGCTTTCATTCATTCCTATCCTAAGATATCCTCATACCAAGGATTTTTTTGGCTGCCCCCAAATCCTTCATAGCAAAGGATTCACATAGCTTTTACTAGATTAATTTTATTACCTACATGTTTTTACCTACAACCAACATGTCATCCACACATAAACACAATATAATATAGCTTCCATCCTCAAATCTATTTTTATACACGCAATGGTCGAGAATGGCATCTAATATAACATCGCTCCATCATGAAGTTATCAAATTTCTTATACCATTGATGTGGATCTTGTTTCAAGCCATACAAGTTCTTCTTCAGTTTGCACACCATCTCCTCTTTACCTTTGACCCCATAACCCTCTAGTTGCTACATATATAGATCCTCCTCCAAATCACCGTGGAGAAATGTATTATTTACATCAACTTTCACTAAGTGCAAGTCTTCTTTATTTTTGTGTAAACCCCTTGACCACCAACTGGGCCTTGTATTTTTTCTTGCCTTCTTCTTCCTCTTTGACTCTGTACATGCACTTATTCTGTAATTCTCTTTTTCCTTCAAGTAGCCTCACCAAATCCCATGTCTAGTTCTCCATGAGAGCCTAATGCTCCTCATTCATGGCTTTCTCCCACTTCTTCTTGGCATCACCTACATTGCTTCGTCAAATCTCTCGGATCTCCACCTGTCGGTGAGTAATAAATAATAAAGATAAGGAGAAAAATGTTCAGTTTCTTCTTCTTACCCTAGAAGACATCCTCAACATTAAATACCATATAACAGGTGAGTAATAAATAATAAAGATATTATTTATTACTTATTTCTAATTAAGGACAAGAATCAATTCTAGGGTAAGAAGAGAATAATAAATACCACATCCCTAGAACTCATTAAAGACCACATCCCTAGATTGAATGATTTTCTTGTCCTTAATACTCTAACATTTATATCCAAAGTCACCACCAATATAACCAATAAAATTACATTTTTCTAATTTATCCTCAAGCATGGTCCTATCATCCTTGTCTATATGGACAAACACCTCACATCCAAAGACACTAAGAAATGAATAATTAACATTATTACCATACCAAGCCTCCTCAAGTATGCCTCCATCCAAGGAACTTGAGGGTCCTCTATTTATCAAGTACATAGTTGTGCTCACCGCTTCTACCCAAAAATAAAGAGGTAGTCCTGCATGTAACCTCATGCTCCTAACACATTCTATTATTGTTTTATTCATCCTTTCTAACACCCCATTCTTCTGTGGATTTCCTGGAACCATATTTTTCCTATGGATTCCATTCTTAGAACAATAATCATCAAATTCATTTCTACAATACTCCCCTCCATTATCTGACTTAAGACATTTTAGCTTAAGACCTGTTTAATTCTCTACCAAGGCTTACCAATTAACAAAAGTGTCAAATACATCATATTTGTTTATAATACAATAAACCCAAATTTTCCTTGTTTCGTTATCTATAAAAGTAACATAATAACTTCAACCCCAAAGAGATAATACTTGAGCCATCCCCCACACATCAGAATGCACTAGCTCTAACTTACCCTCTTTCTTTGTAGGTTCATCCTTGAGAAACCTTACTCACTTCTATTTCCCATATATGCAATCCTCACAAAACTCCAAACCTGTTTTTGTATATCCAAGAAAATCCTTCTTTATGATCTCCATTCCCTTATGGATCATATGATTGAACCTATAGTGCCACAATGTTGTATCTACCTATATATCCACAAGATTACAAACATTAGTGCTATAAGTGGTTAAATACAAAGTTCTAACCTTCTTACCTCTTTCCACAAAAGATTGCCCTTGGTAACCTTCCAAGAGTCGATGTAAATATCATAAGTACAACCATCACTTCCCAACTAGCCCGCTAATATCAAATTTTTATTTAAAGTAGGCACATGTCGACATCCTTCAATAGAAATGTATTCCCATTGTGAATCTTAACATGAACGGAACCTTTTCCAAATATACCGCAAGGCTCATCATCACAAAGAAAAACATGCCCAAAATCCCTTGAACATAATCCAAAAATAATGCTTATGTGGAGTAGCATGGAAATAAGCCCCCAAATCTAAAACCCAAGATTCAACAATACTATGCAAAGAAATAATCAAATCATCCCGACATACATTACATGTTGCCACATTTTCCTCTTTGTTTTTCTTTTCTTCTTGTCCTAAAGCTCCCAACAGTCCTTCTTTGAATTCCTATACTTTCCACAATGCTAACATACTATCTTGCTTTTAGATTTTGACCTTTCTTGATCCTTCAATTTTCCATGGCTTCCTCTATTCTTCCTGTCTCCCTCTAGTTTCCACTTTCAAAGCATTCCTAAAGTAGAAGATTCCCCATATCTTTTTCTTCACATTTTGTGCTTAGAATATACCCTACAACATTCTCGGACTTCAAATTTGAGTTAGCTAGAACTAAGTTATTTACCACTATTACCAAGCTATTCTAACTCTCAAGTAAAGAGCACATAATTAATAAAGCCCTAACTTCTTCATCAAATTCTATTGTAATCTAAGCTATCATATTTATAACCATATAAAAATAATTTAAATGATATGCTACTGAACCATACTCAAACATCTTTATATTTAAAAAATTCATTAAAAATATCTTGTTAGAGGTAGAGGTTTTTCATACAACTTCCCTAATGCATCCATCGAGTTATTTTGTAGTCTTGTCCTTGAAACATTAAATAATACCGAAGATGCAAGACACAACTGGATTGTCCCAAGTGCCTTCTTATCTAGAAAATCTCATTCCGCATCCATCATGCTCAAGGGTTTTTTCACCTTCTCAGAAAATGGAATATAAATATCCTTATAATAAAGGTAATCTTCCATCTGCATCTTCCAAAGACTAAAATTATTCCCATTGAATTTATCAAACCTTGATCTTCCATCATCGCCATAACTCCCACTCAAGTTAAAAAATTCCCCGCATTTCAACACTTCAACAAACCAAACCAGGATCGATACCAATTGTTAGGAAATAAGGGATAAAATATGTGGAATAATCCCTCATAGAATCACAATAGTAGAAACTAATATGCAGAAAAAAATTATAGATCGAAATAAAATGTAAAATAACAAAAGAAAAAATTAAAGAGACAAAGATTTAACATGGTTCACCCAATTTGGGCTATGTCCACAAAGAATCACTTCCTCATATTTAATTACAAGCCACCACTCTCTCAATAAAATACCAAGATCTGTTTGGAGATATGCTCAACAAACTCTACAAAATTCACACACGAATTCATACACATCTGCAATGTTACATTAACCCTACCATATGCACAAAACCACATAAGTAGACAACTACTTAAGCATTTTTACAAAATTGTGGGTATCAAAACCATGGGCCAAAACCATCTCATAAACCTATGGGTCAAAAATATCACCCACATGAGAAGAGCACATTTTTTAGGCCCAAAAAAAATCTTGGGGCTGCGCACCCCAAACCCGATGAGGAAGCTGTTGAAAGTGTACAAGTAATCTTAGTGTACAGATTTTCAACACTTTCACACATGAAAACAAGATCCATAACCTAACAGATGATACATAAAGGTGATCATAATCAATTATACACACAATTGGTGTAACTAGATGATCAAAATTTGCATGTAAATCAATTCTAAGTTGTAGCATAACATTTTCGTGGGGTTATAGCCTCCTTATGGGTTAGTGCTTAAAAATATTAGCAGAATGTAGCTGATTGTATTAGGGTTCAATGATCCTTGCAAGTGTTTTTGCTCAATTTGTTAAAGGGTACTAAGAAAGTCTTCAAGTAGGTGCTTGAAGTTGTGAAGTGGGTGCTTCGTAGGTTGAGTGGGTGCTTAACTAAAAATATTGTAGGATGTGTAATATTCTTGCAATTCCTTGCTTTGTGTAATATAAGCAATGGTTTTGGTGGGTTTTTCTCCCAAAAGGGTTTCCCATGTTAATCTTTGTGCACTGTGTTATTCTACATGGCATATGTTTGATTAACTGCTCATAGTTTAAAGTAACACATTATTAAAGGATTCAAATTTGGCATTAAAATAAAAGTTATAATCTAAATTGATTCACTCCTCTCAATGCTTATGATCTCTAACAATTGGTATCAAAGTGACATCCTTATAGCAAAAGCTTAACATCTTCAAGGAGATCCTCTTATCACAAGCATGGTAGTAAATCAAGCACAAGGTGGTTTTTCACTGTCAAGATCACCTCTCTTCACTGGAACAAACTATGTATTCTGGAGAATAAGGATGAAAACATACTTGATTTCACTTGGTTTTGATATCTGGGAATGTGTTGAGAAAGGATACAATCCTCCAACTACACTAATTACTTCTTCAGTAGATAAGGCAGAATATGAATGCAACTCAAGAGCCATGAATGTCATTCTATGTGGCCTGACTAAAATAGAATTTGTTAAATTTATGCATTACACAACAACAAAAGAGATATGGACCAAACTACAAAGTATCTATGAAGGTGATGAAAAAGTCAAGCTAGCAAAGTTGCAGACCTACAGAGCTCGTTCAAAAATTTGAAGATGAATGATGATGAGAGTATAGCAGCCTACATGTAGAGAACAGATGAAGTTATAAACATGATTAGAGGACTAGGTGAAAAGTTAGAAGAATCAAGTTATTTTAATTCTAAAGAACCCATATAGCTCTAAGAATGAACATGATGAATATTAGTCTAAATTTCTATTTATGGCCATGGATGCATATGAAGATTCTAGATCCAAAGAAAATAATGAAGCGACTATGTAAACTCTAAATAAGAAGAAGCCGGAGTGCATCTTGAGGCTGAACTAGTGTATTCTCTTGAAGAGTTGAGATTGTTTAGGAAAAAGAATCAAAATTGGACATGCACATTAAAGGATTATGAAGAAAAAATCTGCATCTTTGAAGGAAGAAAATATCAAAGAGAATAAGAAGAGGCTAATGAGCTCAAGGAATTGGAAACACAACTTGAAAATATTTCAAACTCCTATAAATCAAAGGAGGATGAGTGCACAAATCTAATCTCAAAACTGGAGAAACTGAAAGCTAAGATGGAACAAATGAGCAACAAGCTAAAGGTGTATGAAAAACTTGAAAAGGGCTCAAGTGTTTTGACTGATATACTAAGTAGCCAACATGATACAAATGACAAGTCTAGAATTGGTTTCAAAGAAGAAAGTAAAGAAAAGGAGCTTACAAATAATGAAGGAAAAAGATTGCATCAACTGCTAGCACCTCATCCACCACAAACAAGGAAGTTATCAATGCCACAAAAGAAGGACTTCTCCCAAAATCACCTATGCTATGAGGTACACACACTCGTTATGGTTATTATTATTCATGTAATCAGTTTGGACATAAGGCTGCTAAGTGTAGAAAATTCTCTAGAGGCTATAGAAAAAACTTTTTCCCATATTACACTAGATTGAGCTATAATGATGTCCATCACCATTATCAAAAGAAGATTCATTTAGTTTTGAAAAACAAAATAAGAGCCGCCTAAGAAAAATAAGTGGGTATACATTGCAAAGAAAGATGAGAACAAGAGAAAAGAGTTGTGCTCAATAGTACAGACCACATTTCATGTACAAAATGAAGATAAAATATGGTATCTAGATAGTGGATGCTCAAGCCATATGACAGGTGACAAAATTAATTTCATTACTTTTTCTAACAATGCATCAGTGTTGTGAGATTTGGTGATAACAACTCAGCAAACATAGTTGGGAAAGGAACTTTGAGTTTAGATAATGGAAAAACCATAACTAAAAATTTTATATGTTGAAGGTCTTAAACACAATCTGTTGAGTGTAATTCAAATGTGCAAAAGGGGATACAATGTTATATTCCATGAAAAGGGTTGTGATATTATCACATGAGTAGGACATGAAAGAGAGTTACAAAAAGAAAAGAGGAATAATGACCCCATGTATGTTCTCAATGAGATAAATAATGAAAAATGCTTCACAAGTAATATTGATTATAGCTAGCTATGGCACAGGTGATTGGGGCATGTGAGTTTTGAAAATATGGTAAAATTGAGTACAAAAGGTTGTGTCAAACATATGCCAAATATTGTGAAACCCGTGGATACTCTATGCAAGGCTTGTTTACATGGAAAACAAACAAGAAGATCATTCAAATCAAAAGAATATTCTACAACTGACCTTTAGAGTTGATTCATACAGATCTTTCGGACCCACCAAAACTGAAGGTATAAATGGTGAGGTATATTTTATGCTTCTAATAGATGATTACACTAGGATGACATGGGTAGCATGTTTAAAACAAAATCAGAAGCTTTAGACAGATTCAAGAAATTCAAGGCACTAGTAGAGAATGAGAAGAACAAAAAGATCAAATTCCTAAGATCAAACAAAGGTGGAGAATTCTAGTCCAATGAGTTTGATGAATTTTTTGAAGAACATGGAATTAGAAGACAATTCTCAGCTACAAGGACACCTCAAAGCAAAATGGGGTTATTGAGAGGAAGAACATGACTGTGTAGGAGATGGCGAACCATTCTAAATGAATCCAAAATCTTAGATAGGTATTGGAATGAAGTGGTTTACACCATAGTCTATATTTTGAATAGAGCTCAACTAAGAATAAATAGTGACAAAAATCCCTATGAGATGTGGAAGAAGAGACCAACAAATGTAAAGCACATAAGAGTCTTTGGTAGAAAATTCTATATCAAAAGAGATGAAGACAACTTGGGAAAATTTGACTCCATGTGTGATGAAGGTATATCCCTTGGTTATTCGATTGGTCAGCACCACTTATAAGTGTTACAATAAAAGGTCATAGAAGATTTTTGAAATCACAAATGTGAAGGTGGATGAAACATAATATGCCAAAGTTAGCACCCACCACAAAGATAGTCATGAATAGAAAGAAGATGATGATGAAATGGACAGGTCTTCCCAAAGAAGCAAATGAATAGGAAGAAATTCCGGACACTAAGGCATTGTTGGTGAGAAAATTTGTCAGGGAAAAATTGGTGGTTATCTTGCCAACACTCTGGGAGTCTAAGTCCCTCTACTTAACCGGTGTAGTTGTTGTATGTGCATGCGCGAGTGAAATGTGAGGTTTATCCTGGTGACCTTTCAGCCGGGGATCCAACATGGGCACTCCACCGACCCTACGGTAATTACTTGCATTTGCAAGATATGACTTTGCTAGGTAGGCGGGAAAGGGAATGGGAAAATTAGAAAAGAGAAAAACTAATGCTATAAGTAGAAAATCGGATGCTTGCATACACCAAATAAGTTTTATTACATGCATTTGAATATAGAAGAAAAAAATCTTTGTAATAGCTAAGACCAAATGAAGCTTAATGGGCACAAAGTACCAATAAACTCCTCAATCAAAGAGGCTAAAATTCCTTCTTCCTTTATTGAAGCTCAAGAAAAATTGCACATAGTGTGAGAAGTAGAAGACATTTTTAATAGGAGAAATGGAAGAAACTTGCTATCTCTTGCTCTCTTCACAAGGATAACTCTCTCATGAATTCACAAAAAATAGCTCCAATATCTAAAAGCAAAAATTGGAAGAATTTTCAGAAGACCTTAAAATGAGGAGCTTGTTACAATTTATAAAAGAGGAAGAAAACTTTTCATCTTCTGGTGAATTTTTAAATACCTTAATGTGACTTAAGATTGTTCATATTCCTTTTTAAATACTTAAGTCCCTTTTATAATAGCAAGGTGACTTAAATTTACATTACATTTCTGAAGTCACTTAAGTCATATCAAAAAGTGCAACTCTCAACGTAAAAATATAACATTAAGGAGAGAGAGTGTTGTATGAGAAGAGAAAAGAAAGAGAAAGAAGAGGAAGAAGAAGAAGGATTATGCTGAAGGATGAGCTGTTGTGATGGACTTAGCTCCATTCTTTGACTGCTCTCCACTTTGTGATCCTGAGAAGGCTTCTCTCTTTCCAAAATTTTGGTTAAACGAGTCACGTTGGTTTACTTTGTCGGCATGAGGGATATGAATGCAGCTCAAGGTTTCAGTCCATCCATCGGTCACACTATTGACGTCCTTACACTTCCCGAACCATGATGAATGCTTTTCTGTGATAAGTGTAATGGAGGCTCGGATTTCTAAGAAGAAGTCGAGGGTATCCTTAGTGAAGGACAATGGGTTGCCCACCCCTTTCTTGATGTATTCTTTGAAAGGGCTGATCAACTCATCAGCAGTTGAGTGTTCGCTCATTGCGGGTACTCCAAGTTTTTGAACTTTCCATTTATGTTATCCTACAACTTGTATGTTTGTTCTTCTTTCTCCTCTAGCTCTGTGAAGGCCCAATTGATTGCTTCAAATCTGATTACTAGGGCCCTCACCCATACATGTGTCAAGTCTTCTGTAGGAGTTCCAAAAACCTTCTTATCAATCAATTCCTGATGATGGGTGTTGCTCATCTCACTCACTACTAGTCCCAGAGGTTCCCAGTAATCTCTTTCTTTCCCCACATATTTTTTGAGTGCTCATGTTCTATTGGCGGTGGTGCACATGTATGCAAAGAGCTTGACTACCTCTTGAAGTGTTGACTTCCCTTTTTCAGAGATTGAATCGATCCATTCTTTATTTTCTCAGCCCTACATCGTGAACTCATGCATTCTTCTGATGGATTCCAGATCGAAGCTACTGATGGGTACCACTTTCTCAATAGGAAGTGTTATAGTGCTTGGTTCCACCAAGTGTTGCACATAAGATGAAAGAGTTCACACTTGTTCCTCTAGTCCCTCGATCTTCTCTTTGTATTCTTTATTCCTTGCCATCATGCAAGCAGAAGATTGTTGGAATATGTGCAAATCTCCCTCATGAGTAGCTGGTCCCAATTGGATCGTGCTCATCTCATAGTCAGTCCGGGTGTCATCGCGTCCCTTTGGTTTGATTACTTTTGGTTGAGCTACTTCAATATACTGATTACCTGTCTCCTCACTGTAGAATCGTGATGTTGTCTGCGTGATCTTTCTTGATATTTTTTCTTTAGCCAATGCGACAATTTTTGATATATTAGGAGCTACTACTTGTTACACCATGCGAGTGTCAAGGATGATCATTTCCGCATCCATGGAAACATCTCGTCAGATTCAGGTTCAATGACAGGTGCCTCAACCACTCTTTGTTCTGATGGGGGAGGTAATTCTTGAATGAGAGGAGCATTGGAATCAACAACATGCAAGACCTCTTGTAGTGGCTCGGATACAGGATCATGAGTCATATACTCCTTGTTCACTTGTGCATTTGCTATAGGATTTTCTATCTGCATTACTAGGATCACATATTCCTCTTGCGGTGATGCCAATGAATCTTTTTCTTCCCTAAATTTCTTGGATGTCTTCTCATGGGGAGAAGTTTTCAATTCTGTGGCCTTCCTTTTTGAACTCGCTCCAGAGTATTTAGAGCTAGAAGTTACCTCCACCACTTTTGAAGATGAATGATGTGAAGCTTGCTTCAAGCTTGGAGAAATTCCTCATGACCAAATGATCATAGTCCTCTTCTTTTGAAACCAATTCCTTGTTCTCCTCACCACCTTTTCAATCTGCTCTCAGCATATCTCTGATTCACGAACATGCCAGTTGATTTGGGGCATTGGGGACATCTTGACTATTGCGTACTCAAGATCATACATCTCTGTCCCATCATCATGTAAGATGTCTTCATACCAAGAGAACTTGAATTTATTCATCTCGTTGGTTTTCATCCTCATGTGATATTTTTTACGTACTTCGAACTCATCAATACAATTGGCCCAGTAGTCCTCAACTTGTGGCTCATGTTGCAATTCAGGATGTAGGAGTCATGATCTTATTAGATGTAAAATTTATGCTTGGCGATGTAGGAATGCAAATTCAGATGTGCAAAGTGGCCTCTAAGTGGGATGCATAATTTAAGCTTTTGCACATGAACTCCCCTAGAGATATAGGGAAAGAAATCAATTTCTTTCTTCTACTTCTAAGCTTGTTAGTTACTTGGGTGATCTCGCACAGAGTTCAAACAATACAATCTAGTCACTGAGGTACTTGGGTAGTTTTAGAGGAGCTTGGTCGAAGCTAGTGACTCATATGTAGGAGAATGTTGAGAATTGTATGAAGTATGAGCCATATTCCTTAATCGGGGATGTCGCTTTTGGTGACATCCTAGCTTCCAGATCCCCTTCCAAGTTTGAACCACATACATAGTGAATGCATCATTCACGTGGGTGAAATGCTTGTTCTCTCCTCCATTATCAACTGTGGAAGTTTCTCGAATGCAGGTACCTTGGAAGCAATGTTCTGTGTGAGAGCCAATCCCTTGAATGATCATGAGCTTGCGAGGAGATAAACTAGATAAGAATTCATGTGGAACTTCTTTATCATGGGTACTTGGAGAAGTTGCAGATGGAGATTGTCACTAATGATCTACCCCAGATCAATTCTATACTTCCCTTCTATCAATGTCAGGATGTAAAGGCCCATCCGAGTCTAGAAGTCTCTCATGTTTGCTTCACCCATTACTCTACTGAGGAGAGTGATGACATCAGAATACCCTTCTCTAACTAAAACCTTGGTAGATTCTCCTGAATCCTAGAAGGATTTCTTCCAATTTTCAACCATGATCGAGCGCTACCCCTTGGACATATGAATCCATTGTCTCCCAAAAATGCATGATATTTCCTTGGAAATGATGGCCATGTTAGAAGATGTCGGTATCTGAGAGAGATTGAAATGGTTCTAGGGTTAATGATTTGTCAATGTTGTACCATTGTCGGCTTGGATGGTTGTGTTTTGGGCTTGTAGTGGAAGGAGCAGGCTAGGACTAGCTCGAGACTTTGCACAAACACTAGATGTCCTGCAGTAGTGAACAAGCCACTTGTGAATATCTGGTCTTCAATCCTCCTTCGGTCCTTGGAGGCCATGCGAGTTTTAAGGTCATTCAGGTCCATGTACAAGACATCACTGTCTCCCACATCATACTCATAGGAAAAGGGTTGTGTCGGCTTCTGACCCATCCATTTGTCTTCATATCTCCCTTTGAAAAATCAACTTACTATTTTTAGTAAGTGTGGAAAAGCAATTCCTTGATCTTTAACTGGATGTTGCATCTTAGTTTTCCTCTTTCTCCCCATGTTCCTCATTTCTTCTGGATCAAATTTTAGTTTTTAGCGGGTGCTTGAGGGCCCACTTACTATTTTTAGTAAGTGCCAAAAATGTCTATTCTAGTGAATTTTCAGTTGTAGTTTACCTCCAATGTCTTCATCTCCTCTGCAAGTTCTTTTGTTGCTAACTTTCCCAAAATAGCAGTTCCTATGTAGTAGTCCTGCTATTTTTAGAAAGTTGGCCTCTATGGGAAATCGGATTGACATGGAATGAAGTTTTTGATATGTTTTTTCCCAATATCCTCCCTCTGCAATTTCAGATCCGCCCGCTTAAAAGTCCAGGAGATTTTAAAGTTTTAGTTTTCGGACACTGGCGGTGCCTCTGGTACGCGACAACCATTAATGGACTTGAAAAATGCAGGTTTGGTTTTCTCCTCCATTTACAAATAAAGTTATATTTTTGATGTGGGTTTTTTCTTTTGATGCTTCACGTGTGATCTTACTTCAATCTGACAACTGGTTTGACGAGAAATCCCACTTCTTTCTTCGTTAGACGAAACAAGATTTCTTCATTTTGGTTGCTCTATCACACAAGGGGGGATTTTGAAGGTGTCTTTCTGATGGTCTTGGATATAGGAATGAACAACAGAAAATGGTTTTTTTTATGCACCGGCTTGCAACATTTTTTTAGATCTTCATTTTTAGGCTATGGAGATTTTCACTGTTTTCTTCTTCTTGTTCTTTGTTTCTCCTTCTTATTTTGATGAAATATCCTTCGATACCTACAAATCACCATGGGGAGCTTGTTTTAGTGTTTGGGTCGAGCTGGTCTAAGAATTTGCAATGGCGGGGTGATGGTAGAATGTTGCAGAGGAAGAATGGAGGAATGGAGTGCACAAAAACTATTAGAAGTTAGAAGTGAAAAAGGCGGCACTTGGAAACTTTTTAAAAAGATATGCACAATTAGGGTTAGGGTGCATTTTTCCATGTTTGATGTCCCTAACCTCAGGGATGTGAGGGACATCAAATTCCATGGTGGTCAAGAGCATGACACGTGGCGTTTGATCCAACGGCAGGAAATGAAGAGGGAGAAAGTTACATTGAAGCACTAGGAGCTGAAAGGAGGTCACATGGGTGTCCAGAAGACTCCCTATGGGGGATGGGAACATTTTCCAAGGTTTGATGTCCCCCACCTCAGGTGCACAAGGGACATCAAATTCCACGGTGGTCTGGAGTGACACGAGGTGCCTGATCGGACAGCTGCAAGGGAAGGATGCTCCAAATAAGCACCTAGGGCCGATGCATCAATTTTAGAGGTCATATTAGGGTCACATAAGGGCTAGGCACATTTTCCAAGGTTTTATGTACCTGACCTCAAGGATTTCCAAGACATTAAATCCCGCCGAGGAGCTCCTGGAGGTGACACATGTCCTCTGAAAAAAATGACTAAGTCCCGAAGCTTTGCCTTTGAGAGGGTAACTTGGAACTGCAAATAACTTGAGCTCGTGATGGAATTTCTTGGTGAAATTTATATGATCCTGACTAGAAATGGAATTTTTAATCCAATGATGTGTGTCTTATGTCTTAATTAGACCATATGATCCTGAAAAATTGTTGTTTTGATCGGGACTCCACTTTGTGCTGAGAAAACTTGTCTTCCGCCAATCATATGTGCCAAGGTTTTGTGAAAAATATTATTTCACAATCATGTAGGTCTTGGAATCCTCTTTCTGAAGATGTTTTTTTACTTCTAACTCCATTTGGAGCTCTCGAGAATCTTCTTCTGAAGCCTAGCGGTTGTTTTAGGCATGTGTATTGTCTAGGCTTGTGAACCTGTTTTTCACTCAAACTGCTCCAAGTCTTGAAAAACTTCTCTAAACCTTCCAAAATCATTTATTTGATGTCATAAGGTATTCCATTCACCTCCATGTTGAATTTTTCCCTTCCATTCTACTCCAGGGGGTCAATCCAGTCCTAGGAAGGCCAACGACAACCCTTCCCATGACTCCCCAAAATTTGCATTTTCAATGAAGTCCTAAAATCACCTAGGGGAATGAATGGAATTTCCTAAATCACCTAGGGGATGATATAACATTGGTTGGGAGGTAATTTAGATCGATTAGATAGAGCCGGGGTTTCAGGGAATGATAAAGCATGAAAATTTTGGCATAGGGGTATAGTTGTCATGCTTGGAAATTTCCAATTTCCCTGTTGCAAATTTGCATGACAAAGGCACCTTCCAGAAAGTCAACACAAACCATCCAACAAATCAGATCAATGGAAACAAATATGGTGGCATTCTCACTAGAAGAAAACTCAAATAGCAGCGAGAACCATGAAGACATAACACTCTTGTCAATTATAGAACCTAATAATGTTACGAAACAAGCAAGGATCATCATTAGATAGATCAATGAATGAAGATTTGGATCAAATTGAAAACAATGATACATGGGACAAAAATGTAATTGGAACCAAATGGGTTTTCATAAATAAGTTCAATGAGAAAGGATAGGTAATAAGAAACAAATCTAGGCTCATATGCAAAGGATATGCGTAAATGGAAGGAATTGACTTTGATGAAACATTTGCACAGTTGTAAGAATGGAGGCAATAAGACTGCTTCTAGTTTACGAAATATAAAAAGATGAGTGTTCCCAATAGACGTGAAATCATCTTTCTTCAATGGTTTTATGAATGAAGAGGTATACATTGAACAACTTGATGGATTTTCACTAACAAAAGATAAAGACTATGTGTGCAGGTTGAATAAATATTTGTATGGATTAAAACAAGCTCCTAGAGCTTGGTACAAGTAGATTAGACTCATACCTCATTGAGAAAGGATTCAGAAAAGGTGTTGATAGTAATCTCTACATCAAGGAAGAAGGATACCACTTGTTAATTTTCATTGTGTATGTAGATGATATCATATTTGGTGGAGACCATGATAAGATGACATATGAATTTGTTGATATGACGAAAGAATAATTTGAAATTTCTATGCTTGGGGATCTTTCATTATTTTAGGGTTTCTGAATCGGTCACCAAACCGATCAAGGTATATTCACATCCTAAACTAAGTATATCAAGGAGATGTTGAAAATATTCAGAATGGAAGACTACAGACCGATTGGGACACTAATGGAAGTTACATGCAAGCTGATCAGAGATGATGACACACCAAAATTAGACAAAACATTGTACAGATCCATGATAGGTAGTCTACTCTACTCCACCGCATCAAGACCAAACATCATGCAGGTGGTAGGCCTTATTGGAATATTTCAAGAAGATCTAAGGGAAACACACCTCAAGGCAGTCAAAATAATTTTGAGATACCTCATGGGAATAGTTGAATATGGATTATGGTACTCTAAGAGTAATGAATTCAACATAAAAGCATATACATAAATGTAGATTGGGTAGGAAGTGTTGATGTGAAAGAAAGAGCACAAATGTCGGAGGAGCATTCTTTGTTGGAAATTATTTAGTCTCTTGGTTGAGCAAGAAGCAGTCATCAGTGGCACTCTCAACATGTGAAGAAGAGTATATAGCGGTTGCAATGTGTTGTACTCAAGTTCTCTAGATGAAGTAGACATTGGAAGACTATAAGGTAAAATCTGAAAATCCAATTCCTTTGTTGTGTGAAAGTACAAGTGTAATATCGGTCTCAAGAACCCAATTTTCTACTCAAAAATTAGCCATATACCTATAAGATATCATTTCTTGAGGGGAAAAGTAAATGAAAGGAAGATCATTCCAAACTATATCAGTAGTAAAGCGGAAATTGTAAATATAATGACCAATCCACTACTAAGAGCCACATTTGAACACCTAAGAAATGAATTAGGGGTCATTCTTGATCCGACAAACAACTATAAGGTGTGTAGAAAAGGAAAAGGATCATTCGAAGCATTATCAACTCCTAATTATTGCCAAAGTAAGGGGAGTTAGTATACTATCTCAAATCCATCAAAGTATGCATCAGATTCGAGGGGCATTACCACAAACAAACCAAAATATATGGATAATAAGCATAAGCCTAGGGGGAGATTCTTGAGGTAAGAATATGTTTTATCTAGCTTACCAACATATATAACTTTTTGTGACCTAGTTGGCCCTTTTTCATTGTTGTAAAAGGGGAAAGTAGCTATTGTCATAAATCGACTATTCATATCATACAGAAAAGGGGACATAAATATAGCTAAACAAGAGGGAAGAAGATATTAGAAACCATCTTGTAAATTTAAAAGGAGAGATGATGGAACTAGCAAAGTTGTGTACATGAGGAGTAAAGCTTAAAATAGAAATCAGGCATGCAAGAATTTTCCAATCAAAAGAAGGAAATTGGTTTCTATCGTATAGAAGAATTAAGGTGTATTGATGTATTTCCATCAATGAAACAGGGAAGATTGTTGGACATTTTTCAGTTTCATATGCGTTGTCATATTTTATATTTTCTTTCCTCCTTCTTCTTCTTTGACTATGTACATGCACTTATTTTGTAATGCTCTTTTCCTTCGGGTAGCTTCACCAAATCCCATGTCTAGTTCCCCATGAGAACCTAATGCTCCTCATCCATGTTTTTCTCCACTTCTTCCTAAAGCATCAACCCGCATCGCTTGACCAAAGCTCTCTGGATTTCCACTATCGGTGAGTAATAAATAATAAAGATAAGGAGAAAAATGTTCAATTTGTCTTCTTACCCTATAACTCGATTCTTGTCCTTAATTATATCTAGGAGAATAATATTGAGGATATTATTACCACATCCCTAATAATATCCTAGAGGGTAGGATATTAAAGACCACATCCCCCATAATATCCTAGAGGGTAAGATATTATTGATGATTCTTACCCTAGAACTCATTAAAGACCACATCCCTAGATCAAACGATTTTCTTGTCCTTAATACTCCAACATTTATATCCAAATTCACCACCACCATAACCAATGAAATTACATTTTTCTAATTTATCCTCTAGCTTGGTCCTATCATCCTTGTCTATATGGACAAACACCTCACATCTAAAGACTCTAAGAAATTAATAATTAACATTCTTACCATACCAAGCCTCCTCAGGTATTCCTCCATCCAAGGCACTTGAGGGTCCTCTATTTATCAACTACAGATTGTGCTCACTGTTTACGCCCAAAAAGAAAGAGGCATTCCCGTATGTAACCTCATGCTCCTAACGTGTTCTATTATTGTTTTATTTATCCTTTCGACACCCCATTCTTCCTCGTAGTTCCTGGAACCATATTTTTCTATGGATTCCATTCTTAGAACAATAATCATCAAATTCATTGCTACAATACTCCCCTCCATTATCTTGCTTAAGACATTTTAGCTTAAGACCTATTATTTCTATACCAAGGTTTTCCATTTAACAAAAGTGTCAAATACATAACATTTGTTTCTAATACAATAAACCCAAACTTTCCTTGTTTCATTATCTATACAAGTAACATAATAACTTGAACCCCAAGAGATGATACCCAATTTGTCCCCACACACATCGAATGCACCAGTTCTCACTTACTATCTTTCTTTGTAGGTTCAACCTTGAGAAACCTTACTCGCTTCTATTTTCCATATATGCAGTCCTCACAAAACTCCAAACCTTTTTTGGTATATCCAAGAAAATCCTTCTTTATGACCTCCATTCCCTTATGGATCATATGACTGATCCTATAGTGCCATATTGTTGTATTTACCTATATATCCACAAGATTACAAACATTAGTGCTATAAGTGGTTAAATAGAAGGTTCCAACCTTCTTACCTCTTTCCACCAAAAGAACACCCTATGGTAACATTCCAAGATTCCGATGTAAATATCACAAAGTATAACCATCACTTCCCAACCGCCCACCGATATCAATTTTTTATTTAAAGTAGACACATGTCGACATCCTTTAATAGAAATGTATTCCCATTGTGAATCTTAACCTAAATGGAACCTTTTCCAAATATACTCTAAGGCTCATCATCAAAAAGAAAAATATGTCCAAAATCCCCTTCAACATAATCAACAAAATAATGTTTATGTGGAGTAGCATGGAAAGAAGCCCCCAAATCTAAAACCCAAGATTAAGCAATACTATGCAAAGAAATAATCAAAGCATCCTAACATACATTACAAGTTGTCATATTTTCCTCCTTGTTTTCTTCTTGTTGTTTCTTCTTGTCCCAAAGCTCCTAATGATACCCTTCTTTGAATTCCTAGACTTTCCACAATGCTAACATACTATCTTGCTTTTATATTTTGACCTTTACCAGTCCTTTAATTTTCCATGGTTTCTCCTGTTCTTCCGTTTCACCTCTAGTTTCCATTGTCAAAGCATTCCTCAAGTAGAAGATTCCCATATCTTTTTCTTCACATTTTTGCGCTTAGAATATACCCTACAACATCCTCAAACTTAAACTTTGAGTTAGCTGGAATTGAGTTACATACCACCATTACCAAGCTATTCTAACTCTCGAGTAAAGATCACATAATTAATAAAGCCCTAACTTCTTCATCAAATCATATTGTAATTGAAATTTATCATATTTACAACCATATAAAAAAATTAAATGATATGCTACTAAACCATTCTCAAACATCTTCATATTAAAAAAACTTTTCATTAAAAATATCTTGTTAGAGGTAGAGGTTTTTTCATACAACTTCCACGATGCATCCATCGGTTCTTTTGTAGTCTTTTCTTTCAAAACATTAAATAATATGAAAGATGCAAGACACAACTCTATTATTCCAAGTGCCTTCTTATCTAGAAAATCCCATTACGCATTTTCCATACTCGAGGGTTTTTTTCACCTTCTCAAACAATGGAATATAAATATCAATCTAATAAAGGTAATCTTCCATCGAATTCTTCCAAATAATTAAATAAATCCCGTTGAATTTATCAAACCTTGATCTTCCATCATCTTTCATAGCTCCCACTTAAGTTAAAAATTCTTAAGTTCAACACTTCAACAAACCAAACCAGGCTCTCGATACCAATTGTTAGGAAATAGGTGATAAAATATGTGGAATAATCCCTAATATAATCAAAATTGTAGAAACTAATATGCGAGAAAAAAATTATAGATCTGAAATAAAAGTGTAGAATATTAAAAGAACAATTTAAAGAGACAAAAGTATTTAATGTGGTTCACCCTATTTGGGCTACATCCACAAAGAATCACTTCCTCATATTTAATTACAAGCCACCACTCTCTCAATAAATTACCCAGATTTGTTTGGAGCTATGCTCAACAAACTCTACAAAATTCACATTTAAATTCGGACACATCCGTAATGTTAAATTAACCCTACCATATGCACAAAATCACATAAGTAGATAACTACTTAAGTAGTTTTACAAAATTGTGGGTATCAAAACCATGGGCCAAAACCATCTCATAAACCTATGGGTTAAAAATCTCACCCACATGAGAAGAGCACATTTTCGAGGCCCAAAAAAAAATCCCCTAGTGAGGGAATTGTGGAAAGTGTATAGTAATCTTAGTGTACAATCTTCAACACTTTCACACATGAAAACAAGCTCCATAACCTAATGATCGATACATAAAGGTGATCATAATCAATTATACACACAATTGGTGTAACTAGATGATCAAAATTTGCATGTAAATCAAGTCTAAGTTGTAGATAACATTTTTAGGGGGTTATAGCCTCCTTATGGGTTAGTGCTTACAAAATATTAGTTGTAGCTGATTATATCGTGTGGTTCAATGATCTCTGCAAGTGTTTTTTTCTAAATTTGTTAAAGGGGTTCTCAGAGAAAGTCTTCAAGTAGGTGCTTGAAGTTGTGAAGTGGGTGCTTCGTAGGTTAAGTGGGCGCTCAACTGAAAATCTTGTAGGATGTGTAATATTCTTATAATTCCTTGCTTTGTGTAATACAAGCAATGGTTTTGATCAATTTTTCTCCCAAAAGGGTTTCTCATGTTAATCTTTGTGCACTGTGTTATTCTACATGGCATATGTTTGATTAATTTCTCATACTTTAAAGTCACACATTATTAAAGGATTCAAGTTTGGCATTAAAATAAAAATTTATAATCTAAATTGATTCACCCCCTCTCGCTGTCGCTGACATCCTTATAGCCAAAGCTTAACATCTTCAAGGAGATCCTCTTATCATAAGCATGGCAAGTAAATCAAGGCCAAGGTGGTTTTTCTTTGTCAAGATCACCTCTCTTCACTAGAACAAACTATGTATTCTAGAGAATAAGGATGAAAACATGCTTGATTTCACTTGGTCTTGATATATGGGAATGTTTTGTAAAGGATACAATCCTCCGCCTACACTAATTACTTATTTAGTAGATAAGGAAGAATGTGAATGCAACTCAAGAACCATGAATGTCATTCTATGTGGTCCGACAAAAATAGAATTTGTTAAATTTACACATTACACAATAGTAAAAGAGATATGGATCGAACTACAAAGTATCTATGAAGGTGATGAAAAGGTCAAGCTAGCAAAGTTGCAGACCTACAAAGCTTAGTTCAAAAATTTGAAGATGAATGATGATGAGAGTATAGCGACCTACATGCAGAGAACAGATGAAGTTATAAACATGATCAGAGGACTAGGTGAAAAGTTATAAGAATCAAGTGATTCTAATTCTAGCAACCCAGGTAGCTCTAAGAATGAACATGATGAAGATTAGTCTAAATGTCTATTTATGGCCATGGATGCATCTGAAGATTCTAGATCCTAAGAAAAAATAATGAAGTGACTATGTAAACTCTAATTAAGAAGAAGTGGAGTGCATCTTGAGGTTGAACTAGTGTGTGCTCTTGAAGAGTTGAGATTGTGTAGGAAAAAGAATCAGAAGCTAAGATGCACATTAAAGGATTATGAAGAAAAAATCTACATCTTTGAAGGAAGACAATCTCAAAGAGAAGAAGAAGAGGCTAATGAGCTCAAGGAATTGGAAACACAACTTGAAAATATTTCAAACTCCTACAAATCAAAGGAGGATGAGTGCACAAAGCTGAACTCAAAATTGGAGAAACTGAAAGCTAAGATGGAACAAATGAGCAGCAAGATAAAGGTGTATGAAAAACTTGAAAATTGATCAAGTTTTTTTACTGATATACTGAGTAGCCAATGTGATAAAAATGACAATTCTAGAATTGGTTTCAAAGAAGAAAGTAAAGGAAAGATTCTTACAAATAATGAAGAAAACAAGACTGCATCAACTACTAGCACCTCATCCACCACAAACAAGGAAGTTATCAATGCCACAAAATAAGGACTTCTCCCATAATCACCTATGTTATGAGGTACACACACTCATTTTATGGTTATTGTTATTCATGTAATTAGTTTGGACATAAGGCTACTAAGTGTAGAAAATTCTCTAGAGGCTATAGAAGAAACTTTGGCCCATCTTACACCAGATTGAGCTACAATGATGTCCATCACCATTATCAGAAGAAGAGTCATGTAGTTTTAACAAAAAAATAAGAGTCTCCTAAGAAAAAAAATTGTTATACATTACTAAGAAAGATGAGAACAAGAGAAAAGAGTTGTGTCTAATAGTAGAGATCGCATTTCATGTACAAAATGAAGATAAAATATGGTATCTAGATAGTGGATGCTCAAGCCATATGACAGGTGAAAAAAGTAAGTTCATTAATTTTTCTAACAATGCATCAGGTGTTGTGAGATTTGGTGATAACAACTTAGCAAACATAGTTGGGAAAGGAACTCTGAGTTTAGATAATGGAAAAACCATAACTGAAAATGTTTTATATGTTGAAGGTATTAAACATAATCTGTTGAGTGTAATTCAAATGTGAAAAAGGGTATACAATGTTATATTCCATGAAAAGGGTTGTGATACTATCAACAACGAGACATGAAGGAGAGTTACAAAAGCAAAGAGGAATAAGAACCACATGTATGTTCTCAATGAGATAAACAATGAAAAATTATTAACAAGTAATATTGATTACAATGGCATGGAATAGGTGATTGGGGTATGTGAGTTTTGAAAACATGGTAAAATTGATTACAAAAGGTTGTGTTAGACATATGCCAAATATTGTGAAACCCACGGTTACTCTATGTAAGGCTTGTTTACATAGAATACAAACAAGAAGATCAATCAAATCAAAATAATATTATACAACTGACCTTTGGAGTTGATTCATACAGATCTTTGTGGACCCACATGAACTGAAGGTATAAATGGTGAGGTATATTTTATGCTTTTAATAGATGATTACACTAGGATGACATGGGTAGCATGTTTAAAAAAAAAATCAGAAGCTTTAGGCATGATTCAAGAAATTCAATGTAACCGTAGAGAATGAGAAGAACAAAAAGATCAAATGCCTAAGATCAAATAGAGGTGGAGAATTCTGGTCCAATGAGTTTGATGAATTTTTTAATAACATGGAATTATAAGACAATTCTCAGCTACAAGGACACCTCAGCAAAATGGGGTTATTGAGAGGAAGAACATGATTGTGTAGGAGATGGAAAGAACCATGCTAAATGAATCCAAACTCCCAAATAGGTATTGGAGTGAAGCAGTTTACACCATGGTCTATATTTTGAATAGAGATTAACTAAGAATAAATAGTGACAAAACTCCCTATGAACTGTGGAAGAAGAGACCAACAAATGTAAAGCACATAAGAGTCTTTGGTAGAAAATGCTATATCAAAAGAGATGAAGAAAACTTGGGAAAATTTGACTCCAGGTGTGATGAAGGTATATTCCTTGGTTATTAAGTGGTCAACGTGGCTTATAAGTGCTACAATAAAAGGTTGTAGAAGATTTTGAAAGCAAAAATGTGAAGGTGGATGAAACACAATATGCCAAAGTTAGCACCCAACACAAAGACAGTCATGAAGAGAAAGAAGATGATGATGAAATGGACAATCTACGCGAAGAAGCAAATGAAGAGGAAGAAATGCCAGACACTAAGGCACCTTCCAAGAAAGTCAAGAAGGACCATCCTACAAATCAGATCATTGGAAACAAAGATGGTGGCATTCTCACAAGAAGAAAACTAAGAGAGAAATAGAACCATGAAGACATAACACTCTTATCAATTATAGAACCTAATAATGTTACGAGAAACAAGAAAGGATCATCATTAGGTAGATTGAATGAATGAAGATTTGGATCAAATTGAAAAATAATGATACATGGGAACCGGTATCTAGACCATGGGACAAAAATATAATTGGAACCAAATGGGTTTTCATAAATAAGTTCAATGAGAAAGTATAAGTAACAAGAAACAAAGCTAGGCTCATATGCAAAGGATATGCATAAATGGAAGGAATTAACTTTGATGAAATATTGGCACCGATTTGCAAGAATGGAGGCAATAAAATTGTTTCAGCTTACATGGAATATAAAAAGATCAGGCGTTCCAAATGGACGTGAAATCATTTTCTTCAATGGTTTTCTGAATGAAGAGGTATACATTGAACAACTGGTGAGATTTCACTAACTGAAGATAAAGACTATGTGTGTAGGTTGAAGAAATATTTGTATGGATTAAAACAAGCTCCTAGATCTTGGTACAATAGATTGGATTCATACCTCATTGAGAAAGGATTCAGAAAATGTGTTCTTGTGATAATCTCTACATCAAGGAAGAAGGATACCACTTGCTAATTGTCATTTTGTATGTAGATGATATCATATTTGGTGGAGATCATGATAAGATGACATATGAATTTGTTGATATGATGAAAGAAGAATTTGAAATTTCTATGCTTGGAGATCTTTCATTATTTCTAGAGTTTACAAATTAGTCAAACAGATCAAGGTATATTCATATCCTAAACTAAGTATATCAAGGAGATGTTGAAAAGATTTAGATGGAAGAGGCTTGACCGATTGGGACACTAATGGAATTTACATGCAAGCTGATCGAGAGATTATGACATACCAAAAGTATACAAAACATTGTAGAGATCCATGATAGGTAGTCTACTCTACTCCACCGCATTAAGACCAAACATCATGCAAGTGGTAGGCATTAAAGGAAGATTTCAAGAAGATCTAAGGGAAACACACCTCAAGGTGGTCAAAAGAATTTTGAGATACCTCATGGGAATAGTTGAATATGGATTATGGTACTCTAAGATTAATGAATTCAACATAAAAGCATATACAAATGTAGATTGGGCAGGAAGTGTTGATGACAAAAAGAGCACAAGTGGAGGAGCATTCTTTGTTGAAATTATTTAGTATTTTGGTTTAGCAAGTAGTCATCAATGGCACTCTCAACATGTGAAGAAGAGTATATAGTGGTTGGAATGTGTTGTAATCAAGTTCTCTAGATGAAGTAGACATTGGAAGACTATAAGGTAAAATCTAAAATCCAATTCCTTTGTTGTGTGAAAGTACAAGTGTAATAAGTGTCTCCAAGAACCCAATGTTCCACTCAAAAACTAGCCATATACCTATAAGATATCATTTCTTGAGGTAAAAATCAAATGAAAGGAGGATCATTCCAAACTATATGAGTAGTAAAGTGGAAATTGTAAATATAATGACCAATCCACTACTAAGAGCCACATTTGAACACCTAAGAAATGAATTAGGGGTCATTCTTGATCCTAACAACAACTACAAGGTGTGCTAGAAAAGGAAAAGGATCATTCTCAAGCATTATCAGCTCCTAATTAGTGCCAGTAAGGGGGAGTTAGTCTACTATCTCAAATCCATCAAAGTATGCATCAGTTCAGGGGGGCATTACCACAAACACACAAAAATATACGGATAAGAACCATAAGCCTAGGGGAGATTCTTGAGGTAAGAACATGTTTTATCTAGCTTACAGCATATATAACTTTGTGTGACCTTGTTGGCCCTTTGTCATTGTTGTAAAAGAGGGAAAGTAGCTATTGTCATAAATCAACTATTCATATCATACAGAAAAGGGGAAAGAAATATAGCTAAAGGAGAGGGAAGCAGATATTAGAAAACAGCTTGTCACATTCAAAAGGGGAGAGATGATGGAACTAACCAAGTCATATACACAGAGGAGTAAAGTTGAAAATAGAAATCAGGCATGCAAGCATTTTTCCATCAAAAGAAGGAAATTGGTTTCTATCATATAGAAGCATTAAGGTGTATTGAGGTGTTTTCATCAATGAAAAAGGGGGAGATTGTTGGACCTTTTTCAGTGTCATATGTGTTTTCATTAATGTCAAGATGGATTATTTGATGTCAAGTTACATTGATGGCAAAAGAAGTCAATTGGTAAAGTGAGCATGTGAAGAAGATGAAGTTTGATTGGTAGTGTCAGCTCACAAGGGCTTCAAGATAATTAAGGATAAGTTCTAACATACTTATTTAGTTTTTTTGCAAGCCACGGACATAAGGATATATCCACCAAAGACTAAATTTATCCGTCGAAGTCTACATGAAGCCATAGAGCTCTAGAAGAAGTTGTGGAAGCTTTATAAGTATCGCGTGTAAAAGGATAAAGCCACTAAAGTAGAAGGATTCAAGGGATAATCCATGAGTGAGATTGATGAAGTTGTGGATTTAAAGGAAGAGTTTCATAGGTAAAGCCAAATCTGCTAGTATAAGGAAGTTAGAAGAAAACCGTGAATAAAAGGAAAAGTCGTGAAGAGCTATGGAAATTGCAAAAGACTATAAAATCTACAAGTAAAGGGAATATAGTCATATACAAAGAAAAATCCACATAAATTTTTGGACAAGAAATATGGAAAGGATACATTGGAAAATATGCAAGAAGCATAGAAGATCCGTGGATAGCTAAAAAGCCACCAAGGAAGGAGAAATGTCATTGAACAAAGGCAAGTGCCATGCAATACAAAGAAGAAAGTCAGAGGAGCCAAGGAAATCCATGAAATGATAGAATATGGACTGGAAAAGGGTTGAAGGAAATCAAATTGATTCAAACTTGGACAAGTGAGATTTGGTTCTCCAAAATTGATGGTGATTCGATTGTCAGGTGATTACGGCTAAGTATACGACTTGATCTCCACGAAGAACAAAGAAAACTATTGTTCCAACTACAACATTTAATGCTTATTGACCTTGGGAAATATAGTTGAAATTTTCTATGAGAATCTAAGTTTCAAGGATAAATAAAATATTGAAGAAGAAAACACTTTTCTTATCTAGGTCATATTACTGATTCTAAAAGGATGGGAAAATCTATTTTTAGGCATAACTAATAAATTTCTCTTGCACATGCATGGAAAACGGTGTAATCAAGCTGAATATAGAAGAAACAAAATCTAGAGTTAGCTATATGTATTTAATAGTCTAAATTCTCAGGTAACAAAGCAGGAAGATACATGACACACAAATCGAAGGAAAGGAATGGGTTGATTTAGAATATAGTTTGAACTTGGAGCCATTTTTGGTGTTGCTCAAGTAAGAAAATAAGTATTCAAGCTAAGGAAGAGTTTTTCAAGAGAGATAATATGATGCAATCAAGTTGAGAAAGAGCCACAAAAGAAAAGAGAGAGGAAAGAGGAGAGCAGACTGATGAAACATTGATTTATCAGATGAGAATGACATAAGGCGATAGATTGAATGAGAAAAAGGGATTGATTCAGATGAGCAGAAGAGAGTGAAAAGAAGAACACAAACCAATACAAAAGGTGATCATAATCCATTATATAAGCAATTGTTGTAACTAGATGATCAAAATTGCATGTAAATCAAGTCTAAGTTATAGCTTAGCATTTTAGGGGGTTTTATCCTCCTTGTGGGTTTGTTCCTATAAAATATTAGTTGTAGCTGATTATATTAGGGGTTGGTGCTCCTTGCAAGTGGGTGCTTGCTAAATTTGTTGAGTGGGTGCTCAAAAGTCTTTGAGTAGGTGCTTGAAGTTGTGAAGTGGGTGCTTCGTAGGTTGAGTGGGTGCTCAACTAAAAATCTTGTAGGATGTGTAATATTCTTACAAGTCCTTTCTTTGTGTAATATAAGAAACAATTTTGGTGGTTTTTCTCCCGAAAGGGTTTCCCACATTAATCTTTGTGCACTTATGTTATTCTACATGGCATATTTTTTATTAACTACTCATAGTTTAAAGTTGCACATCATTAAATGATTTAAATTTGGCATTAAAATAAAAATTTCTAATCTACATTGATTCACCCCCTTCTCAATGCTTGTGATCTCTAACAAAACTAATGACCCAAGTCAAATTCTAGGCCATTTCTATAACTACTTTGTTCATGTATTGTGCAAGTTTGAACTATGACTATGTATTATTGAATGGCGTGACTGATTCACCTAGTGCATGACCCCCTCATTTGGGGTGCATGTGACATTACTAGGAGGATGTGGCCTGAAAGGCACATGTAAAAATACTATCCGAAACATGTGTTAGTGAAAACAAATCAAATACACATATAGAAGATGATTTTTAATCTAGCAAGCAAGAAGACAATGTACACCGCAAAAAGTGGATTTTAAACATGGGACATCACTCACAATGTCACAATACAATCAGGATTGAAACAACCAAAAGTATACAAGCAACGAAAAATCAAGTCATAGGGAAAAGCCCACAAATAATGGAATACTGATAGCAAGCAAAGTTTCAGATAACCTTAGTGGAAAATAATCATGCAAATAAAATGTTACGAGATGAGGTACCCATTATCATGTTAGAAAGATAAAAATTATGTCAAGACGTGTATATATCGATAGAGTAGTGTGCTAGTAAGAATAAGAAGTAGTATAAAATTAAACAATAACACATGTGTTGTGTACGAAAGTCGATGCCCATAGGAGTCATTATGGGACTAGTAAGAGGTATAGTGCCAAGCATCT
This sequence comes from Taxus wallichiana var. yunnanensis, assembly GCA_018340775.1. Lineage (NCBI taxonomy): Eukaryota > Viridiplantae > Streptophyta > Pinopsida > Cupressales > Taxaceae > Taxus > Taxus wallichiana. The sequence goes on along the minus strand of CM031237.1, from coordinate 828,180,814 downwards.
ATTTTACATGTAAAGATCTATATGAATTCTACATTCACAACTAGAAAGCAAGTTAATGTGCCTATGTATATATTGAAAGATAATGATAGATGAAATATATGTCTAGCATGGAAACAAAGTGTACATGTAACTAGTATAAGTAAAGAAAGAATATGTGCAACTAGGATATGCAGTATGCTATGAGTGTGAATGGAATGGAATGTAAAGTGCATGATATGAGCAGCATGCACCCAAGTGAATGTGGATGAGTATGAGAGGAGGTTCATTTATAAAATTCCCCTTGGTATTCAAGAATGAACAATAAAACAAGAGTGTGTCATTAGGAAATGGTTTGAATATGTGCGCTAGAAATATATGATCAATGAAGTATATAGCATAAAGTGTGCAAATGTTATGAGATTCATTTCATATATACACCCTTAGCATTTTAGTATGAACCGTGTAACTAGAGTGTGTCATAGGGTAGTTTGATTTGAGAGAATGTGATGTCGAGAGATTTTCATAAATGTGTAGAGTGTGAAATGTGTTGTGTGTATGATGCGAGGTTCATGGATGTAGTATTCCCTCAATAGTTAAGTGTGAACCATAGAAAAAGAGTGTGTCAAATGGTAATGGTGATACATATTTTGTGTATCAATGTTTGTATGATGTATGAGGAATACTAATCGTAAAGCACAAAGTGTAATAGGAGAAATACAAGACACTGATAATGCTTAGAAGGGGAGGAGTAAGAAATATGCCCCCTAGTGTAGGATGATAAAAATGATCAAGTAACATCATCTAAGAGATCATCATTTTCATGATCAAAGCCAAATGGAGATGCGTCGGAGACCTAATAAGCAATAGTATTTGGTTGATTGTATAAGGAGCCACTACAACATAAATTATACATTCCCATTGCATATTATTCATTAGTGAAAGGTTGTAGTGGGAAACCACATGCATACCAGATGAAGCGATAGTTTTCATTAGTTGAGAAATGAATAAATGTAAATATAAACACATTTGAAAGGCATAGAGAATGAAATATCAACTTGGTCGAGAATCCGTGAGTGTCGCTAATGTAGTCAAGTAAAGAGTGCGCCCAATAATAAGTGGAGAAGTGCGAGAAGTGCGTGAAACAAAAACCAATCGATGAAAAATGTGGAGGCCATAAGTAGTAGTAATGAAAAAATATCCATGATACGGATGAGAAGAATGAGATGGATATATGGTGAAAATTTCATTTTAGGAAAATTTGAAAAGGTGATTTTTTCAGAGTAGGTCAATGTCTGTTCACCTAAAATTTACTATATATATATTTTTTGGGGTTCGGCTTTGCCTACATTTGAAAACATCTCCTATAAAAACCTAGGTGATTCTTTGGGTAGTATACTACCACCATACTACCACCAAGTACTTACCAACACCGTGAACTTGCATACTCTAAGCACCAGAGCACAATACATGATTTGATTGTTGTTAGTAGTTTAGATTCGGGTGACAAGATGATATTTGTTGACACGTGAAAAATGTTTTTTGAAGACGTGACTCATTGAATTTGATGCATGTGAAAAGGGGTTAGTTGTTGACACGTGATAGGGATATTTGTTGACACGTGACTCATTGAATTTTTGATGTGCGTGAAAGGAGGTATTGCAGATGCGTGACTTAGTGAATTTTTTGACATTGACTCGGTTTCCTATAATGCGTGACTTGTTTTCCTCTGATGTGTGACTCATTTTCCTCGTGTTGACTCGATGACTTATGTGACTTAGTGTTATACGATGATGTGACACAATTTTTCTCGACATGCAACTTGGTTCTTTTTCTGATGCATGACTCTATTTAGAATAATGGAAGGTGTTAGTCCTCAGAATGTGAAGACCCAAAAAGTAACTAAGAAATCTCAGAAGTCCCTGTTCAAGTATTTTGGAAACTCTGCTGATACAGATAGTGCAACTACTAACAACCATATAGCTGCCACTAGAAAGAATCAGAATACTGACTGTGTGGAAGGTAATATCGAGGTGGACATGCATTCTGCACAGTATCAACCAAATGACACCTATGATGATACCATGCCAGATCTTGAAGATATACTATTGAGATGCCAGATCCTGAAGATATTCTTCTGTTGGGGTGCAAACCAAGAGTGCATCAAGATATCACACATATAAATACTCAAAAAAATGGAACACAAAAATCAAATTCAAATTCTGGTTCATGAAAGAGGAAACCTAGGTGATTGTGATATTGCTCAAAATTCTACTCAAAAAAGTAAAACATTGAAAATGAACAAGAATATGTGGACCATTGGGAGGACATACAAGTTTGATTGGGCTACCAAATTTCCATTTATCGAACCTATACAACCATCTAATTTAGAAGAGATCCCATCTGAATGTACATGTACAATATGTACGTGGAAATTGGGAAAGCAACAAAAATGCAAATGAAGTTGGACACTATAGAAAAACACATTGTGGAAAACAATATTTGACTGTAATGGGGGTGGATGGCTAGAAAATCAAAACACATAGGTGGAAAACTAAAAAAAATGCATGCATGTTAAATACACAATGGATTATGAAGTGGAGTAGAAAAAATGTAGACATCTCATGGAAAAGGGAGGAACGATCACATCACAAATTGGTAAGATGAATCAAACAAATCTACATGCAAAACTCATACAGTTCTCTACTTTATTTCACATACTAAAGAAAGGAAGACCGATTTTGGATTTCCTCGATTTCAAAGTTTTGTATCAATATAATGGAATGCCCAACGTACCTCAGTCTCATTGGTCTGAAAGTAGTGCATGGGAAATGGAAAAATGCCTTTCGATGATAGAGAAGGAAGATTTGAAAGAGAATGTAAAAAAATCAAAGTTTATCTCTCTTTCAATTGATGAAGTGACAACAATCGACAACACTGCATGGGTATGTATCCATGTCTATACTTTAGAAAATCATATAAGGACACCTCATCTGTTGGGTGTTATGAAAATGGTTGAAAATTGTAATGCCGAAAACCTACATAAAATAGTTGTTTCTCATTTGAAATATATTGTTGGAATGACTGATTATGAAATTGCTATGAAGTTGGTATGCATCAGAGAAGATGGTGCATCAGTCATGCAAGGTCACCGAATAGGGTTGTGTGTTAGATTACAAACAACAAGTGGCCCCTATATATGCTACCAATTCACTGTATGGCTCACATAATGAATTTAGCGTATAAAATGGTAAGCAACTATGAAAATGTTGCTAAAGTAGAAGACCTTATAAGAGAACTTCATGCCTATATGGAAAGCAACCCAAAGTGATTTCTTGAGTTCTAGAAATTTGCAATTGGAATTATAGATGGAAAAAAACTTCTTGAAGGATGTTGAGATGAGATGGATCTCTTTGTATGAACTGCATGTAGAGTTCGTGAGGAGTATCCTTCGTTGGTTGGTTTCATGCACAAATATCATCATGAAGTTGATAGGGTGAGGGACTTGTTGTTCCATTTAACTGATTTGGAGACATTTCTTACATTGGTTGGTATTCTTCCAATGTTGTAGGAGATCAATACACTGATGAAGCATGCACATGGGAGATTAATCTATATTGTGGATTTTATACGGATGAGAAAAATGGTATGTCAAAGTCTTGATGTCTTGTATTATTCCCAAGATAGTTTTGATACACCTATTTTTGAGAATTGGAAAGCTTTATTAGATCTTAAAAATCCCAGTAACTATTTGAGATTTAATATCCATGATCACCTCTGCATCAATGTTAATGGGAGGGACATACCACTGCACATTTTGCAAAAATGTCAAGCTATTACAGGATCGGAATGAGAAGATGTTCCTGTGACACGTAATCTCTTTGAGTTTATTATAGTTGAAACAAGAATAAAGCTTAAAAATTTTTTTCAGAATCCTTATCATCAAAAATTAGAGAACGTTTCTCCAAAGATAAAATTCTTGAAGCAATGGGTGTGATGAATCCTAATTTTTGGAATACTGAAGGTGGTCATGTAGACTTTGTAAGAAAGCATTTCCATAAATCCATGGGTACAATAATGGAACATTTCACAAAGACTTTAGAGTTCAAGGGTATGGAAATCAAAGGTATATTGAATGTTGATTTATTAAAGTTTCAATCAACAAATTTTGCAACAACAATGAGGAACCAATATAAAAATTTAGACGAACCTTCTGAAAGTGGTGCTATTACAAGGTTGTGGTGAGGAATCTATCAAATTTCTATCTTACAAGAAGACATCAGTGAATATTTCAGATTATATGAGTTATGCCAAACAATGATTTTGGGGTCTGTGGAGGATGAAAGGGTTTTCAGTGCTTTATCATTTATAAAATCAAAACTGAGAAACAGGTTGGATAAAAATATGGAAAGTTGCATGAGGTGTTATGTATCTCGCTACTCCATGGAAACCTTTCCTTTTGACAGAGAAATTGTGCATTGGAATTCCCTTTCCGAAAGAAGAGGTGTGAATAATACAACTACAAGTACAATTGTTCCCAATGATGAGAGTGGAATTGGTGCATCGTCACACTCTACAGAAGAGAACATCGAGTTTGAAGAAGCTATTGATAATGGATTGTTTCAACTTTAAATAGGTATCTCCTTGACCTTACTTTTATTGTTTGTCACCTTACATTTTAACTGTGGTTATTTATTCAATTTCATATTAACTCTATAGATGCAAATATTGACTGAGGAGGATTTTTATCAAATTTTGTTTCAGCTCTTGTTATCATTAAAGATGTTATAGGTATATATATTTACATTTATTTAAATACAATTATTTCATTTTTTTTTAAAACGTGGGTTGACATCCATCGAGGAAGCTCACACTTCTCGGGACTGACAATGTCAGGAAACTCACCCATCTATCTACTAATCCATTTCTCGTGTTGAGTTTTCTTAAATCAAAGATCTAGCACACTACGAAGGATGATTTCTCATTTTCCTTCCATATGCTTTTTCACAACCATCTAAAACACAAGAGGTAACTTAAACCCTATCATATGACATTTCTTGATTTTTTACAATTATGTTTAATTTATTTTTATATTTTGAAATGCTTTGATATATTGTTTAAACTTTGTGGGATAAAATCACACAATCAAATTTTACAAAGAGAGGAAGATTTTTCCATATTAAGATGTTTATTTCATAACACATTCCAAATTTTATACAATTCATCATCCACGATCATGCTTGAAGCTAAATCTACGTCCACATAAAATTCATCATCATCCATATATATTTTAATGTCATCATCCACATCTAATGTCATCATATCATTATCATAATCCTGACACTCCAATTATTATTAAAACAATTATTTATCTATTTTAAATGTGTAGAAACATCTTGTCCTAACACATTCCAATTTTTTAAAACAATTATCCATTATCATCATTCATCATCATCTATATCCATTCTAATGTCATCATATCATTACAAGTAGAGAGAAGAAGATTTTGAGAACTTTTAAATGTCTCTATCGTACTACATTCCAAATTTTCTTAAAACAATTATCCATTATCATCATCCAGATTCCATGATCGTGCTTGAAGCTAAATCTACGTCCACATACAATTCATGATAATCCATATCTATGATTCTATTCTAATGTCATCATCCACATCTAATGCAATCATCATTACAAGTAGAGAAGATTCTGAGAAGGTTTAAATTTTAAGAAACTTGATACAGAGTTTGAATTTTACAAGTAGAGAGAAGAAGATTTAACTCTTAGTATTAAGATGCATGTGTCATACCATATTCCATATTTTCTTAAAACAAATAATTAACCATTATCATAACACCATCACATTCAAATGAAACATAAACACCATATACAATCTAGAAATTCTATACATAATATATAGGAAGATATAAAATTAAAGATTATAAAGTATTTCAAATTTTCAAATGCCATCACATTCAAGTTTCAAATTTCAAATCCAGATAATAAATTTCAAATGCCATGACCATCACATTCAATGTTTCAAATTTTCAAATATAGATTATAAAGTATTTCAAACCCTCAATCAAGTTTCCACCCTCAATCATGAAATTTTTCAACCCTCAATTTTTGTACCCCCTTCCCCAATGGCTTCCACTCTTGTACTCCTTTCCCCAATGGCTTCTCCACTTGTACCCCTTTCCCCAATGGCTTGAATAATCCCAGAACTAATGAGATCTTCCACAACACTATCTAGATTCTTTACAATTCTTTGTTCTTCCTTTGTTGCATCTCCATGGGATAGCAAACTTGGATCTGTAATTGCCTTGGTTTTGAATAAAATTTTAGGTTGAAGCCATGCTCTTTAATTATCCGCTTTAGTGTATTGTTTTGTTTGTTAACCAAAACAATATTTTCCTTCAAATTCTTTGTTGTGGATAAACTTTTCTTTCATGGTTTCCAAGTGAACTTGGAAAACCTTTGCTTGACTCTTCAAATTTTCATATTTCAACTGCAAAAAAAGTGATCTCAATTAAACATATTACTAAAATAAGAAAAGGTCAAATTAACAAAAATATTGTTTCAAAGTGATAATACTTACAACCGCTCTATCTCTTGGCATTTGCAATTGCTACCAGATCCTTGTCCTTAGACCATTTGTTAAAATATGTCTAGGCTTCAACACTAATATTTTCCAATTTGTTTAATGCTTTATCCAAAATGTCATCTTTATAGTTGTTGTTATACGTGACAGTCCCACTTCTTACTTGGGTAAGTAAGGAATCCATCTTCGCAGGTTGATTTTGGACTAGCAAGCGTATAAACTATCCCTTTGCCAATAATTTTCAAAATGACTTATTATCTCATTGATTAGTACTTTTTCCCTTTTCTCCCATTCTATGAGCTGACTGATATGAGGTACAATAAACTCATCGACATGGGATTGACAATCATAACCAATTAAGTTCTCTAAAGGAAATGGTAGCAATTGTTCACCATCTGTATCTAAAGAAGATGATCTCACTGGAGAGGTATGGGGGCTTTCGGGTTGATTGATCATCGACTGCTACTTTTTTCTTGCCTTTGGTGGCTTGATCCTATTTGTGATAAAATAAATCAATATTCAAATAAATAAATCTAAAGTGAAATGTAATGAAAGTTGAATAAATTATGTTGAAATAGAAGTATACCTGTTGGCCTTGAATCATCTCACGTGTATTGAAAAATCTTGTTGGGTCATTGCTATCAATGCCCAAGTAATCTTCATCTAAAGTTATATTATTTAAAACTGATATGCCCATTGTGTTGGGCAAGCCACCGAGAGAGAGGGTTGGAATTTGAAATGAGGAGGCAATGTTTAGTGTCCCACTAGGGGCCGGAGGAATTGGCATGTGTTTACCAATGTTTTTTTTCTGATCCTCTGGTTGGCATTTTGAATATTATTGGAGGAGGGGGGGTGTGCATTTTGTATAGAAGGTGAAGGACTGCAATGTGCTGAAAAGTTCAAGAAAAATCATATGAAAAATTGTTAAACTATGCAAAAACTATGAAATTATATGAAGTACTATTCAAAACTTGTACTAAAGCAATAAAATAATACCTTGTTGTTGAGGGGTAGCTTGTCATGCGGTGCTTGAGGTGGCCGTGTTGGAGTAGTAATTGGTGGTTTTTGAGTTGTCTTGTTGTTGGGATTGTTGAGGTGGTTGTTGAGAAGAGACAATTACATGTGACTAAACTGAGTGAGTTGGTGAAGACGGTTGACTTTGAGAAGCACGCATGTAGTCCAAAGTCCCTGTAATGTCAACAATAATCGATTGTATGTCAATTCAATATGGTAAAATTTAAATGGTAAATTGAAAATACAAAATGGGAATTTGTAAATAATAAATGTTAAGGTATTACTTCTCTGGCATTTAATGAATTCAAATGGTTGGTGGTTCGGAGATGAGTGAACTTCCATTTCAGATTGTGAATCTGCCGATGCCTCAGTGTGTTGTTGGCCTCTTCCTCTTGATGCCACTTTTTTTCGAGGAAGGGCCTCCAAAAATCTTCTCTACAAAATAGTAAATATTTAATAGATTCGAGATGAACATCATGTTAGTCTAATGTCAAAATACAAACTTTATAGTTTATACCTGTTGTTCTTGAAATGGAATTGACAAATTCATCAACGCCTCATCTGTGCAAGTAGGAATTGGTTTGTCTTTTAAATTTAGAAGAGCCTCGTAATAAAGGCCAAGGAGATAGTTTGTGGAGTGAATGACTAGTTTTTCTAAAAGCGTTGCATTTGTAATGTCATTTTTATTTTTTTGGATAAAAAGGTGCACCAATCAAATTTTTTTGCTTTTCCGATAGTTGCAAGAATGTATGCAATAGCCTAGTTTGGTATATCCATTTGGTGACCCTACAAAACTATTCTGGCTTGAAAGAAGGAAATCATAGTGGTAAGAAAGTGGTGTGTAATTCCTTGCGTATCCACACCATGTCTGGATTTATTGACATGAGCTACAAATGCCAAAAAAATATTGGAATTAATATCGATTTGAATTGTATCAAAATCAGAAACTGAATACCAAATGAAAATTGAAAATAGTTTACACTTACAATCAACATGGAACCCAAAGTTGATTCCAAGTACTTCTTATCATCTTGATGAGTGTTTCCTTCATTGTAACAATGGGTAAATTTTTGAATGGGAGGCCTGTTAACCGATGAATATCAGTTGGGTCGATACCGAATTGAAACATTCGACCATCATCGTCCATAGTAATAGTAAATAGACCATCCTCTATATTGTACGAGGAGAGAAGGTAGTTCATAATGTCATGGTCTATTTTGAAATGGGGCATCCTAATGAGCCCACCAAAGTCACATGCATCGAGAAAATCCTTGTATTCTGAATTCATTTGTAAAACTATCTGGATGTGGGGGCACAAAAGGTTCTATAGAGTATCTTGCCCTTGGATAGGGCTTGTGGGTTGACTGGATTTTCCTCTTGATTTTTGTCTTGGGCTTGGGATGCACTTGTAGTCACCATTGTAGTTTTCCTTGAGCTTGATTGTACCTGACCTGGATTCCTGTAAACAAGAAAATTTGGGAGCCAGAAAGTGTAAACGTGAAAATGACGCATGTCAACAAATTTTCTTGGTAGGGTATTTATAGGACAAAATTAGGGATATTACAAAAATTGATCTCAGATCCATTGTCGAATAATACCCACATAAAGCCTATGTTTAAGACACAAGTATTGATATAAAGAGGAGGATCATTGTCATAGATAGAAAGAGCAAGCAGCTACATCAAATGGGAAAGTAATATGTTGAGTAAACACATCTAAAAATAAGCATGATATACTTTATCTATACAATTATAAGTAGGAATGTTATTATTAGCTAGAAGATCATTTATTTTAGCCTTACATTCATGATGAGATTGTAAAAATTCATAGATGGAAATAGCCATGATGGAAGAAGAATAAGAAGAAGAGATTATTCAAAGGATAGGTTCACTAAATCATTTAATGAGATATTGAAATTTATAACACCTAATTACAGATTCACATATGATAAATAAATGATGAAGTACAAATCTAACACAAGCAATAAGCTAAATAAAAATAAATCCCTAGGTGTAAGAGAGAGGATAAAATACTTAGATGATTTTGTAATGAATACCGAAAGTGTGTCATACTAGAAAAGCGATGAAATAAGAGAATACTATCGCAACTACATCCGGGAAATTTTGTGAATGCTAAAATAAGTTGGAATGGGGTGCATTGGTGGGTCAAGGGTGCTTGGGTGCTAGATACTACTTACAGACACCCATTTCTATGTAGAACCTCATAAAATGATTTTTCTTGTGTCGTACCAATGTCACAACCTTTGTTGTTTGTCGCCTATATGTCACACTATGTCCGTAGAATTTTCCCCTGTAACCTAAAAGACAAATGATCTCCTACAAAACCCAAAACATGTCAAATCTTAAAAATTAAAATATGAAAATGTGGAGTTGGAATAACCCAGTGGTCACCCAAAAGAGTGATCTTAAAATAGGTATTTCACTACATTTCATCCTCCATGTAGTTCTCGTGTGTGTGTGCAAGAATCGTGCCCAAGGTGGCCCTTGTGTAAGATGAACTTGATAGTGGAGTAATAACTAGATGTAGTACTTGTAGATAGATGTGTGGATTTCAAAATTAACTTCCCCTCCTATGCATGTATGTAGAAAATATATTCCCTTGTCCCTTGAGTGATTTCTATATGGATGATTTGATGCTCTTAGAATTCCTTTAGATGAAACCTTAGGTGGTGATAGTAGATACTTACATATTTTTTCCTTTATTATGGTCACATAACTTTATATTTATATAATTCCCTTGGTTGAATTTCACAATTGACATCTGGAAGGCTGACCCATAAGAAAATAATATGCCCAAAAGATAAAATATTTCAAAAAGGAGGGAGTAAAGTAAACAGAGATCGGGGCACCCATAAGGATGAGGGCACTGGGCGTTGGCATCTGGTTGGGTGATGGTGTCCAGAGTCATAAAATATAAAGTAATGAAGATCATCTTGGGCTATAGGGTGTAAAATACAAAAGAGGAAACTAGAAAGATAGAAAAGAGTCCAAAGATAGATGTCAATTACTAGTTTTCTAACTTATGAATCATATGAATAGTAGTTTGTAACTAGGACCTAGAAATGTACCCAAAGTGCATGATTTAGTGTCTACATTCTTCTCCTTATCTTGGATACCTTTGAGTATGTTGAGACTCCTCTCTTCTCATCATACATCATGACATCTTATTCCTAGCCTCATACCATCATTACATATGCCTCCTTTCCAATTCTAATGTGCGAGGCTATTTTCAATCCTCCTCCTTCAATTGATGATTCCTACCTTCTATACATCACTCTTTTGTTTGTTGAGCCACCTTCTTGAGAAGAGTATCTACCATACATTCTTCATTTCTTCACAAAGTGCCTACTTATGATCTATTATAAGGAGTTTCTCATCTTTCTATAGGTTTTTTGGAGGAGTCTTTCATCTCCTTTGTTGGGAGTTCCTTCATGGGACTCTTATCACTTCCACTTTTTTGGATATCATCATTGATCCACCCTTTCTTTTGGATCATCTTTATTGTTTTGGGGTTTTGCATTTCCTTCACTTCACTTGGGCATCCTTTCAACGGATGTTCCTCTCTCTCACTCTAATAGTTCTACGCTTGTGGCATTACCTTTGATTCTTCCAAAGTCATTTGCTAGACCTATGTCACACATACGTGGCAGATTCAATTTTTTCATATTGCTTCCTTTGATTTCTTTAGTGAAGTGGGTGGACTTCCATACTTCATGGTTCTTCTTTAGCCCATTGGCCTAGGACCACGTCATCAACACTATTTTTGGAGATTTCCTAGAGTTGCAAAGTTCAAATCTATCTATGGCTTCTTCTATGTTCCTCTTGTCTCCTCTCTTCTTCTTTCAAAGATATTTCCCTCTTATACATGGGTACCCTATCGAGGCCATCAATTCCTAGGACCCATTTGTTGCATATTTATTTGATTATTAGATAGGTTTTCCATCTTATTTTTGGATGTTTTCCCATTGGGTTTTCCTCCATTGGTTGAGATCCTTTTTGTTCATGGGTGCCTCATCGAGCTTATTCCCAAAATCCATTTCTCATTTTCTGAATTTATGCCTCATCCTAAGTTACGATGAAGGGGGATATTAGTATGATAATTTTCCACATCATGTGGTGATTCATATCACTTAGGTGATGTCATAGGCCTTAGGTGTCATAGGGGAACTATGAATAATTCTGATTTCATGTGTCATACATGTTAGTGTGTGTGTCAATGCGTCATATGGGAGTTACTTTCCATTTCAGTAATGTAACTCCCCTTCTCCACTTTAGGAGGTATGATTACATACACCAGGGGTTACACAACACCCCCTATTTGTACCCATTGCTTCTTTCATATCTATGAGAAAAATAAGATGGTGAATGAGATGTTTCACTTTCTTTTCATTGCATGCACATTCATGGTTGATGTTTTCTCCCCATGAAACCTCGTCATGTTGCAAGAGTGCAATTTGGTTGATTTTTACATTATCCCATAGATCCTCTTGTTTTTCGCATTTTTTTCTTTGTCAGCATCACATGGATCTCATATGAAAACTTATAAATAAGAGTTTTGAACCATGCATCATATCTATACACAAACTCTAATAACTCTTGGCGTAAATCCTTTAATTTGGAGATATTTTGTTGTTAAAAATTTGGAATACCAAATCCTTTGAGGAATGCTTCCTATAGCTAGTCATAGTTAAATTCCAATTATTAAGGGTCATGCTTTCAATAACATGTGTGTACACAATCCATCAAGGTTTTTGTAAATTACATTATCTTATGCTTTCAATTAGTGATCCCTTTAGCACGCCATTTTATCCCACTCATATGCACATGTTTTGCAACATTATCAATTGTGTAATAGTCTAGGATATGTAATGAACTATAATAATAAAAAATATGAGGTGCAAGAGTAAATTTGTAAGGAAGCTACATCCCTTCCTTGTGTTGTGTTTTCTATATGATATTTTGATGTTGTCTCACCTTCCTAAAGAAAAATCTCAATATTTATATTAATGACACACATGACCATCCCACTTGGTTGTGTTTCCATTTCTTATTGTTTAGTTCCACATTCCCAGTACAACTTGTTTGTGTGCTTACACTAGGTTGACTTAATTATCCACCATTCATCATTCAAAACAATATGTAATAGGTATAATATACAACCACGTAAATGAGATCTTGTTTGGTTTTTTGATCTATGAAACTTATTATAGTATGTAAGGGAATGTCTCGCCTAATAAATCCTTCCCTTTATCCTTATTTTACTCATTGTCTCTGTCATTTTCAATAGTTACAATATTTTCTATGTCAACAAATCCTACCGTATGAGCATGTACATCAAGTTGGGAAATGATGCCATTAACATTATATTACACATCTACATCCTCCAAAGCTTGTATTGTTGTTGCACATATTTTTCCCTCCTTTTGTCTTCCTCTTTTCTTTGATCCTCATCTTTCCATTCACATTTACCTCAAGTATTTTTGGCAGTTCTTGAGGTGGATTCATCCTCCCAAGGTACACCCGATCTTGACTATGGATTTGTGTTGATCTTATTTATACCACTTCCACATCAACATGAACTCATGTAAACTATCTATGTCACATTTATAACCTTTTCTTCCTTTCCTCAACCTCTTATGATACTCATGCATGCACGTGTTTAGCTTTCCATATGGAAAGTTTCAATGTCAAGTCATTCTTTAGCTTCTTGATCTCCAAAGAAGTTTAATTATGTACGATCCACATGGTTCATGAAATAAGTTTAACTCTACTTCATCAGTGCATGAGTAAATGGAAACTATTTATTCTATCACATAGTTATGAATTATTCCCCTCTAATAAAAATTCTACTATACATTTCCACATTGCTTCATATTGTATGATTCTTGTACTATTCTCTACAATCAGCTATGCTCTTTCCATAGATTCAATTTTTTTCAAGAAACAAGAAGCCAACCAAGCATATAGGTTTAAAGTAATCCCACTAAATAAATTTTCATAAATTCATTCATAGATGCATCTCTCTACCCAAGTCCTCTATGAATAATAACTATGATTAGGGTGATTTTTTGTAAATATTTATTCCACTCAATTTATCCAATACTCAATATTTTCCTAAGTGAGATGAAACATCCTTCTCCCACCTCATCATAAAAACATAATTTCAACTTAACATTAAAAAAAATTTATACACCTAATTTATACCCTCTAACCTCAAGATTTCACACACAATTCCTCTTCCAATCTATCATGGAAAACATGTTCTTTATGCACTCAACCAAGGTGTAAGGAAAAGGACATTTCTAGTCATTTTTAGGTGAAATGATTAAGTATTATCAAGTATCCAAGAAGTCATGTAGTAGTTAGATTAGTGAAAATAGTAATATCAATTCTCGAAATACAAAATAGCACCATTATCCCAATTTTTTTACTCAATATACATACACATAGAAATCGTAGAACCTTACATTTAATTGATATATTGTTTAGAGATATGAATTAAAATAAATATAGTCAAGTAGTATCCTTAAATTTATTCAATCGACATTGTCTTATTATCGAGATGCAATAATTAAAAATAATTCCTAAATTGCATATGAAGAGATCACCTAGCATCGAAAGGCACCCAGTTGATCTCAACTCAGTAAAGAGTTCGGGGTCGAGTTGATAGAGAACCCGGTGTCAAATTGATAGTCATCTCGGTAGAGACTCTCAGTTGTAAGAGCTCGATGAGGTCTTGTTAATGCAAAATATAGCTCGTTGAAAATTGATGAATGAAGGGAACTCTATAAGGATCTCGGTAGAGATCGATGCAGGTGGAAGTTAAGGCCGAGTCAGGGAGAGTCAAAGTTTGAGCTATCAATAAAGTCTCAATGAATTGGAAAGGTTCAAGCCACAGGCGGAAGCGAAGGCAGAAATAAGGAATTTGACTCATCTTAGTGACTTGTTCATTTTGGAGATCATGTGGTGAGCTTCTTTTAGGACACGTTCTGTAGAGCTAGGGTGATTCAAACACAAGCCAAGGCATCAAGAGTGCCATAAAATGAATGGAGATCGTTGCGTAAACAAAGATACGTGATGGAGCCCTATCGATGGGACTCATCGAGCATGATGGATAATTCAATGCAACTCGTTTCGTGTGGATGCATTAAAGATGGTTTCTAGGAAAATTCAACTCACTCAAAGTTGGCATGTAACAAGCTATCAAGGAAGTCAGTGAGTTTAGCGCACCTGCTCAAGCTAAACAATGTCGTGGAGCCTTGGGATCTCTCGGGAATATTTTGTTTCTTATATATTTTTGGTCGAATTGGAATTGGCAATGATGTCTAGGTTCGTGACATGGTGGAGTCTTCAACATGGGATATTCAAATGAGTTTTCCAAGGTAAATGTTGAAATGAAAAACCAAGACAAGGTTTCCGTGATAAGAGGGAGTTTTAAGCCTTTGAAGCCGTGATGGAGATAATGTCGTGGCAAACCAATATGATATTTCCACACATGGGAAAAGTTCATGATGATTTCAAGTGGAGTTTTGATTAATGGAAAACCAACACAAGGTCTCCGTGCAAAGGGGGGCCCCGAGTTTCATCTTGCCAAGAACGTGGAAATTTTAGAAAACATTGCCAAGCATGATAAAACCATGGCAAACCATAATCGGATTTCCATGAGTTGGAGAAATGAACACCAATGCAGGTGGAAGTGCTTATGGGTGGAGTGCCAACATGAAAGTTACGCTCGTGGGATATTTTCAGCTCTTTGCCTAGTCGGATAAATAAATAAATAAATAATGCCTCAACCCCGCACTAAGGTATTCATGAGTTATTTGCTTAAAATGGGAATCCGAGAAGCCTAATGCCAAGTGGGTTTTCGTGGATGGCCAAAAAGAAGAAATTCCACGCGGGGGAGATTTGGGGCGGTATGACCAAGTCAAGAAGCGGAAATTGGGAACCGACCTGCCAAGGCAATGTATGGAAAATTGGATTCATAAGTCGAGATCCCCACACATATCCTGCGGACTTCCTTGATACAAACGCCATGCCAATTTGACTTGGAAAAAGGAGGATTTGGCATGGAACGGGGATATTCAAGTCGGTTGAACCAAGGCAATTCAAACTACTTTTTCCATGCAGAACCTGTCAACTCGGCTATGTGGCTGAGCCGTTACGCGGGGATTTGGAGCTAGTATGCCGAGGTCGGAGATTTGACGATGGCAGTCCAAGCTGTTCACTCCGCGTAGGGGAGATTCAGGAAAACACTGCCAAGCGTGGAAATATTGGGATGGAAAACCATAATCAGACTTCCGCATGGGCCGTGTAAACAGGATCCGAGTCTTTGTGCGAGTCACTCGGAAGGTAAGTCGGGGAACGTGGGAATGAGACAGTTGAAGTGTTTAATAGGATTGGACGTGGTGGTCTAGCCTGGCCAAAATCGAGTATGACACGGAGATAGGTGAAGGAGGCTCCACACATTCTGCTTACCACGCATAACATCCCTGTAAACCCATCTACATATCTTCAACTATTGCAGACCTGCATTTCTAGGAATATGCTTTCACATGAAAGAGACGCCTTCTCATGGAATACCATAATTAATAATTGCAGCTTACGAGAAGACACGGGTTTCCTCATGAAGCGAATTGATGATCTTGTTTCACCGAATGCAACAAATAGATGTCGACCTGATCAGTTCGCCTATGCCAGCATACTTCTCCCAACTCCCGTTCGGGCTCTGAGCATTCGGTGGTCGCGAGACAAACTCCCACGCATGCAGGCGAGTTGCATGTTTTAGTATGGTAGAAGCCTTTTGAGCGCTTCCAGCAAGCGGTTGTCCAATGTTGTGTTGTTATACATTTGATGTCTCAAATGCATGCTTATCCTTATTCTGAACTCAGATCGAATAGCAGCTGCAGGAAACAAATATTCACTGCCGTGTACGATGGATTGGAGTCACGCCATTCAAGGCTTCATAAAATTTTCTGAATCAGGAGATGAAGGTTTATTACGGTGCAGAATGAAACGATTCATATTGCTCAACATTTCTTCTCCTAGAAATGAATTGAATGTGAAGGTCAACTCTGAAATACCCAGTGGCCGTTTTGTATGCCACATCTTTGTCATTGTAAATGGTCTCTTTGAAAAACTCTGTGGGTAGTAGGCAATATTTATACCCTTCCATTATGTACGTCCAATCAGACAATAAAAGTATTCTTTTACCGAGAGTTGAGAGAAGCTTTTTTTTACAATGGACGATTATCTTTGTAGTTTCAAGCTAATTTTATCTAGCTTTATTTCTATTAGCTTTGATCCACGACTAAGGAAGAATTCATATGGTTGTTACTGTACATTTTTTCCAAGGTCCTCTTGGCTGCCCCAGTTGTTCAATGTATTTTTTGAAGGGCTTATTTTATGTGTTGCAAATTGTAACATAAAGGATCTTTTTAGTTTCTGGAAAAATGAGTATATTGTGTAGCTCACAGCTACCTATGCCATACTAAGATCCCAATAGTGGCATAATTGTTGATTGGAGCGAGATTGCGAGTGCTTGCGCCAAAATACCGAAGGGTTTTTGGCCAAAAATCAATCTCAAGGGTGTCTATCGACATGTTACGGGCATAAGCCTAGGTCATCATCATGGCAGCATTAGGTCTTTATTGATAATGGCATTTTCTCATCGTTTGGAAGGTACAAATTGTGCTTATTATGGAAAAGCCAAAACATTCTTACTACAAGTGTTATATGATGAGGAAGAATCCTGAGCATTGTGGTAAAACCATTCTTTTTAGAAATATTGGGTTAAGCTCGGTATTCAAGTGAGTTTGAGCCCAGGAAAGGTAAGATCGTTTGCTGGATGAAGAGCTCGGTGACTTCGCAGGGAGCTCGTGGTGATGTTTCATGAAGTTTGAACGTGGAATGCATAAATGGCCTCGAGTTAACCAGAGGAAAATGATAAGAATCGAGTTTGATAGCTCACCATTTGAAGGACTCAATGCAAAAGAGCCCGATTACCAAAGCAAGGAAAGAGTTAGTGTGGGGTTCAAAATCGATTGCAACACCGAGTTAGAGGATTTGAAACTCATCGAGTTGGGCTATGTGCAGACTCTATCCACATGGACCCCCCTCCTCTTCAAGTCAAACGGGTCAGCGGGGGTCCCGACATTATGTTAATTAAATTAATATTTTTATTTAAATATTTTAATAATAATATTTATTATTATTATTTAAATATTTTATTTAAATATTCTTTTAATTAATTGAGAAGACTAGGTCATCAGGCAATTAATGACCCATGATGGAACCTTCTCAGTGGTTAACTAACTGCTAATAAATACATCATGGGCCTTCATTTTAGGAATGTAATTATGACCATTTCCTCTTCTTTCTCACATATTCTTCTATAAATGTAAGTTGGAAGCTCATTTCAAAGGGTTCCAACAGTTCAGACAAGTTGGACAGTTAGATATCTCAGGCGAGTGTATACTTTTCAAGAATCCTCTCTCTTCTGCAAGTTGTTCTTGTGTGTTGAGAGAACTTTCAAGCCTCCTCTTCAAGACTGTAATGGAAACTATTGCCTCTTCTGAATGTATGATGCATTGTGCATGTTATTGAAGCAATAAAAGTGTGTGTTTGTGACTAATCTCGGTCCTTTCATCCTTTTGTGCTTCTTTGTGCCTTTCTCGTACTTGCAGGTACACTGTGCAAGTTTAAGTTTCTATTGCAGGTTCTTGGAGTTCTGTGCTTATCGAGTGGTGGAGTATTGCATGCAGTTGAGTTGTGGTGTCTGTTCACCCTTCTTGAGTTCATCCTTCTTCATTGGGAAATTGGTATATTTCTCGGTCTGATAAAGTTTAACAAAGGGAACGTGTGTCTCTTAGTTTGTGGTATCTTGTACCCTCTCTAAGTTGTAGTAGGTGAAGTTGACCTGTGGTGCACACACCCTCTTCAAATTAACCCTTCTGAGTCTGGAAACACCCTTTATTTGGTGCATCACCATCCCTAGTATAGTTTCATTTCTGTAAATCTCTTTCCCTAAAACCCCATGAAAATGTTAGCATAGGACTAGATAATCATTTTTGTTACACTAGGAGTAGTACAACACTTAGTTTAGGAAGAGGAAGCCGGCCTTCTCGGAGGTTCACCTCGAGCCCAAGTCCCACAGCTTGAGAGGTGATCCCATGTGTCCCAATCACACCGAACGTCCTATTCACATCCTGGCCATTCGGAGGGTGCAGTGATTTGGCGACAATAATTTTTGGCACGCCGGTGGGACGAGTTGGTACTTCTCTTCTCACTTACACAAGTCAAAGTACCTGGCGACTCTATATCTCTGGATTCCAAATCTCAGTGCGGTAACTTATGCGAAGAATTCAGACAAGAGCTTCTTCAAAGAAAGGAAAGTATCAGCATATCAAACTTTCCTTGTCTCCTCCAAAGAGAAGAAGAAGAGGCATTTCCACATCCCCAGTTGCAGATTTACCTAGTAGGGGTCATTCAACTCCTCCTTACGGAAGGTTTCCTCCACCCAGGAACAATCAACCTTTCGTTGCTATGGCGAGGAACCAAGTTTTTCCCCCTTTCAATGCAAGCAGTCCTCTTATGTTGGCTCAACGTGACCCGATACCTGTTGCGGCACTCAAAAGTTTACCCTTCTACATGGGAAACTCACGTTACTCCAGTGGAGCATATCTTTGATGTAGCCAGCATCTGTAGTACATAATATCAGAAGACAACGTTGTAGTTAGACTTCTTGCTACCTCTTTCAAGGGAAAAGCACTTCAATGGTTTCGCGGGTTAGGTGTTGGCACTATAACCACTTGGGACGAGTTGGGAGAAAAGCTATGTAAACAATTTGAAGACAAAAGTGATCACCTATCACTTTTGGAACAACTCACTACCATAAAGAGAGCTTCCCAAGAATACATGAGTGATTTCAACTTCCGATTCCACAGGACTTGGAATAGGATTAGTGCTCGTAAAGCCTTCTGCACATAATGCATTCTTGTACTATTTGTGAGCCTTGAATAGTGATGTAGCAGTTATGATCCAGTCCATGGGAGGGACTACACTTCTGATGCTTACGAAGTTGCCATAAGTGCAGAGAATTCTTTGATTCGATCTTTGGAAAGATAGCTCCACGACCACCAATGCCCTTTTCTCAGATCTTACGAATCATCAACCTATCATTGCTCCTATTCCAGTAGACTCCAAGCAACCATCTCAATCTTCCCCTACCTCTTCAAATGACCTATTTGAAGTCAAGTCACTACTGTAAAATTTTGGAAATGAGCTCGTTGCACTCAAAAGGCAACAATTTCAATACAATCATCCGTATCAGCCACAAAATCAGCAGTATCAAGCTAACCATTCTCCTTTTCAAGGGAACAATCAGCCTCGAAATCAAACTACAAGTCAAGTTGCAAATGTCAGGCCCTTGAACTTTCAGAACCCTCTTGCAGCTAGCTCATCTAGAGCTATAGTACCTATTCAAAATAATCTAGTTCAAGACTACGAATGGTGTTATCCTTGCTCTCAACCTCACAATCAAAATCTTTGTCCCAATGGGGTTCTTAGCCAGGCCCTTATGGTTCAAAGTGTATCTACCCCTTCAGAGTTAACAAACAATTCATCTACACAAGAAGTAGTAGATCAACCGCAGGCACCTGAAGAATCCGCTTTGCTAAACTGGCAAGCAAGTAGAAGATTTTTGTGGGTTGAATATAGATTCTTCATCAGTGGCAGCAAACACTCATTCAAAAAAAGAGCAATGGAGCCTCAACCTCTCGAAGCTGATCTAGCATCCACTTCTCAACCTGGGTTACAAATGGCAGTTGATAAAAATGTGGGAAAGAAATCACTAGAAACACCGGCTAGCCACACCGCAGGGAAAGATGGTTCTCCAGGCATCACGGTACCCAACAAACATTTTCCAAAGGAGGACCCCAATGCCCAAAAAAGTGTCATCAAAGTTGGAGCAATTCCCTTCAGCATAGTAGAACAAATGAAGAAAACCAATCTGAGCGTTACCATGTGGGACGCACTCTCGATCCCTTCCAAAGAAACCTGTTGCGAGAAGCTCTGAACAAGTTTTAGTATAACCAGCGGATCACCAAGCCATGGAGTGAAAATGCTACAAGTTTGTGTCAACAAGGAAGGAAAATCATTCCTACGGCAAACAAACCACCACCATTCTACATTTCCCTGATCATTGGTGACCACCTGGTACATAATTGCATGATCGATTCTGGTGCCAGTAGCTCTGTCATGCCGAAACAAATTACAGATGTACTAGGCATACAATATGCGCCAGTTACAAGAGGGGTTGTTCAGTTGGATGGCACAATTGTTAAGACTATTGGGGTTATCAAAGGACTTCAACTTACCATTCATGCATGCCCAAGTTTGTCATTCACCCAAGACATATCGGTCATTGATCTCCCTCCCCTCTTTGCCATATGCCTATCACGGGATTTCACTGCCAAGATGGGCGGTTACCTATCGGCCGATTGGTCGCATATGATTCTCAGGACTCGATATGGAACCAAAGTAACTATAAGGGTAGAACCAATCTGCCATAATCATGTAGAACCCTACACTGCTAGTCTCATAAATGGAAATTACACCATCGGTGATCCAGAAGAGGAAGATGTCGATCATGAACCAACCACCCTTGTTGAGGAAGTCCCTGATACTTTGCTAGATGAAGTAAGTAGAGATCATCAATATGATCCCTACGCTGATGTATTGGTAGAAGAAGAAGTTGGTTTGTTGGTCTTGGAAGAAACAGGATTAGGTACTTACTGTATCCATGAAGAAGATACGATCATACCACAACTTGTCAAAACACCAAGTGATTCTAAAGGACTGTGGCAATTGTTCTTCGATGGCTCAAGAAGTAAGAATGGATCCGGTGTTGGTGTTATGTTAATTTCTCTAGAGGAGATAAGTACTTCTCATCTTTCGGTTGCGTAGTTCGAGTTGCACTAACAATGTTGCTGAATACGAGGCTCTTGTGCAAGGAATTCAGCTAGCCCAAAGGAAGGGAATCAAGGCCCTGACTATTTTTGGAGATAGTGAGTTAGTTGTTCATCAAGTTTGGCACGTAGTGCATCAAAAAATGATCTTTTAAGATCATACAAGAATCGAGTCTGGGACCTGATTGAAGATTTGAAGCTTTTGGAATCCATGCAATCCCTAGAGATCAAAATCAAGATGCAGATAGGCTTGCTACAATTGGTTCACAATACAACATACCAGTTGATATCATGAAAGAAGGGCAGCAATTTGTTAAAATGGTGGTTGACCAAGTAGTCCCTGATAATGTGAGTAGTTGGCAAGTGTTTGATAGTGACAAACAAATTGTCCTCTTCCTACAAGAAGAGGCGGAGTTTGCTACAAAGAATCAAGATAAGTTGCAGGAGTCATATGGTGAGAAAATTATCAATTGAAAAGCAACAAGTTACCAAAAGGTTTAGTCACTTTGGAATCCATTTTCAATTCAGATGACCAAGCCACAAGACAAAGCCCTAACATGGTGGTCAGAGAAGAATATTTTGAGGAAGTTGAAGTATCAAATGAAAAATTTCTTAAGATCGGAAAAGTGTGTACTTCTGAAGAGAAAGAAGCTTTCATCAAACTTTGTCAAGAGTATCATGACATCTTTGCATGGAGCTATAAAGATCTGCGTGGTTTTGATCCAGGTCTAGCACAACATACCATCGAACTGGATCCTAATGCTAAGCCAGTTCATCAAAAACAGAGACCAATTAATCCCAAAATTGAGCCACTAATGAGAAAGGAGCTAACCAAGCTCATCGAGGCCTGTATAATTTTTCCCATCAAGCATTCCTCATGGGTAGCCAATTTGGTGCCCGTGAGGAAGAAGAACGGAGAGATCCGGTTATGCGTAGATTTCAGGGATTTGAATCGTGCATCATTAAAAGACCATTATCCTCTTCCATCGATGGAGCAGATCCTTCAAACGGTGGTAGGAGCTCAAAGATTTTCTTTGCTCGATGGATATTCAGGTTACAATCAAATCCTAGTCCAAGAATCGACCAATTTAAAAACGGCTTTCACTACCAAGTGGGGCACGTATGCCTGATAAAATGCCATTCGGATTGTCCAATGCTGGGGCTACTTTCCAAAGAGCCATGGACATGGCATTTAAGGGACTAATCAACGATATTATTTTGGTTTACCTTGATGATATAACTGTATACTCTAAGCATGTAGAAGATCACATCACGCATCTAAGGAAAGTTTTCCAAAGGTGTAGGGAATTTGGGGTTTCACTTAACCCCAAGAAATGTATTTTCGCAGTGCACGAGGGAAAATTGTTGGGGCATGTGGTTTCAGTAGAAGGATTATCAATCGATCCAGCTAGGATTCATTCAATTATGTCCTTATCTCTCCCAAGTCACAAGAAGGGCCTCCAGAGTTTTCTGGGAACCATAAATTTCGTGCGGAGATTCATCCCTCAATTCGTGACATTGGCTAAACCA
Source organism: Taxus wallichiana var. yunnanensis (assembly GCA_018340775.1). NCBI lineage: Eukaryota > Viridiplantae > Streptophyta > Pinopsida > Cupressales > Taxaceae > Taxus > Taxus wallichiana. The sequence goes on along the minus strand of CM031237.1, from coordinate 828,157,712 downwards.
CTTGACACCATGCTAAAGAAAAACATGCCATTCTCATGGACAAAGGAAGGATGAGAAAGCTTTGAAGCCATCAAAACAGCCATTTCTCAAGCTCCCATGCTTGTGAACCCTAGGTTTGACAAAGATTTTATCCTTTATGCTTTTGCAGGTCAAGAGAGCATTTCAGGGATCCTCACCCAACAAAACAACAACTTGATGGAGCAACCAATCACTTTCTTCAGTCAATCCCTCAAAGACTACGAGTTCAAATACTCATTCATTGAAAAGCAAGTCTTTGTGGTTATTCGAGCTTTGAAGAAATTCAAGCACATGTTGTCCAACAACAAGATTCATCTGATGGTGTCTCATCCAGGTGTCAAGGAGTTTTTTTTGAACAAAGAAATGAATGAAAAGCGTGCGTTGGATGGATCACGAAGGTAATGGAGTATGACGTGCACATCAAAGTCACTAAACTTGTCAGAGGTAAGGGTTTATGTCAACAACTTGCTGCAGACATGGAATCAAAAAGTAATGAGGACGTGACACTCCTAAATACTGATGAGAATGTTGATCAAGCTGACTGGTTATCCAAAATGAAGAGTTTCCTCTTCTCGGGAGCATATCCGGTAGACATGGATAAAAACCAAAGGTGAACTTTCCGTCTTCAATCTATCCCATATGTTTTGGTAGATAGCGTTCTCTTTCGAAAAGATTTGAACGGCGTCCTCCTTCGGTGCATAGGACCAGAACAGGTCAGTAAGATACTAGAAGAGTTTCATAATGGCCTATCTGGAGGACATTATTCCGCATGAACAACAACTACCAAGATCATGTGAGCTGGCTACTATTGGCTGGATTTATTCAAGGATGCCCATCTTTGGGTAAGGAAATGTAAGGAATGTGCCTTTTTCACAGGTAAGCAGAAGTTGGCAGCTCTTCCATTGCATCCAATTCAAGTGGATCAACCCTTTGTTGATGGGGTTGGACTTCATCGAATGATTAATCCTCCATCGAGTGATGGACATAAGTGGGTCCTTACATGCAGACTATTTTACTCGATGGAGAGGCGGTAGCATTAAAAGAGAGCAATGAAAAGGTAGTTCTAGATTTTTTGGAGGGTATAATGATGAGGTTCGGTGTTCCATTTACAGTCATTTTAGACAATGCGTTGGCTTTTCTTGGTATGAAATTGAGTGAATGGGCTGTTAAAAATGGGGTATACCTCAAAACTTCATCCAATTACTATCCTCAAGGAAACGGATTGGCTGAGTCTAGCAACAAAAACCTCATAAGGATTATTAAGCGCACAATGGAGACTAACAAGAGGACTTGGCATACATAGCTTAAGACCGCCTTATGGGCAGATCGGATCACACCTAAAAGGGCCATCGGAAATTCTCCTTTCATTCTTGTATATGGAAGAGAGGCAAAACTCCCACTCTCATTGGAGTTACCTTCTTTGGAGTTAGCTCATCAACTTGAAGTTATAGAGAGTGATCCTCTGACAATAAGGTTTGTTGAACTCATGGAGTTAGAGGAAGTACGAGACAAGGCTATGAAAACTTTGGAGCAGCATCAGGCTCAAGTTAAGAAATATTTTGACAAGAAGGCATCCAATGGTTTTCAAGAGGGAGATTTAGTTCTCAAATGGGATGAAGACAGGGCCAAACCAGGCTAGGCATGCCAAGTTTGACGCTCTCTGGAGTGGGCCATACATCATCACAAGTTGCAAAGAGGCAAATTCATTTCATCTATCTAGGCTCAATGGAGAAGAACTGCCCATTCATGTGAATGGGATACATCTCAAAGCTTGTTTTTGAGAAGTGTTCCACCCCTTGTACAGTTAAATTAGGTGTTTTCCTCCAAGTGCTTATGCACATTGTTGTGTGTTGTTGTTTTGCTTTCCTTGTTGTTGTGTTTTGTGTTGTTCTGCACATTGTTTCATCATTGGAAGGTGTCAAGGAGAAGAAAGGTTCAAGGTTTCCATAAGAGTTCAAAATCTGCTTCATTCAAATTTTTGTAGTGTTCCATGGATGTCAAGCATTCAATAGATTTAGTATACTTCATGCTTAGCATTCAGGGAGGTCCAGGATATCGGCAATGCTCAAGGAGATTCGGGATGTGTCAAAAGAAAATCATACTACTTTAGGATTCCAACATAGACTCCATGCCCAATGGATGACTTAAGGCTCTTTGGAATCATGCTTAGCGAGGCAATCATCCCCGAGAGGTGCCAAAAATGTTATCCAATTTTGCACACATGGCAAGATTGGACAATGGGGTCCTATCACGTTCAAAATGAAATAATAGTCCCAGGAACCCACCTTCGGTTATTATCGAGATGCAATAATTAAAAATAATTCCTAAATTGCATATGAAGAGATCACCTAGCATCGAAAGGCACCCAGTTGATCTCAACTCAGTAAAGAGTTCGGGGTCGAGTTGATAGAGAACCGGTGTCAAATTGATAGTCATCTCGGTAGAGACTCTCAGTTGTAAGAGCTCGATGAGGTCTTGTTAATGCAAAATATAGCTCGTTGAAAATTGATGAATGAAGGGAACTCTATAAGGATCTCGGTAGAGATCGATGCGCAATGGAAGTTAAGGCCGAGTCAGGGAGAGTCAAAGTTTGAGCTATCAATAAAGTCTCAATGAATTGGAAAGGTTCAAGCCACAGGTGGAAGCGAAGGCAGAAATAAGGAATTTGACTCATCTTAGTGACTTGTTCATTTTGGAGATCATGTGGTGAGCTTCTTTTAGGACACATTCTGTAGAGCTAGGGTGATTCAAACACAAGCCAAGGCATCAAGAGTGCCATAAAATGAATGGAGATCGATTGCGTAAACAAAGATACGTGATGGAGCCCTATCGATGGGACTCATCGAGCATGATGGATAATTCAATGCAACTCGTTTTGTGTGGATGCATTAAAGACAGTTTCTAGGCAAATTCAACTCACTCAAAGTTGGCATGTAACAAGCTATCAAGGAAGTTAGTGAGTTTAGCGCACCTGCTCAAGCTAAACAATGTCGTGGAGCCTTGGGATCTCTCGGGAATATTTTTGTTTCTTACTGGTCGAATTGGCCAAATGATGTCTAGGTTGGGTCAGTCTTCAACATGGGATATTCAAATGAGTTTTCCAAGGTAAATGTTGAAATGAAAAACCAAGACAAGGTTTCCGCGATAAGAGGGAGTTTAAGGCCTTTGAAGCCGCGATGGAGATAATGTTGTGGCAAACCAATATGATATTTCCACACATGGGAAAAGTTCATGATGATTTCCAAGTGGGTTTCAGTTAATGGAAAACCAACACAAAAGGTCTCCAAAGCGAGCAAAGGGGGGCCCCGAGTTTCATCTTGCCAAGAACGTGGAAATTTTAGAAAACATTGCCAAGCGTGATAAAACCGTGGCAAACCATAATCGGATTTCCGTGAGTTGGAGAAATGAACACCAATTGCCAGGTGGAAGTGCTATGGTGGAGCGCCAACATGAAAGTTCTGCTCGTGGGATATTTTCAGCTCTTTGCCTAGTCGGATAAATAAATAAATAAATAATGCCTCAACCCCGCACTAAGGTATTCATGAGTTATTTGCTTAAAATGGGAATCGAGAAGCCTAATGCCAAGTGGGTTTTCGTGGATGGCAAGCCAAAGAAGAAATTCCACGGGGAGATTTGGGGCGGTATGACCAAGTCAAGAAGCGGAATTGGGAACCGACCTGCCAAGGCAATGTATGGAAAATTGGATTCATAAGTCCGAGATCCCCACACATATCCTGCGGACTTCCTTGATACAAACGCCATGCCAATTTGACTTGGCAAAAGGAGGATTTGGCATGGAACGGGGATATTCAAGTCGGTTGAACCAAGGCAATTCAAACTACTTTTTCCACGCAGAACCTGTCAACTCGGCTATGTGGCTGAGCCATTACGCGGGGATTTGGAGCTAGTATGCCGAGGTCAGAGATTTGATGATGGCAATCCAAGTTGTTCACTCCGCGTAGGGGAGATTCAGGAAAACACTGCCAAGCGTGGAAATATTGGGATGGAAAACCATAATCAGACTTCCGCACGGGCCGTGTAAACAGGATCCGAGTCTTTGTGCGAGTCACTCGGAAGGTAAGTCGGGGAACGTGGGAATGAGACAGTTGAAGTGTTTAATAGGATTGGACGTGGTGGTCTAGCCTGGCCAAAATCGAGTATGACACGGAGATAGGTGAAGGAGGCTCCACACATTCTACTTACCACGCATAACATCCCTGTAAACCCGTCTACATATCTTCAACTATTGCAGACCTGCATTTCCAGGAATATGCTTTCACATGAAAGAGATGCCTTCTCATGGAATACCATAATTGCAGCTTACAGAAGACATGGGTTTCCTCACGAAGCGTTGATACTGTTTCACCGAATGCAACAAACAGATGTCCGACCTGATCAGTTCGCCTTTGCCAGCATACTTCTCCCAACTCCCGTTCGGGCTCTGAGCATTCGGTGGTCGCGAGACAAACTCCCACGCACCAGGCAGTTGATATGTTGCAGTATGGTAGAAGCCTTTTGAACGCTTCAGCAAGAAGTTGTCCATGTTGTTTTGTGTTGTTATGCATTCAGCTCTAGATTGTCGAATGCATGCTTATCCTTATTTCGAACTCGAGATCGAATAGCATTACGGAGAAACAAATATTCACTGCCGTGTACGATGGATTGGAGTCACGCCATTCAAGGCTTCATAAAATTTCCTGAATCAGGAGATGAAGGTTTATTACGGTGCAGAATGAAATGATTCATATTGCTCAGCATTTCTTCTCCTAGAAATGAATTGAATGTGAAGGTCAACTCTGAAATACCTGGTCGGCCGTTTTGTATGCCACATCCTTGTCACTTGTAAATGGTCTCTTTGAGAAACTCTGTGGGCAGTAGGCAATATTTATACCCTTCCATTATGTACGTCCAATCAGACAATAAAAGTATTCTTTTACCAGGTTCAGAGAAGCTTTTTTTTACAATGGACGATTATACTGTAGTTTCAAGCTAATTTTATCTAGCTTTATTTCTATTAGCTTTGATCCACGACTAAGGAAGAATTCATATGGTTGTTACTGTACATTTTTCCAAGGTCCTCTTGGTTGCCCCAGTTGTTCAATATATTTTTTGAAGGGCTTATTTTATGTGTTGCAAATTGTAACATAAAGGATCTTTTTAGTTTATGGAAAAATGAGTATATTGTGTAGCTCACAACTACCTATGCCATACTAAGATCCCAATAGTGGCATAATTGTTGATTGGAGCGAGATTGCCGAGTGCACTACCAAAATACCGAAGGGTTTTTGGCCAAAAATCAGTCTCAAGGGTGTCTATCGACATGTTATGGGCATGAGCCTGGGTCATCATCATGGCAGCACTAGGTCTTTATTGATAATGGCATTTTCTCATCGTTTGGAAGGTACAAATTGTGCTTATTATGGCAAAGCCAAAACATTCTTACTACAAGTGTTATATGATGAGGAAGAATCCTGAGCATTGTGGTAAAACCATTCTTTTTAGAAATATTGGGTTAAGCTCGGTATTCAAGTGAGTTTGAGCCCAGGAAAGGTAAGATCATTTTTTTGGATGAAGAGCTCGGTGACTTCGCAGGGAGCTCGTGGTGATGTTTCATGAAGTTTGAACGTGGAATGCATAAATGGCCTTGAGTTAACAGAGGAAAATGATAAGAATCGAGTTTGATAGCTCACCATTTGAAGGACTCAATGCAAAAGAGCCCGATTACCAAAGCAAGGAAAGAGTTAGTGTGGGGTTCAAAATCGATTGCAACACCGAGTTAGAGGATTCAAAGCTCATCGAGTTGGGCTATGTGTTAGACTCTATCCACATGGACCCCCCTCCTCTTCAAGTCAAACGGGTCAACGGGGGGGTCCCGACATTATGTTAATTAAATTAATATTTTTATTTAAATATTTTAATAATAATATTTATTATTATTATTTAAATATTTTATTTAAATATTCTTTTAATTAATTGAGAAGACTAGGTCATCAGGCAATTAATGACCCATGATGGAACCTTCTCAAGTGGTTCAACTAACTGTAATAAATACATCATGGGCCTTCATTTTAGGAATGTAATTATGACCATTTCCTCTTCTTTCTCACATATTCTTCTATAAATGTAAGTTGGAAGCTCATTTCAAAGGGTTCCAACAGTTCAGACAAGTTGGACAGTTAGATATCTCAGGTGAGTGTATACTTTTCAAGAATCCTCTCTCTTCTGCAAGTTGTTCTTGTGTGTTGAGAGAACTTTCAAGCCTCCTCTTCAAGACTGTAATGGCAACTATTGCCTCTTCTGAATGTATGATGCATTGTGCATGTTATTGAAGCAATAAAAGTGTGTGTTTTGTGACTAATCTCGGTCCTTTCATCCTTCTGTGCTTCTTTGTGCCTTTCTCATACTTACAGGTACACTGTGCAAGTTTAAGTTTCTATTGCAGGTTCTTGGAGTTTGTGCTTATCGAGTGGTGGAGTATTGCATGCAGTTGAGTTGTGGTGTCTGTTCACCCTTCTTGAGTTCATCCTTCTTCATTGGGAAACTGGTATATTTCTCGGTCGATAAAGTTTAACAAAGGGAACGCGTGTCTCTTAGTTTGTGGTATCTTGGCCAAAGGTTTGAAACATACTATTCATATTACTTATTCCTTGATGGCATACTCATCAATCCAGAATACGTCCTTCACCCCACTCTAATGTTATATAGAATGTCTTATACTAACCTAAGTCAGTCCCCCTTGTCCTCAGTTTTCACTCTAGATCGGGTTAATATCATAATTCACGTTATAAAGATGCTCTTGAAGACTAGGGGTAAGTTGACATACTGGGTCAACCGATGTTAACCCCGTGTGTCAAGATACCCAGAGTCTCAAAGGGCTGCCTCATAACCTATCTATGATCCTAACCAGTCCCGGAGGGAAATCTTTATCAAGTCTCGGTGTGTAAATCTTAACGATCAATGTAGAAGGGTGTTACCATATGTCATCTGCATTGTTGTATCCTCGAGAAGATCCTAATCTTCTCGAAGGTACAACCTTATAGTTGACATGTGTCAACATCCTATGGAAAAACCTTGGAAAGATGTACATACCTCCAAGAATTTACTTATGTTAAGTTATATTTGGATTACAGGCCCACCTTATTAGGTAGCCTTCCCTAACCCTGAGTCCAACACTCCTTGAGTTACCTTTTGTAATTAGGTTCAGTTTCACAAAAGGGTTTTAATTAGATTTAAGATTGTTTCTAAGTTTTCGGTTGGTACCTAACAACCTTGTATCCACAAAATAGGACAATAACCCTTTAAGTTTTCCCCATTAGGAAAATAACTAATCCAACAAGGGTATGTAACAACCTTAAAGACTGAAACATATCAGACTTAATACCATTAAGTCATGGTGATTTATAACCATCAATATATTGCTTTTGAATTAGAACATTAAGAGAGTATTAGGATTTTCTTCCAGTTATAGCTACATTTTAGGGCATAGTTCACTCTCAACTTTCCCTAATCATGCAATGGTCTAATTTCCAATTTAACCATAATCATAAGATATAAGAATTACTAACTAGAAATATGTAGTATTCAAGCCACATAATTAAATAAGGCTTACTTAGGGAATCCATCCTGGACTCCATTGCATAGAACAATAAGAATGCACACTCATTCATACAGGTAATAGGAAGATCAATCCAACAAATAAGTAACACAATCCACATAAGTAATATCTCTCCATTTCGTTTATTTCCAAATCTATACAATTACAATCTATGCACTTCGGCATACTTTAAGACAATAGCCTTCAAAAAAAGAAGTAACTTTCTTCCATAATATAATTTGAAAAATAAGTGGAATTCTTCATAAGAACCAGATTAAAATAGTCATTGCATCATATCATATTTTGTCTGCCTTTACCACTTACGATGACCATCTGCAAAAATTGCTAGCATGGGTCAGTTCAATGAACTGAGCATGATAAGCACTAATCCTTAAAACAATTGCATTCCACCAATTGTTTTCATTAAACAATCCTATTTAAATGACATCAATTCCATCAAATCCAAATTAAGATTCACACTAGTTTTCTTTTTCCAATGACTTTATATCATAACTCAAATCAGAGCATAATTTTAACTTAGTCTATTTCAGATGATTTGTTTAATACAAGAAAATAAGAAAGGACATTCTGTATCTTAAGTACCTAACCATCCGTAAAACCGAGAATAGTGTCAATCATGTTTTAATCACTCCTATTAAAAGAATGAAACCTTTTTAAGGTATGCATCCAATAGGTTTGTATAAAAGCAATTTGAGCAAAGAATAGATTATTGCCTCATGCAAGTTCATCTAGCAAATTTCCTTTAACTCTATTATATCAAATTTTAATCATTGATAAGTATGCAAAACATTAACTACAGGGCTACCTTTATACAAGAAGATAACAAACTGAGTTCTAAATTAGGATAATAATACTGCTAATAAAGGAAAGGAGTCTTCTAAGTTAAGATCTCACCACTTACCATTTCTTTCCACTTAATTTTAACAGTCCTGTCATCTCATAACCATACTGTAGAGTTCCTTATAGAATTCTATAGAAGAGCTCACTATTATTCCAAGAGAGAGTATAAATACCTTCGTATTTTGAAATCCTATAACAACTTTCCTTCATAACTTAGAGGAAGGAATAGAGAAAATCATAACTCTATTTTAATCAAGTTCAGAACTATACTAACTTCCAAGAAGTAATATACATTCTCAAGTTCCAATAGGGAAGAAGAAGACAAGTAATACAACACTTAAGTTTAACCAATAGCTCAGGTCAGGTAGAGCCACCTTAAGAATTTTCCAATGGATCCCTATGGTTTTACAACTATACATTAAACAAAATTCAATAACATTTTCTTTACATAAAATGTTATAAATGATCTAATCTCAGACCACAATCCTGCTCTAAAGTAAATAGTCTACATTTCATCCATTACTCGAACCATTTTAGTCTAAGAGTTAGGGTAACTTTCCCATTACCATTAATTACCAATGGATCAAAACTAAATTATTCCACATTAGAATATTAGGTTGTTATATCATTCCAAGATACCAAACCAAAAATGCATGTACAAAGTTAATAATCGAATTCTAAATACAGATTCAACAATTCCCCAGAGTCACCCTATTCATACCATAGTAGTGAATAATGCTCTATCTGTCAAAATAAATGGATCATTCAGTTGTGTTTAAATCATTTCAACCCTAATTTCACCTTCAGAAGGACATGCATTAGCTGAACATTGATAAAGCTTATCAACGTTGAAGTCTTTATTTTTTTTTAAACAAAAAAAAGGAATTTCCAACATCGTGTATCACGGCCAAAAGAAATAGATTTCAAAATCACCTCTGGGTAACATCAAACACAATCCTATCTTAACCAAACATTAAACATAATTTCCATTCATGCAGATCTAGGATCAACCATGAATTATCAGGAAACAGAGTTCATCCAAGTACGTTTCCTCTTAAACATATCCATGTTCCTAATATCCATGTTAAATCACAAAAACAATAGTTAAACCAAATACTTCCTTACTCATAGAACCTGTAATCATAAGAACATTCAAACCCCTTTGAAATAAAAAGTACAGGCTTAGAATTCAAACAACATTTCCAACTCACGCAACTAAAACAATCAAGTTTCACTGAATAAACTAACATTCCAACCACAAAATCAATTACTTACTTTCCTGAACATGGACCAGTAATAGTTAGAGTTCATACGGTGAAGAAAACAATCAATTAATCCAATCCTACTCGAAACAACAAATAATTACCATGGTGTTTTCAAACACGTAATCATTAAGCACGCATCCTTTCATGGAGCTAGTTCTTAATCAAATACCCATGTCAGATAAAGAAAACTTACAACACCTCCAAATAGATAGCAAAACTCCATATTTGATTCACAACATGGAAACAAGAATAATGAAGTAGGTTTCATCCAGGATCCAAATACAACCCAGAATCCCCAAATCAACATAAAACCCAAATCATTGTTACTAGCCAAGCTGAAAATATGCATACATTATCATAACAGAGTTGTTCTAATGAAAACATTTAAAGGAAAGCAATATTTTTAATAGTTAGGGCCTATCATGCCTGATAGTGTTGCTAAAAGTTGAAGAAGACCTCTGAATGCGCTCGCCCCTTCTCTTCTTCTTCCACGAAAGATTAAACAACAAAATATTGTTACCTCCATGCCTTATATACTCCCCATGATAGAGAAGTAAATTTGAAACTTTCAAAATTGCCATGCAACGAAGAGTAGATGGCTGGTTCGAAGTACCAGTGCTCATGCAGAGTGAAAAATGGAATGCATGAAAAACAAGACAACCAAGCAAAATTCCACTTGCATGCCTTCCCAAGCAATCGCGCTCGAGACCCTATGCAAATTAATTGCATTAAATTTCATTCTCCCACCTATTCTCCATTGCCACGACTACCGCCAAAGTTGGTGAATGCTAAAACAAAATAAACAAAAGTTCCCATTCTTAGAGATGCTGCCACGTAAGACCCTTTCTTAACAAATTTAACCTCCGCTAACCCTGGCAGCACTCCCTATCCTTCATCCTTATCCTTTCCTTAAATTCCATGGAAACCATCACCCAAGACTTGTGACCCTCCTTAGGTCCCCCTTCATAGCATTAGTTTAGGATAGGTTAGTGACTAAGGTTAGATCATAGGTAGACTTAGTCTTAATGCCATAGGATATAACATTAGTCACCCTCCTTAGTGATAGGTTTAGTTAACCCTTAGGAGTATCAAGCACATAGTTTAGGACTAGGTTAGATTAACTAACCTTGCAACATTAGGTTATAGTTTAGGTTAAAACTAATAACCTTACTGATTCTAGTCTAGGTCCCCTAGATAGGATTAATCAGTAATAGAATTCAAACAAAATAAAACATTCCCGGTTCAGATTCCGATTTGCATTAAGTAATTAAGCTTTAGATAGAAAACTTACACATCTTACCTGGCTTAAGGTCAGGTCCTTTCTGATGCTATGATGACGAAAACAGATTCTGATTACAATGATCAGCCTAGAGTTAACCTCCGAATCAAACAACAAAACTATCTATATATCATACATATATATACACACACATATATATATATATATATATATATATATATAAGGAGTTTTAAAAGAACTTGAACATTCAAAGTTCAGTCAGACTTAATAACTCACGAAATGTTAATACAAATTGTTCATCCTGAATAAAATTAAAACATTCCTTGGATCAATGCAACTGATCCAAGGTTGAGTCATAAAGGTGGATAAATCCACAATCTTCCAGAAATCAGATTGTACTCAAATGTGAAGGATGAAAGAAACAAAAGAGTCCAAGCATATTCCGGTTCAATCAAAGATCTTAAGAGTAGAAAAGACATAATCCAAATCAAGCATGACTTCCCAAAACCAAAGGAACATGTCCTTAAATAGGAGAAATCATATATCAACACTTGAATGCTCAGGAGAAAGTAACAACAGTTCAGGTGTTACATGCTTCCCTCCTAAAAGATTCATCATCCCGATGATTACATCCTTTTATTTATCTTCTGGTCAATTAATTCTTTTACTCATTGAACAAATTAACTATTTCAAACTTGAATAGTTTCATAAATCAGTATCATGTTACTATTTATTCAACCTGAATAAATGTTTGCCCCAAAACTGGCTTACATAATGACATGTAAAAGATAAATTCATAATAATAATTTTTTTATCAGTCAACAGATTCAGTTTTATTCAAAAAGAAAGGGAAAAGTAGTTTTCATCTCTTCCAGATTTTCCCAAGTTGCACTTTCTTCGTTAAACTGGTCCCACTGGACCTTACATTGTTGTATTTCTCGATTTCTCAAATGCAATTGGTGAGTTTCCAACACTCGAGTGGGTTTAACCACGATTATTCCTGGGTCTTGGACCTGCAAGGAATTCCAATTTAACACATGTGACAAATCTGAAATGTATTTCTTAAGCAAAGAAATATGGAAAACATCATGCATTCGTGACAAAGCAGGTGGTAATGCTAATCGGTAAGCTATGGGATTGATTACTTCGACAATTTTGAAAGGTCCCACAAAATGAGGTGATAACTTGGCAGCCTTGCCAAAAGTTATAGAACTCTTTCTTGGTTTAACACGAAGAAAAACCTTTTCACCAAGTTCAAATTTTGGTCAACCCGCTTTAAGTCAGCATAACTCTTCTGCCTATCTGTTGCTTCCTTCAATCATTCACGAATCATTTTAACTTGTTGTTCCATTTCAGTAAGGATTTTAGGCCCAATTACCTCTCTATCCTCAATGCTATCCCAACTAATAGGGGTTCTGCATTTTCTTCCATAAAGTGCCTCGAAAGGTGCCATTTTAAGAGAAGAGTGATATGTGTTGTTGTATGCAAATTCAACTAATGGGAGATACTCTTCCCATTTATACTATTGATCCATGCAATACATTCATAACATATCTTCTAACACCTGATTTACTCTCTCAGTTTGTCCATCTGTTTCTGCAGATGATACGTAGAACTGAAGTTCAGTTTAGTTCCAAGAGCTGCATTAAGCATTTGCCAAAATCTTGATGTCATTCTAGGATCCCTGTCTGATATTATTAATTCTGGTACTCCATGCAATCTGAAAATTTCATGCACAAATCTTTTAGCTAACACAAGGAGAATCATCCTTTAGATTTCCAGTGATGAAATGAGCTACCTTCGTTAGTTTATCAACAACTACCAAGATAACATCATGTTTATTTCTCGACATAGGCAGCCCTTGTACAAAGTCCATGCTTATTACTTGCCATTTGTATTGTGGTATGCTATGGGGATATAATAAACCAACAGGGTGCATGTGTTCTGCCTTCACCCATGACATTCAAGACAATGAGTCACAAAATTAATAACATCCTTTTTCATTCCTCTCCAGAAATATTGTTGTTTTAGATCGGCAAGCATTTTAGTAATACCCGGGTGTCAGAAAAGGGTGAATTATGAAATTCAGCTAACAATTTCTTTCTCAAATCATTAAGCAAAGGTACGTATACTCTATTTTCATAACGTAAGATTCCTTCATTATCAAAATGAAAACCTTTATACCTTTCATCTTTTGGATCTGCAGCAAGCACTGCTTTTACTTGTTGAAAGTATATATCAGATTCTAATGCACTTTTCACCTCATCTTTAAACTGAGTTCTTAATGTTATAAGAGCATAAATGTGCTTCCTATGACTTAGAGCATCTGCTACTCTATTCTCTTTTCCTTTTATGTAACTAATATCAAAATCATATTGAGACAAAAACTCTAACCACCTTCGTTGTCTTGCATTTAGATTAGGCTGAGTGAAAATATATTTCAGCCCTAGATGATCAGTTTTCAACTCAAAAGGTTTCCCAAGTAAATAGTGTCTCCAAACTTGAAGTGCATGTACAATGGCAAAGCAAGCTCTAAATCATGAGGGGCATAATTCAGCTCATGTAACTTAAGTTTTCTACTTTCATATGCTATGACATGATCATTTTGTAACAAAACACCTCCAAGGCCTTCCCTGAAGCATCCATTACAACAAAGTAAAGTCTCCATTAGGGTCAAGTACAACTAAAATAGGTGCTGAAGTCAACTGAATTTTCAAACTTTTAAAAGAAAATTCACACTTATCATCCCAAGAAAATTTTTTATTCTTTTTCTGTAATGAAGTTATGGGTGTAGCCACTTTAGAAAAATCTTTAACAAATTTTCTATAATAACAAGCAAGGCCCATGAAGCTTCTTACTTCATGTACATTCTTTGGTGCAGGCCACTCGGTTATTGCCACTATTTTAGAAGGATCTACAGCAATTCCTTCTTTACTAATAACATGACCTAAATAATGAACTTTGGTATCAAAGAAAGAACATTTGGATAACTTACCGAATAACCTTCTTTTTCTCAAAATTTCCAAGACTACTTTCAAATGCTCATTATGCTCCTCGACACTTTTAGAATATATGAGAATATCATCCAAGAATACAAGCACAAACTTGTCCAAATATTCTTGAAAGATATTATTCATTAAGTTCATAAAATTTGTGGGTGCATTAGTTAATCCAAAGGGTAAAACCGTGAATTCATAATGTCTGTACCTTGTCTGGAAAGTTGTTTTATGAATATCTTCTTCTTTAATTCTTAATTGATGATACCCAGATCGAAGATCTATCTTGGAATAAACCGATGCTCCATGCATCTGATCAAATAAATCATCAATTCTAGGAAGTGGGTATCTATTCTTGATTGTTGCCTTGTTTAACATCCGATAATCAATACACAATCTAAGTGTCCCATCTTTCTTTTTCACAAATATCATTGGTGCTCCCCAAGGTGAAACACTTGGTCTAATCAAACCTTTAGAAAATTTCTTGCAATTGAGCCTTAAGCTCGACTAACTCTATAGTAGTCATCCGATAAGGTGCTTTAGAAATAGGCTCCATCCCTGGTTTGATTTCAATGGTGAAGTCAAATTCCCTTTTGGGTGGTAAACCCGGTAATTCTTCTAGAAATACGTCCTCGAAGCTCTGTAACAATGGGTATCATTTCATGAAATCACCATCTTCTTCTATAGATTCAGATATTTTTACTGCATATAAGGTACAACCCTTATTTTTGGCCTTTTTAAGTTGCATAGATGACAATTTCCTAACTGAAATTTCCCATTTTACACCTTGAATCTCTATTGTTTTCTGCAGATCATCTAAACATCTTATATATTTTTCAAAGTAGTCCACTTTTGCTTTATGATCAGCTAACCAATTAACACCGATGACAACGTCATAGGATCCCAAAGGTGCAACATAGAGATCAACTTCCATGGAAAAGTTAGGTAAGTCAAGGACTGCCCCAAAAAGACACATACTAACTGTATGAACAGAGTTATTACCATACTGTACAGTCCATGATTTATCCATTTTTCCAGCTTTTCTTTTAAGTTTCGAAGTGAGTTTACTAGAAATAAAACATTCAGTAGCTCTCATGTATCAAAAAGAATAGTTACAGGTATGCCAAATAACTTACCAAGAACTTCTATAGGTGTCACTTGCCTTTCAACTTGCTTGTCTACTACTGCAGCATGTATCTTATGCTATTGATTATGATCATCCTTCTTCAAAGGGCATTGGTTTGCGTAGTGATCTTTGCCACAATTATAGCAGCCTCCTACAGGTCCCTTTTTAGGCTCAAAATTACTTCCAGCCTTAAAATTATCACGTTGGCCTCCATAGGACTTCTGCCCATTATTATAATTCTTGGCAAAACTATCCCTTACATTTCCAGCAGGCTTATTCATTGTCATTTTCTTATTATTATCCACTGAAAACTTATTTTTGTTGCCAAAATTTTTCCATGGCCCCTTCTTGGGTGCAAGAGAAGTTGAAGAAGGGTTTGGAATCTTCTTCCGCACTTCCTCTTTATGAGTAGAAATAGCCTTTAATTTTTGTTCTTGCCTTATGGATTTTTCAACAACCCCTTCCATAGTGGTTGGGCTGTGAACATCAACCTCTCCTCCAATCACGGGGTTCAGTCCCATGATGAATTTCATATTCTTGAACTTCTCATCAGTTTGATATTTGGTACATACTTGAGGAGTTTCGTAAACCGCTCCCAAGTACTCAGTTATAGTTAGCTTCCCTTGAGCTAAGTTCTGGAATTCTATCATTTTCTGATCATAGAAAAGTTGTGGCAGCCAACGTTGCCTAAAATAGCCTTTAAATTGATCCCAAGTGATGTTAGTTTCATCAATATTTAGCTCAGCCTTACGGCTGTCCCACCATGAAGATGCTTCATGGGAAAGCTGATATGCTCCCCAAATAGCTTTGGTTTCCTCCGAGAAGTTTCTTATTGCAAAGTACTTCTCCATTTCACTGAGCTAGTTCTCAGCTCCATCTCCTAATGTGGTGCCATCAAATTTAGGTGGACTTATCCTTTTTATATCATTAGTGAGTTCCACTGCCAACCTGGCCTTTTTGTTTTCTGGTTGGACAAGTACATTTCCATTGTTATTACTAACACCCATATTGGGGTTGTCCTCAGGAGGTGGCTGATTGTTGTTACCAGCTTCATCATCCTCCTCATTTCCCATCACTTGTTGTTCAAGTACAACCAAATGATCTCTTGTGTCCAATAGGGCAGCAAGGATCTCATCAAGTTTTTGGGTTGTTGCTGCCCCTTCCTCAGGTGGAGCATTATTCGCAATGTTTCCCCTTGTTCTAACCATTTTTTGTTACAAGAAAATTAGGTTTTCATCAGATTATGGACACAATAGGTCCAAGAGCTGCAACCTTCAGCTCTGATACCAAGATGTAACATCCTCATTTTAATACCTTAGAACAAGAAATTTTTTTTTTTATTAATGTTCTCTTGTTCTAAATACATAATTTAGAACACACATATCATAACAATCATTCTTATAACAGATAACCATATGCAGTTGTAATGACTCGGTATACCACCGATCTATTCATTCCATGACTCGGTGAACTACCGATCTATTCATGCGTAACTTTGAGATTGAAGTTTTCAACTGAACACTTCATTCTCATGGTTCTCTTCCCTATTCCAGGTTCTGAGTGCTCTATCCAAGGAACCTATCTGAATAATTGTTACTATTATTCATCGGCATCACGATCCTTAGACTAGGTGACATAGGACAACGCAATCAAGCAGCTTGTGATACTTTGGCCAAAGGTTTGAAACATACTATTCATATTACTTATTCCTTGATGGCATACTCATCAATCTAGAATACGTCCTTCACCCCACTCTAATGTTATATAGAACATCTTATATTGACCTAAGTCAGTCCCCCTTGTCCTCGTTTTCACTCTGGATCGGGTTAATATCATAATTCACGTTATAAAGATGCTCTTGAAGACTAGGGGTAAGTTGACATACTGGGTCAACCGATGTTAACCCCGTGTGTCAAGATACCTAGAGTCTCAAAGGGCTGCCTCATAACCTATCTATGATCCTAACAATCCCGGAGGGAAATATTTATCAAGTCTCGGTGTGTAAATCTTAACGATCAATGCAGAAGGGTGTTGCCATATGTCATCTGCATTGTTGTATCCTCGAGAAGATCCTAATCTTCTCGAAGGTACAACCTTGCAGTTGACATGTGTCAACATCCTATGGAACAACCTCGGAAAGATGTACATACCTCCAAGAATTTACTTATGTTAAGTTATATTTGGATTACAGGCCCACCTTATTAGGTAGCCTTCCCTAACCCTGAGTCCAACACTCCTTGAGTTACCTTTTGTAATTAGGTTCAGTTTCACAAAAGGGTTTTAATTAGATTTAAGATTGTTTCTAAGTTGTCGGTTGGTACCTAACAACCTTGTATCCACAAAATAGGACAATAACCCTTTAAGTTTTCCCCATTAGGAAAATAACTAATCCAACAAGGGTATGTAACAACCTTATAGACTGAAACATATCAGACTTAATACCATTAAGTCATGGTGATTTATAACCATCAATATATTGCTTTTGAATTAGAACATTAAGAGAGTATTAGGATTTTCTTCTAGTTATAGTTACATTTTAGGGCATAGTTCACTCTCAACTTTCCCTAATAATGCAATGGTCTAATTTACAATTTAACCACAATCATAAGATATAAGAATTACTAACCAGAAATATGTAGTATTCAGCCACATAATTAAATAAGGCTTACTTAGGGAATCCATCTGGACTCCATTACATAGAACAATAAGAATGCACACTCATTCATACAGGTAATAGGAAGATCAATCCAACAAATAAGTAACACAATCCACATAAGTAATATCTCTCCATTTCGTTTATTTCCAAATCTATACAATTACAATCTATGCACTTTGGCATACTTTAAGACAATAGCCTTCAACAAAAGAAGTAACTTTCTTCCATAATATAATTTGAAAAACAAGTCGGAATTCTTCATAAGAACCAGATTAAAACAGTCATTGCATCATATCAGATTTTGTCTGCCTTTACCACTTACGATGACCATCTAAAAATTGCTAAGCATGGGTCGAGTTTCAAATGAACCGAGCATGATAAGCACTAATCCTTAAAACAATTGCATTCCACCAATTGTTTTCATTAAACAATCCTGTTTAAATGACATCAATTCCATCAAATCCAAAATCATGATTCACACTAGTTTTCCTTTTTCCAATGACTTTATATCGTAACTCAAATCACAGGCATAATTTCAACTTAGTCTATTTAGATGATTTGTTTAATACAAGAAAAGAAGAAAGGACATTCTGTATCTTAAGTACCTAACCATCCGCAAAACCGAGAATAGTGTCAATCATGTTTTAATCACTCCTATTAAAAGAATGAAACCTTTTTAAGGTATGCATCCAACAGGTTCGTATAAAAGCAATTTGAGCAAAGAATAGATTACTGCCTCATGCAAGTTCATCTAGAAAATTGCCTTTAACTCTATTATATCAAATTTTAATCATTGATAAGTATGCAAAACATTAACTACAGGGCTACCTTTATACAAGAAGATAACAAACTGAGTTCTAAATCAGGATAATAATACTGCTAATAAAGGAAAGGAGTCTTCTAAGTTAAGATCTCACCACTTACCATTTCTTTCCACTTAATTTTAACAGTCCTATCATCTCATAACCATACTGTAGAGTTCCTTATAGAATTCTATAGAAGAGCTCACTATTATTCCAAGAGAGAGTATAAATACCTTCGTATTTCAAAATCCTATAACAACTTTCCTTCATAACTTAGAGGAAGGAACAGAGAAAATCAGAACTCTATTTTAATCAAGTTCAGAACTATACTAACTTCCAAGAAGTAATATACATTCTCTAGTCCAATCAGGGAAGAAGAAGACAAGTAATACAACACTTAAGTTTAACCAATAGCTCAGGTCAGGTAGAGCCACCTTAAGAATTTTCCAATGGATCCCTACGGTTTTACAACTATACATTAAACAAAATTCAATAACATTTTCTTTACATAAAATGTTATAAACGATCAAATCTCAGACCACAATCCTACTCTAAAGTAAACAGTCTACATTTCATCCATTACTCGAACCATTTTAGTCTAAGAGTTAGGGTAACTTTCCCATTACCATTAATTACCAATGGATCGAAACTAAATTATTCCAACCATTGCACTGTTAGGTTGTTATATCATTCCAAGATACCAAACCAAAAATGCATGTACAGAGTTAATAATCGAATTCTAAATACAGATTCAAAATTCCCAGAGTCACCCTATTCATACCATAGTAGTGAATAATGCTCTATCAAAAAAATAAATGGATCATTTAGTTGTGTTGAAATCATTTCAACCCTAATTTCACCTTCAAAAGGACATGCATTAGTTGAACGTCGATAAAGCTTATCGACATTGAAGTCATTTTTTTTTTTAAACAAAACAAAAGGAATTTCCAACATCGTGTATCACGGCCAAAAGAAACAGATTTCAAAATCACCTCTGGGTAACATCAAACACAGTCCTATCTTAACCAAACATTAAACATAATTTCCATTCATGCAGATCTAGGATCAACCATAATTGCCAGGAAACAGAGTTCATCCAAGTACATTTCCTCTTGAACATATCCATGTTCCTAATATCCATGTTAAATCGCAAAAACAACAGTTAAACCATATACTTCCTTACTCACAGAACCTGTAATCATAAGAACATTCAAACCCCTTTGAAATAAAAAGTACAGGCTTAGACTTCAAACAACATTTCCAACTCACGCAACTAAAACAGTCAAGTTTCACTGAATAAACTAACATTCCAACCACAAAATCAATTACTTACTTCCCGAACATGGACCGGTAATAGTTAGAGTTCATATGGTGAAGAAAACAATCAGTTAATCCAATCTACTCAAAACAACAAATAATTACCATGGTGTTTTCAAACACGTAATCATTAAGCATGCATCCTTTCATGGAGCCAGTTCTTAATCAAATACCCCAGTCAGATAAAGAAAACTTACAACACCTCCAAATAGATAGCAAAACTCCATATTTGATTCACAACATGGAAACAAGAATAATGAAGCAGAGTTTCATCCAGGATCCAAATACAACCCAGAATCCCCAAATCAACATAAAACCCAAATCATTGTTACCAACCAAGCCAAAATGTGCATACATTATCTAAACAGAGTTGTTCTAATGAAAACATTTAAAGGAAAGCAATATTTTTAATAGTTAGGGCCTATCATGCCTGATAGTGTCACTAAAAAGTCGAAGAAGACCTCTGGAATGCACTCGCCCTTCTCTTCTTCTTCCATGAAAGATTAAACAACAAAATATTGTTACCTCCATGCCTTATATACTCCCCATGACAGAGAAGTAAATTTGAAACTTTCAAAATTGCCATGCAACGAAGAGTAGATGGCTGGTTTGAAGTACCAGTGCTCATGCAGAGTGAAAAAAATGGAATGCATGAAAAACAAGACAACCAAGCAAAATTCCACTTGCATGCCTTCCCAAGCAATCCACGCTCGAGACCCTATGCAAATTAATTGCATTAAATTTCATTCTCCCACCTATTCTCCATTGCCACCGACTGCCAAAGTTGGTGAATGCTAAAACAAAATAAACAAAAGTTCCCATTCTTAGAGATGCTGCCACGTAAGACCCTTTTAACAAATTTAACCTCCACTAACCCTGGCAGCACTCCCTATCCTTCATCCTTATCCTTTCCTTAAATTCCATGGAAACCATCACCCAAGACTTGTGACCCTCCTTAGGTCCCCCTTCATAGCATTAGTTTAGGATAGGTTAGTGACTTAGGTTAGATCATAGGTAGACTTAGTCTTAATGCCATAGGATATAACATTAGTCACCCTCCTTAGTGATAGGTTTAGTTAACCCTTAGGAGTATTAAGCACATAGTTTAGGACTAGGTTAGATTAACTAACCTTGCAACATTAGGTTATAGTTTAGGTTAAAACTAATAACCTTACTGATTCTAGTCTAGGTCCCTAGATAGGATTAATCAGTAAATAGAATTCAAATAGAATAAAACATTCCCGATTCAGATTCGATTTGCATTAAGTAATTAAGCTTTAGATAGAAAACTTACACATCTTACCTGGCTTAAGGTCTAGGTCCTTTCTGATGCTATGATGACTGAAACCAGATTTTGATTACAATGATCAGCCAGAGTTAACCTCCGGAATCCAACAAAACTATCCTCTATACATACATATATATATATATATATATATATAAGGAGTTTTAAAAGAACTTGAACATTCAAAGTTCAGTCAGACTTAATAACTCATGAAATGTTAATACAAATTGTTCATCTGAATAAAATTAAAACATTCCTTGGATCAATGCAACTGATCCAAGGTTGAGTCATAAAGGTGGATAAATCCACAATCTTCCAGAAATCAGATTGTACTCAAATGTGAAGGATGAAAGAAACAAAAGAGTCCAAGCATATTCCGGTTCAATCAAAGATCTTAAGAGAGAAAAAAGACATAATCCAAATCAAGCATGACTTCCCAAAACCAAAGGAACATGTCCTTAAATAGGAGAAATCATATATCAACACTTGAATGCTCAGGAGAAAGTAACAACAGTTCAGGGTGTTACATGCTTCCCTCCTAAAAGATTCATCATCCCGATGATTACATCCTTTTATTTATCTTCTGGTCAATTAATTCTTTTACTCACTGAACAAATTAACTATTTCAAACTTGAATAGTTTCATAAATCAATATCATGTTACTATTTATTCAACCTGAATAAATGTTTGCCCCAAAACTGGCTTACATAATGACATGTAAAAGATAAATTCATAATAATAATTTTTTTATCAGTCAACAGATTCAATTCTGTTCAAAAAGAAAGGGAAAAGTAGTTTTCATCTCTTCCAGATTTTCCCAAGTTGCACTTTCTTCATTAAAATGGTCCCACTGGACCTTACATTGTTGTATTTCTCGATTTCTCAAATGCAATTGAGTTTCCAAACACTCGAGTGGGTTTAACCACGATTATTCCGGGTCTTGGACCTGCAAGGAATTCCAATTTAACACATGTGAAAAATCTGAAATGTATTTCTTAAGCAAAGAAATATGGAAAACATCATGCATTCATGACAAAGTAGGTGGTAATGCTAATCGGTAAGCTATGGGATTGATTACTTTGACAATTTCGAAAGGTCCCACAAAATGAGGTGATAACTTGGCAGCCTTGCCAAAAGTTATAGAACTCTTTCTTGGTTTAACATGAAGAAAAACCTTTTCACCAAGTTCAAATTTTTGGTCAACCCGCTTTAAGTCAGCATAACTCTTTTGCCTATCTGCTGCTTCCTTCAATCATTCACGAATCATTTTAACTTGTTGTTCCATTTCAGTAAGGATTTCAGGCCCAATTACCTCTCTATCCTCAATGCTATCCCAACTAACAGGGGTTCTGCATTTTCTTCCATAAAGTGCCTCGAAAGGTGCCATTTTAAGAGAAGAGTGATATGTGTTGTTGTATGCAAATTCAACTAATGGGAGATACTCTTCCCATTTATACTATTGATCCATGCAATACATTCGTAACATATCTTCTAACACCTGATTTACTCTCTCAGTTTGTCCATCCATTTCGGATGATACGCAGAACTGAAGTTTAGTTTAGTTCCAAGAGCTGCATTAAGCGTTTGCCAAAATCTTGATGTCATTCTAGGATCCCTGTCTGATATTATTAATTCTGGTACTCCATGCAATCTAAAAATTTCATGCACAAATCTTTTAGCTAACACAAGAGAATCATCCTTTAGATTTCCAGTGATGAAATGAGCTACCTTCGTTAGTTTATCAACAACTACCAAGATAACATCATGTTTATTTCTCGACATAGGCAGCCCTTGTACAAAGTCCATGCTTATTACTTGCCATTTGTACTACGGTATGCTATGGGGATATAATAAACCAGCAGGGTGCATGTGTTCTACCTTCACCCACTGACATTCAAGACAATGAGTCACAAAATTAATAACATCCTTTTTCATTCCTCTCCAGAAATATTGTTGTTTTAGATCGGCAAGCATTTTAGTAATACCCGAGTGTCAGAAAAGGGTGAATTATGAAATTCAGCTAACAATTTCTTTCTCAAATCATTAAGCAAAGGTACGTATACTCTATTTTCATAATGTAAGATTCCTTCATTATCAAAATGAAAACCTTTATACCTTTCATCTTTTGGATCTGCAGCAAGTGCTGCTTTTACTTGCTGAAAGTATATATCAGATTCTAATGCACTTTTCACCTCATCTTTAAACTGAGTTCTTAATGTTATAAGAGCATAAATGTGCTTCCTATGACTTAGAGCATCTGCTACTCTATTCTCTTTTCCTTTTATGTAACTAATATCAAAATCATATTGAGACAAAAACTCTAACCACCTTCGTTGTCTTGCATTTAGATTAGGTTGAGTGAAAATATATTTCAGCCCTAGATGATCAGTTTTCAACTCAAAAGGTTTCCCAAGTAAATAGTGTCTCCAAACTTGAAGTGCATGTACAATGGCAGCAAGCTCTAAATCATGAGGGGCATAATTCAGCTCATGTAACTTAAGTTTTCTACTTTCATATGCTATGACATGATCATTTTGTAACAAAACACCTCCAAGGCCTTCCCCAGAAGCATCCGTTACAACAGTAAAGTCTCCATTAGGGTCAGGTACAGCTAAAATAGGTGCTGAAGTCAACTGATTTTTAAACTTTTAAAAGTAGATTCACACTTATCATCCCAAGAAAATTTCTTATCCTTTTTCTGCAATGAAGTTATCGGTGCAGCCACTTTAGAAAAATCTTTAACAAATTTTCTATAATAACCAGCAAGGCCCATGAAGCTTCTTACTTCATGTACATTCTTTGGTGCAGGCCACTCGGTTATTGCCACTATTTTAGAAGGATCTACAACAATTCCTTCTTTACTAATAACATGACCTAAATAATGAACTTCGGTATCAAAGAAAGAACATTTGGATAACTTACCGAATAACCTTCTTTTTCTCAAAATTTCCAAGACTACTTTCAAATGCTCATTATGCTCCTCGACACTTTTAGAATATATGAGAATATCATCCAAGAATACAAGCACAAACTTGTCCAAATATTCTTGAAAGATATTATTCATTAAGTTCATAAAAGTTTGGGTGCATTAGTTAATCCAAAGGGTAAAACCGTGAATTCATAATGTCCGTACCTTGTCCGGAAAGTTGTTTTATGAATATCTTCTTCTTTAATTCTTAATTGATGATACCCAGATCAAAGATCTATCTTGGAATAAACTGATGCTCCATGCATCTGATCAAATAAATCATCAATTCTAGGAAGTGGGTATCTATTCTTGATTGTTGCCTTGTTTAACATCCGATAATCAATACACAATCTAAGTGTCCCATCTTTCTTTTTCACAAATATCACTGGTGCTCCCCAAGGTGAAACACTTGGTCTAATCAAACCTTTAGACAAAATTTCTTGCAATTGAGCCTTAAGCTCAACTAACTCTGTAGTAGTCATCCGATAAGGTGCTTTAGAAATAGGCTCCATCCCTGGTTTGATTTCAATGGTGAAGTCAAATTCCCTTTTGGGTGGTAAACCCGGTAATTCTTCCGAAATATGTCCTGAAGCTCTATAACAATGGGTATCATTTCATGAAATCACCATCTTCTTCTACAGATTCAGATATTTTTACTGCATATAAGGTACAACCCTTATTTTTGGCCTTTTTAAGTTGCATAGCTGACAATTTCCTAACTGAAATTTCCATTTTACACCTTGAATCTCTGTTATTTTCTATAGATCATCTAAACATCTTATATATTTTTCAAAGTAGTCCACTTTTGCTTTATGATCAGCTAACCAATTAACGCCGATGACAACGTCATAGGATCCCAAAGGTGCAACATAGAGATCAACTTCCATGGAAAAGTTAGGTAAGTCAAGGACTACCCCAAAAAGACACATACTAACTGTATGAACAAGAGTTATTACCATACTTGTATAGTCCATGATTTATCCATTTTTCCAGCTTTTCTTTTAAGTTTTGAAGTGAGTTTACTAGAAATAAAACATTCAGTAGCTCCTGTATCAAAAAGAATAGTTACAAGTATGCCAAATAACTTACCAGGAACTTCTATAGGTGTCACTTGCTTTTCAGCTTGCTTGTCTGTCTCGCTCACAAAGCATGTATCTTATGTTGTTGATTATGATCATCCTTCTTCAAAGGGCATTGGTTGCATGTAGTGATCTTTGCCACAATTATAGCAGCCTCCTACAGGTCCCTTTTTAGGCTCAAAATTACTTCCAACCTTAAAATTATCACGTTGGCCTCCATAGGACTTCTACCCATTATTATAATTCTTGGCAAAACTATCCCTTACATTTCCAGCAGGCTTATTCGTTGTCATTTTCTTATTATTATCCACTGAAAACTTATTTTTGTTGCCAAATTTTTCCATGGCCCCTTCTTGGGTGCAAGAGAAGCTGAAGAAGGGTTTGGAATCTTCTTCCGCACTTCCTCTTTATGAGTAGAAATAGCCTTTAATTTATGTTCCTGCCTTATGGATTTTTCAACAACCCCTTCCATAGTGGTTGGGTTGTGAACATCAACCTCTCCTCCAATCACGGGGTTCAGTCCCATGATGAATTTCCGTATTCTAAACTTCTCATCAGTTTGATACTGTGGTACATACTTGAGGAGTTTCGTAAACCACTCCCAGACTCGATTCATGATTAGCTTCCTTGAGCTAAGTTCTAGAATTCTGTCATTTTCTGATCATAGAAAAGTTGTGGCAGCCAACGTTGCCTAAAATAGCCTTTAAATTGATCCCAAGTGATGTTAGTTTCATCAATATTTAGCTCAGCCTTACGGTTATCCCACCATGAAGATGCTTCATGGGAAAGCTGATATGCTCCCCAAATAGCTTTGGTTTCCTCCGAGAAGTTTCTTATTGCAAAGTACTTCTCCATTTCGTTGAGCCAGTTCTCAGCTCCATCTCCTAATGTGGTGCCATCAAATTTAGGTGGACTTATCCTTTTTATATCATTAGTGAGTTCCACTGCCAACCTGGCCTTTTTGTTTTCTGGTTGGACAAGTACATTTCCATTGTTATTACTAACACCCATATCGGGGTTGTCCTCAGGAGGTGGCTGATTGTTGTTACCAACTTCATCATCCTCCTCATTTCCCATCACTTGTTGTTCAAGTACAGCCAAACGATCTCTTGTGTCCAATAGGGCAGCAAGGATCTCATCAAGTTTTTGGGTTGTTGCTGCCCCTTCCTAGGTGGAGCATTATTCACAACATTTCCCCTTGTTCTAACCATTTTCTGTTACAAGAAAATTTAGGTTTTCATCAGATTATGGACACAATAGGTCCAAGAGCTGCAACCTTCAGCTCTGATACCAAGATGTAACATCCTCATTTTAATACCTTAGAACAAGAATTTTTTTTTTTATTAATGTTCTCTTGTTCTAAATACATAATTTAGAACACACATATCATAACAATCATTCTTATAATAGATAACCATATGCAGCTGTAATGACTCGGTATACCACCGATCTATTCATTCCATGACTCGGTGAACTACCGATCTATTCATGCGTAACTTTGAGATTGAAGTTTTCAACTGAACACTTCATTCTCATGGTTCTCTTCCCTATTCTGGGTTTTGAGTGCTCTGTCCAAGGAACCTATCTGAATAATTGTTACTATTATTCATCGGCATCACGATCCTTAGACTAGGTGACATAGGACAACGCAATCAGTAGCTTGTGATACTTTGGCCAAAGGTTTGAAACATACTGTTCATATTACTTATTCCTTGATGGCATACTCATCAATCCGGAATACATCCTTCACCCCACTCTAATGTTATATAGAACATCTTATACTGACCTAAGTCAGTCCCCCTTGTCCTCAGTTTTCACTCTGGATCGGGTTAATATCATAATTCACGTTATAAAGATGCTCTTGAAGACTAGGGGTAAGTTGACATACTGGGTCAACCGATGTTAACCCCGTGTGTCAAGATACCCAGAGTCTCAAAGGGCTACCTCATAACCTGTCTATGATCCTAACCAGTCCCGGAGGGAAATCTTTATCAAGTCTCGGTGTGTAAATCTTAACGATCAATGCAGAAGGGTGTTGCCATATGTCATCTGCATTGTTGTATCCTCGAGAAGATCCTAATCTTCTCGAAGGTACAACCTTAGATTGACATGTGTCAACATCCTATGGAACAACCTCGGAAAGATGTACATACCTCCAAGAATTTACTTATGTTAAGTTATATTTGGATTACAGGCCCACCTTATTAGGTAGCCTTCCCTAACCCTGAGTCCAACACTCCTTGAGTTACCTTTTGTAATTAGGTTCAGTTTCACAAAAGGGTTTTAATTAGATTTAAGATTGTTTCTAAGTTTCGGTTGGTACCTAACAACCTTGTATCCACAAAATAGGACAATAACCCTTTAAGTTTTTCCCATTAGGAAAATAACTAATCCAACAAGGGTATGTAACAACCTTAAGAGATGAAACATATAGACTTAATACCATTAAGTCATGGTGATTTATAACCATCAATATATTGCTTTTGAATTAGAACATTAAGAGAGTATTAAAATTTTCTTCCAGTTATAGTTACATTTTAGGGCATAGTTCACTCTCAACTTTCCCTAATAATGCAATGGTCTTATTTACAATTTAACCACAATCATAAGATATAAGAATTACTAACCAGAAATATGTAGTATTCAGCCACATAATTAAATAAGGCTTACTTAGGGAATCCATCTGGACTCCATTACATAGAACAATAAGAATGCACACTCATTCATACAAGGTAATAGGAAGATCAATCCAACAAATAAGTAACACAATCCACATAAGTAATATCTCTCCATTTTGTTTATTTCCAAATCTATACAATTACAATCTATGCACTTTGGCATACTTTAAGACAATAGCCTTCAACAAAAGAAGTAACTTTCTTCCATAATATAATTTGAAAAACAAGTCAGAATTCTTCATAAGAACCAGATTAAAACAGTCATTGCATCATATCAGATTTTTCTGCCTTTACCACTTACGATGACCATCTGCAAAAATTGCTAGCATGGGTCAGTTCAGTGAACTGAGCATGATAAGCACTAATCCTTAAAACAATTGCATTCCACCAATTGTTTTCATTAAACAATCCTGTTTAAATGACATCAATTCCATCAAATCCAAAATCATGATTCACACTAGTTTTCCTTTTTCCAATGACTTTATATCGTAACTCAAATCACAGGCATAATTTCAACTTAGTCTATTTCAGATGATTTGTTTAATACAAGAAAAGAAGAAAGGACATTTTGTATCTTAAGTACCTAACCATCCGCAAAACCGAGAACAGTGTCAATCATGTTTTAATCACTCCAATTAAAAGAATGAAACCTTTTTAAGGTATGCATCCAACAGGTTCGTATAAAAGCAATTTGAGCAAAGAATAGATTACTGCCTCATGCAAGTTCATCTAGCAAATTGCCTTTAACTCTATTATATCAAATTTTAATCATTGATAAGTATGCAAAACATTAACTACAGGGCTACCTTTATACAAGAAGATAACAAACTGAGTTCTAAATCAGGATAATAATACTGCTAATAAAGGAAAGGAGTCTTCTAAGTTAAGATCTCACCACTTACCATTTCTTTCCACTTAATTTTAACAGTCTGTCATCTCATAACCATACTATAGAGTTCCTTATAGAATTCTATAGAAGAGCTCACTATTATTCCAAGAGAGAGTATAAATACCTTGTATTTGAAATCCTATAACAACTTTCCTTCATAACTTAGAGGAAGGAATAGAGAAAATCAGAACTCTATTTTAATCAAGTTCAGAACTATACTAACTTCCAAGAAGTAATATACATTCTCTAGTCCAATCAGGGAAGAAGAAGACAAGTAATACAACACTTAAGTTTAACCAATAGCTCAGGTCAGGTAGAGCCACCTTAAGAATTTTCCAATGGATCCCTACGGTTTTACAACTATACATTAAACAAAATTCAATAACATTTTCTTTACATAAAACATTATAAACGATCAAATCTCATACCACAATCCTGCTCTAAAGTAAATAGTCTACATTTCATCCATTACTCGAACCATTTTAGTCTAAGAGTTAGGGTAACTTTCCCATTACCATTAATTACCAATGGATCGAAACTAAATTATTCCAACCGTTGCACTGTTAGGTTGTTATATATTTCAAGATACCAAACCAAAAATGCATGTACAAAGTTAATAATTGAATTCTAAATACAGATTCAGCAATTCCCCAGAGTCACCCTATTCATACCATAGTAGTGAATAATGCTCTATCTATCAAAATAAATGGATCATTCAGTTGTGTTGAAAGCATTTCAACCCTAATTTCACCTTCAGAAGGACATGCATTAGCTGAACGTTGATAAAGCTTGTCGACGTTGATTTTTTTTTTAAACAAAACAAAAGGAATTTCCAACATCGTGTATCATGGCCAAAAGAAACAGATTTCAAAATCACCTCTGGGTAACATCAAACACATCCTATCTTAACCAAACATTAAACATAATTTCCATTCATGCAGATCTAGGATCAACCATGAATTGCCAGGAAACAAAGTTCATCCAAGTACGTTTCCTCTTGAACATATCCGTGTTCCTAATATCCATGTTAAATCACAAAAACAATAGTTAAACCATATACTTCCTTACTCACAGAACCTGTAATCATAAGAACATTCAAACCCTTTGAAATAAAAAGTACAGGCTTAGACTTCAAACAACATTTCCAACTCACGCAACTAAAACAATGAGTTTCACATGAATAAACTAACATTCCAACCACAAAATCAATTACTTACTTCCCTGAACATGGACCGGTAATAGTTAGAGTTCTTACGATGAAGAAAACAATCAGTTAATCCAATCTACTCAAAACAAAAAATAATTACCGTGGTGTTTTCAAACACGTAATCATTAAGCACACATCCTTTCATGGAGCCAATTCTTAATCAAATACCCCAGTTAGATAAAGAAAACTTACAACACCTCCAAATAGATAGCAAAACTCCATATTTGATTCACAACATGGAAACAAGAATAATGAAGCAGGTTTCATCCAGGATCCAAATACAACCCAGAATCCCCAAATCAACATAAAACCCAAATCATTGTTACCAACCAAGCCGAAATGTGCATACATTATCTGAACAAAGTTGTTCTAATGAAAACATTTAAAGGAAAGCAATATTTTTAATAGTTAGGGCCTATCATGCCTGATAGTGTCGCTAAAAAGTCGAAGAAGACCTCTGAATGCACTCGCCCCTTCTCTTCTTCTTCCATGAAAGATTAAACAACAAAATATTGTTACCTCCATGCCTTATATACTCCCCATGATAGAGAAGTAAATTTGAAACTTTCAAAATTTCCATGCAACGAAGAGTAGATGGCTGGTTCGAAGTACCAGTGCTCATGTAGAGTGAAAAATAGAATGCATGAAAAACAAGACAACCAAGCAAAATTCCACTTGCATGCCTTCCCAAGCAATCCGCGCTCGAGACCCTATGTAAATTAATTGCATTAAATTTCATTCTCCCACCTATTCTCCATTGCCACCAACCGCCAAAGTTGGTGAATGCTAAAACAAAATAAACAAAAGTTCCCATTCTTAGAGATGTTGCCACGTAAGACCCTTTTAACAAATTTAACCTCCGCTAACCTTGGCAGCACTCCCTATCCTTCATCCTTATCCTTTCCTTAAATGCCATGGAAACCACCACCCAAGACTTGTGACCCTCCTTAGGTCCCCCTTCATAGCATTAGTTTAGGATAGGTTAGTGACTTAGGTTAGATCATAGGTAGACTTAGTCTTAATGCCATAGGATATAACATTAGTCACCCTCCTTAGTGATAGGTTTAGTTAACCCTTAGGAGTATCAAGCACATAGTTTAGGACTAGGTTAGATTAACTAACCTTGCAACATTAGGTTATAGTTTAGGTTAAAACTAATAACCTTACTGATTCTAGTCTAGGTCCCCTAGATAGGATTAATCAAGTAATAGAATTCAAACAGAATAAAACATTCCGGATTAGATCCGATTTGCATTAAGTAATTAAGCTTTAGATAGAAAACTTAC
The DNA here is from genome assembly GCA_018340775.1 of Taxus wallichiana var. yunnanensis. Classification (NCBI taxonomy): domain Eukaryota; kingdom Viridiplantae; phylum Streptophyta; class Pinopsida; order Cupressales; family Taxaceae; genus Taxus; species Taxus wallichiana. The sequence goes on along the minus strand of CM031237.1, from coordinate 828,126,444 downwards.
ACATCTTACCTGGCTTAAGGTCCAGGTCCTTTCTGATGCTATGATGACTGAAACCAGATTCTGATTACAATGATCAGCCAGAGTTAACCTCTAGAATCCAACAAAACTATCCTCTACGGACATACATACATACATATATACATATATATATATATATATATATATATATATATATATATATAAGGAGTTTTAAAAGAACTTGAACATTCAAAGTTCAGTCAGACTTAATAACTCATGAAATGTTAATACAAATTGTTCATCCTGAATAAAATTAAAACATTCCTTGGATCAATGCAACTGATCCAAGGTTGAGTCATAAAGGTGGATAAATCCACAATCTTCCAGAAATCAGATTGTACTCAAATGCGAAGGATGAAAGAAACAAAAGAGTCCAAGCATATTCTCGGTTCAATCAAAGATCTTAAGAGTAGAAAAGACATAATCCAAATCAAGCATGACTTCCCAAAACCAAAGAATCTCATGCGCTAACTTGTAGTCCCTATTTAGGCTTCTCATGCACTAACTTGGTCATGCTAAATTATGCAAGCATTTTCCAACAAAACTTGGAAGTATTAACTAGGTACATGCACACATGAAAATAAGTTCCTTATACACTATGTGATAACACTTAGCCAAAATCCCTCTTTTTCTTCAATAAAATTGGGGCCCAATAGAAATTCATTTAAAAGATATAATCACATGAAATTGATCTCATAATGTGCACGCAAGGCATGATGTATGGATTAATTTGATAATAACATTATCAAGTGATAAATTACCAAATTAAAGTGTCTACATTAATTATTCTCATAGGTATAATCATGTGTGAGGGAATAAAGTCATAAACATGGAGTAGTATTTTTATCACAAAAATTAGAACCTTGGGATTGCTCACCTGCGGATCCCTAGGCTTTTCTAACATGGGACCATCTCTCAAGTTATGGGACTTGCTACTTGAGATGGACCTCGAAGAAGGCTAACTTCCTTTACCTAATCTAATGCTAAAACTACTCCTAAAAAGGAAATGCAACTAACTAATCATAAACTAACCATTCCAAGGGACAGGGAGAGAGACAAGGGTTAGAAAGATGAAGAAAAGGGAAATCCTAAGCTAAGGGGTGGTGATAGCACCAGAAAATGGTTGATTTCTCTCCACAAGGGGTAAGAAAGTGAGGAAACATGGGAGAGAGGGAAAATAAATGCCCCAAACCAAGAACCATGCGGTGAACCTTGCTTCACATTGACAACACAAAAAAATGGAACCTGCAAGTAGGAGATACACACAACATGCCAAAATAGAATAAAGAGGCAAAAATGCAAATAAAACGAGCTAGGGAAGACAAATGTGGATAATTCCATTACAGTCATGGGAGAAGGTAAGATTACATTGTAGAGACCAAATTAGAGGTCTGGAACTTATGGGAATTTGGACACCATTTGGGCATAGTGTCATTATAACCAATCTCCATCTCTAAAATATTGAAATATTTTCCATTGTTATATAGCAAAGAAGAGAGAGAAGAGGGAAAATATTAGATTTTATTTTAATCATTAATGAAGATATACTTTTCCCTATAACACGGCATGTCAAATGCATCCCCAAGTCTATTTTTCTTGTAGAAGAAATAAGATCCCCATATTCATCAATTTGGGTGGTTGAGCCATTTAAGTATGTATATTAATGGCCATAACTATTTTCTTCTTTTTCCCCACCAAACGCCACTAAAATCTGACTTTTATAATGCTAAGTTAAAGGGCTCGAGAGAGACTTTTCGACAATATAAATTTTGTGTGATTTGGATCTCTGGATCAAAATATATGGCCACTTGAAGTTTTACATGTCAAAAAGCATATAAATGTGACACATGGTATCCTTTGATTAGTTCTAGGATCATCATCTGCCTACATGTGTATTGTTTTTATTTTTCCATGTATCGGTCTCCCATTGGGTCATGGGGTTGGGCTTTTCTTCCTTTTCTTTTCTCTACTTACGCGAAGGTTTGCCACATTAAGAAATGTTAACCAATAGAACAATGACATGTTCCTCACAAATTTCATACCTTCTTTGAACTTTCATTGGCCACTATGAAGCATAAGCCAATGGAAAGGCTACACGTTTTTCCATAATTCAACTTTTAGCCAAAGATCTTGTCAAACTACAAAACACCGACCAATAACAAAGTTCCACGCTTCACCCCTATGTCAAAATTTTGATAATCTTGGATGAAAATCACTAGATGTGAGCCAATGAGAAATATTTATTCACCTTGCAATGTCAAATTGTTTGAAATATATGATTGATAATTGTAAAATATGATCCAATAGAAAAAATCCACTGAGACTTCTTGCAATGTCACTCTTTTATGTAACTTCTTTTTCCCAGTGCGAAGCATAAACCAATGAGGAAACTCCATACCCCTTTCACATTTCAGTTATGTTAGACCTTCCTTTTCTTCATGATTACTTTTAATTGGTTGTTACTTCATGTCACAACTTCTACATTTGGGGGAATTAGAAAATTTTGGATTCAAAAAATGTTTCCACGTAACCCTATTTTTACCTTTCAAACCTTTCTCGGACCCGATGCCCTACTATCAATTTATGTTAATTTTACAAAGTTGAGGTCTTTCGAGTCCATATGTTTGAAATGTGATAGAATTCCACCATGTTTCGCCTCTAGCCATTTATCTTGCACCATGTGGAGCCATCTTCACCATCCGTGTGGTGGTTGACCTTCACCGACCCAAACTCAAACCCGAAATATTATCCATTTTTGAGTGATTCCAAGGACTTAAGGTTCACAAATCCCAAGACATTTGAGGAAATCCAAAATCCTACCATTTATACTTCCTTGATCATTCATCTTCTACCACGTGGTTCTATATGATTGGTTTCAGGATTTAAAAGGTTTAACCATAGTTCCACGGAACTATTCCGCATCCACATTAAACTATATCGGCCTCATTCCTTTTCCTTTTTCTCATTTCTTTCCAATTTTCTATATAACACTGCATGACAATCCCTTTATATTTTGGCTTTTAGAAAATAACCCACTAATGAATTATCATTAATCTCCTACAAGTTTTCAAATGCCAACATCTAGTGCTTTGGGGAGGTGGAATTTGATGGTCATTTAAACCTCGAGGCTTACAAAAATGGCTACATCCATTTTTAATCTTATAGAGTCAAAATAACCTGGGGGTAATTTTGGATAACAATTTGGTGACCTCTTGGGGTAATCTACCTACTAGATTAGATCAGTAGCCTTTATGTAATCCATTGGGCATGGAGTCGAGCCAAAAACTTGAAAACTGATATGAACTTGAATTTTTCTTACCCTTGAGTTGTTCAAAAGCACGAGATGAACTTACTTAGGATCTATGGAGATTTGAATGATCTTTGAAACTCCTACTTTTGACCCGATTCTTAGGCGTTTCTTTGAAGTATTGTGAAATAGATAGGATAATGGGAATAGGGGAATACATGTTTTAATGTTGGTTGATGGGTTGTTGCACACGTATAAATTACGAATCCATAGTTGATCGTGAGATCTTCCTTTTGGTTAGGAGGAATTACTTGTAATGAAAGCAAGACCACCAAAAAGAGTTAAACAATATGTGCAATGAACTGCCTAGTGTGTGCTAGATCCAGAAGTGTGACACTTCCTAGATGGCTATCAGTCCATTGTTTTAAACAATTTAATGCGGGAAATGAATTAAATCCTATTGTAATTTGAAATGATTTAGGTATCTGACTTAAAACACAATAAGAAAGATCTAATCTAATAGATAGGTTAGAATAGGATCCAAAGGTCAAATAGTTGGTTTTGGGTCTTTTAGGTCTGACAAAAGTCTTAGGTAGGTCACAGGTGATTAAGGGGATGTAAAATTAGGTGGATAGATCCCTGTTATGGGTTGTATGAGCACATATAGTAACTGATGCCAGTTAAGGATGACCGAGCGGTGGTTAGGCGAATCGGTGCCAGTTATTATGGAGTTTTGGGGATGCCATAGAATGGGTTTGGGGTCTCCTTTGTGATTGCACAAAGGATTTTGGTTGGTTGGGATGGGGTATTGGGTTATTTGGGAGGGATTTGGCAAGGTTTTAATGGGTATATGGAGGGGGAATGTTGAAGGAGGTCAATGGGTGGCTAGGTAAACAATAGGTGATAATATAATGACAAAATGAAGTGAACTAGAGAAGTAGAATGTTTTACTTACTTGGATTTTGGTCTGGACATCTCTCGAGTGAGGGATGGGGGTCTTTGGTAAGAGGTTGAAGGCTACAGGTGATCACCAATCATAAGAGAGATTCTACATGGGCTGCATGTGCATTCCTCTTTATTTGGTTAGATCAGATCATTACTGGGGTGTCTATGTAGGAGAAAATACTTGATCTCCTTCCTTACATGTGTGTTCTCACTGGAATTTGATCTCAGAAGATGTGATATCTCTCAGGAAGATCTCAATGTTTTCCAAATTTTTCCAATCTTTTCCAACCTTCAAAATAAGGTTGTTTTGGGGGTTAAAAGGGTAACTGACGGCATTGCAAAGTCTAGTTGGCGATGGTTAGGGCTAACCGGTGTCGGTCAAGGTGGGATTTCCTAGGTTTACTAAACTAGGGAGATCCTCTTGATTTTCTCGAATCTCGTGTCATTAACCCGCGGATTAGACTAGAAGCTTCTTGTAAGCATGCGGGAATGTGGTTAGAGAGAATGTAGGCATTGATTTTTAGGGTTTTGGTAAGTCTTAGTTAGTTATGACAACTTACTAAGAATAGGTCTTAGGGTGAGTTGGCTTGATGAGGTGTCTAGGTGAAGTGTTTGTGTCGATATTATTTAAATTAAGATATTTAAATAATAAATATGGTGAGGATAATGAATTAAATTAATTAAATTAATATTAGTGAGGTGAAGGGGGCCATGGCTAGGTGAATATGATGAAGGGTGCTTATTTGTCGAGGGACCAAAGGGGAGTGTGACCTAATTTTAGTGTCTACATTTTGCCCCTTTTTGTTGCGTAGCTTGTATTAGTAAGTGACGCTAACAAAAAATAAGATGTGGTTACCCCATGTGTGGGTGAAGGTGATCCCCCTCAAACCAGGAACTGATGAGGCAACAGGTAGAATCGGTGAGTGGTTTGATAAAAGGTAAATGTGATGAAAAGAAAGGTGGGTAATGGGGAAAGAGGAGCAAGGTCTACTCGGGTAAGCTAGGTAATGGGTCAGGGTCAAAGGTAGTAATCAGTCAAATGCACACACATGTATAAACTACAAAGACTGCTACCGAGTTGAAGAGCAGTCAAACTCTACATCATCTAATGTCGATAGGTTTATCCAAATGAGGTTGAAGTGATTCAAGTATCCAAGGTATAGGATATGGTCAAGAAACACGATGTAGGTTACGTGCAGGAATGTTTAGGTATGTTTTGGTACACCAAAGGTAGGGTCGGGATAAATGGTAATGGAAATAGGCTAGGTAAGGTAATGAGGTCAACAACATAGGTAAAAGTGTGTAAGGTATAAAAACACATGAGGTCGGAGGTCACGAGTGATGCTCTAAGTCTAAATATCTAGGTCACAAAGCATGGGTAAGGCTAAGGTAGGGGTAAAATAATGAGTCCCCAAAGGAGGAAAAAGGAGGTAGTAAATGATGAGGTTGGGAATGTGAGGAAATGGTTTGGTTAAAGGTGGGGTAGGGTAAATGATCACGGTGAAGGTTGGGTGAGGTAAAAAAAAGGAGGTAGGGGTAGGGTAAAAGGGTAAAATTTAGGGGAATGGGTAGGTGAGGGTGACCGATTCCGGTCAAGGATAACCGATGTCGGTAGAGGTCAACCGACCATGGTTGGGTAGGGCACATGATCGATGTTGATCAAGGGTAACCAACGTCAGTTAGGTTGGGTTTGTTATAAAAACAAAAAATCCATGTTTTTTGTTATTCATTTGTCTTTTAGCTATTTGAGAAAATGACAAAAGAGAGAGAAAAGAGAGAAAAGTTTTAGATGGAGCAGAGCATTGAGTTGGCAGTGTGAACGATGGGTGATGTTGGTGAGAAGCGGGTCCACAGGATCAGTGCAAGTGATTTTATTGGGTAGAGGTTACATGTACTAATTCGGTGATGGATAGAAGCTAGAGAGGGATCAAGTGGGCCACCTTTGGTGTAGTAGTTAAATGTGCCACCAAGATGATGGTAGCGTGACAAGGTAAGCTCCCTACTCTAGGTGTATGTGATTAGATAGAGTAGAGGATTAGTATATTGTTTTTGTAGTTTCGGTTGGGTTTTGTTTTTGTGGGCAGGAATGGGTTAAATTTGGAAATGGGGGGAATAGTGGGTAAAAAGAGGAATGGGGAGGGAAATAAATGGGATAGGTGGGGTGGGTGGAGGTCCAAGGGTAGTGTAGGTCTTTGTAGGTGGGTAAAAGGGGTAAGGGGAAGTTTTTGTAGAAAAGGAGGGTTTTGGGAAATCATGGGTTTTACCGCAATAGTGACCGGCATCGGTCAAATTTGGCTGACATCGGTCGGTGAGAGCGCATTCATCACCAAACAGGTGACCGATCTCAGTTAAGGGGTGACCACTTTAGTAAGGATGAATCGGTATCGATCACCAAACAGGTGAGCGATGTCGGTTAAGGGGTGATTGGGGTCGATAAGGGTGAACTGGTACCGATTGGGTTATTAGGAACAAGGGTCCAAAAGTGATGTGGGCTAGGTGGTTGAGATGGGTAGGGTGAAAATAGGGTGTGGGAAAATGATAATTGGTAAATATGGATATGATAAATGGAGATTAATGTTTTGTTTGTATGGATGCAGGGGAGAGCGTAGCTACATATGCGGGACAAGGTTCCACCCCTGCTCGTGACAGTGTGTGGCACAGCGACCCCGGAGGAGCTACAACATGTGGAGGTAGTGGGCTTGAGTGGGGTTTGTGCATTATTGACATGTAGTCTGGAAGCCCAGTTTGATGGTCGCGCTCATCGATAGATGGGATTCTATGACCAACACATTCCACCTGTCGATGGGTGAGATTACTATCACCCTAGAGGACATGTTCTAGATTCTTTGGCTACCCATATTAGGTGCACAGGTCTACTTCATCTCCTCGAGGCCTCAGAGGAGCTGATTGTGACTATTTTTGGTGAGGGGATGGCCGACCTGAGATTCCATAGTGCTAACTCAAGCTATGGAGAGATGTACCTAGCCCATCCTGGAGGAGACAAGACTAGTGGTTCTGTTGATGGAGACAATGTGCTGCTATGCACTGCCAGATGAAGAGGGTGGATAGTTTCCCCAATCACTAATGGGGGTACTCCATGACATGATGGTGGATGAGACCCACTTTGCCTAGGCACCAACATTCTTGGTGTAGGTACAGGGAGTTTTGGGCATATGGGTGGTTGTGGAGGTTCAACCTATGTTGTACATTTTACTTGCACTACTTTGGGCATACGAGCACATAGTTTATGTGTGGCCTATAGGGATGCCCGCGCGAATCATTCCTAGTGACATTTTTTAATGGGGGGGGTATAGGAGATGGGTGCGATTATTGGAGAGTGGTGATCCGAGATCCCCACACATGATATGGCCTATTTCGGTAGTTCTTGGAGGGTTGTCCGAGTGGACATTATCCGAAGGCCATATGTGGGATTCTCGTCATATAGGCATATGCATGAGGAGATAGCTGAGCTCCAACTAGAGAGATGGATACAGGGTCATCGTGTCGAGGAGTATGAGATGATCCCAGTATACGAGAGTCAGCAAGTAGAGTTTAGGCTAGTATAGGACATACCTCTACCTTTCCCACAATACTAGAGATGACGTGGAGGCCCTTACCTACCTCTACTATAGCCTACAAAGTGCCCAAAAGGTAGGAGGAGCAGCCAGTGGATGGAAAATAGATGACTTGGGTGCACAAGCAGTGCACGTGTAAAGTGGTGGGCGGCTCACCTACAAGTCATACCACCCAAACCGGGCAAGGCCGGATCTAGCCACCATCATGATGCGAGAGAGATGCCCTACGGGGTAGGTGGCTACTCTCATTACCCGATTGGGTATACTAAAACATAGCTAGAGGGCTCAGAGGTGGAAGTAGAAGAGCTACAGTGCAGGTGACTAGTCTGCGCAGCTTAGATGGCCGGTGGAGGAGATGGACACGGAGAAGAGGGGGATGGTTAGTTGGAAGCCTTACAGGCTCGGTGGCAGTAAGTTTACTGGGGCTAGTTGGCCATAGCCTGAGCATGTATTGGGGCCTTATAGGCCCAAATATAGCACATGGTAGGGGGCACCACCACAGGCACCACCATCATAGGCACCAGGAATGGTCCCGGTTCACAGGTAAGAGAGGGGTAGGGTCCCATGGGACGATGTATAGGGAAGAGACCTATGAGACCACCACGAGACCATTCCCGTATCTAGGTTTACGGGATGCTCTAGGTGAGGCTAGATATTATCAGGACCAGCTGATGGTGGCTGGGATAGACTTCATATCCTATGTTGAGTACAGGGCATAGTAGGCATCTAGTGAGAGGATGAGATCTGCACTCATAGTGTGGAGAGCACGGGAGGTCGGCGAGCTCCGAGGCCTGGGTCGGGAAGAGGTTGTCAGCAGAGAGTCACTCCGGTTGAGGCACCAGCAGGGACCCAGGAGGCTAGGGGCACAGGTGATACAGAGATGGAGGACATCCGCCGAGATGCCTGATATGTGGTCGCCTAGCTTTTGATGTATGATAGTCTTTTTGTGATTTATGTTGGCCTACGTGCGAGAGATATTTTTATTTTTTATCATATACCGGCTGTGTGACGAATATTTTGAGATGATGGACATGATGAGATAGCCATGTATTTTTGAGATACACATTGATTTATTTATATGATGAGATACATGGTATTTTTTGATTTGTTGATGTGTTGATGAGATTTTGATTTGTTATTTTGATATGGATGGAAAGTAGGTGAGTTAGGCATGATGGAGTCAGGTTGATTTAGGCCTGGATCGAGTCAGGTCGGTTAGGCATGGATCGAGTCAGGTTGGTTTAGGCATGGATCGAGTCAGGTTGGTTAGGCATGGATTGAGTCAGGTTGGTATAGGCATGGATCGAGTCAGGTCATAGACATGGATTGAGTCGGGGTTAGAAAGTAGGCATGGTTGAGTTAGAAAGTAGGTGAAGTTGTGATTCATTATTTTATGTAATGAATGATAATATGGGTCATATGTGAGATGTTCATAATATAAGCATATTGATGATAAAGAAATGCTAGGTGTAATAAATGTATGTTGTGATAAGGATTTAAAATATGAAGTAACTTGTTGTTTGTTTGGTTTAATTTCCAATTTGGGATTAAAAAGGGAAACTAAGTGAGGTGTGAGGAACATGGAAGATGAATTGTTTAGGGTAGAGAATGGCCGAGCTAACCTCCAAGGGCCCCATGCCCTCGAGTGCTTCCTACATAGTCCCAAAGAAAAGGGGACCTCAGGCCAATGTAGTTCTCCCATGAGCTAGGGAAGAATATGATGAGGTATGAAAATGAGTTAGTAGGTTTTAGGCATGGTGTGGGTTTTAGATCTGTTAGGTGTGGGTGGATTATAGGTAAAGTGACGTAGGTGATGTTGATTATGGGAAAAGAAGAAGATTACCCCAAAAGTAAGCGAGGACCAAGTCTACCTGTATAAGGAGGACCAAGTCTGTACAACTACATTTATCTTATTCTGAAATTAAACCTTCTCTTCCTTAACCGGAGTTACCTTGGTCTGCTCTTGAAGCTAATTTCTTAGGAGTTTTGATTTTCTCTATAATCATCCCAAAAAAATCACATTTTGACCAAGGAAGAGGCATGGGAACTCTAAAATACAACTGATCTCTTATGAATAAAAATGCACTTTGAAAGTTACCCCAAAATCTTATTTTTCCATGAAATTTATCTTAACTAAACTGGGTTGTGTAAACAAGAACAAAACACCACAAAAAAATATGTACAAAGATGAAAATCATACATGCCCCAAATGGAAACATGTAGAGTGTGAATGACACTTGCTTTAATGAAAGAAAACCTACCTTATCTACTCTACCTAGAGGCAAAGGGAGCTAAACAAAACCTGCAATATGCAAGGAGAAATAGCTTTCCTTTCTTACAAAAATGCAGCCATGTAATTAATTTAGCAATGGACATGGCCTTAAGAAAGAGTGAAAAATTTTCTAGGAGATGGTCTTCCACCCTTCTCAAAGTATCAACTAAAAAAAAGAGAAAATACCTCTTTTAGTTTCTCTACATTTAGATTTGAGAGGCATTGCAGCTAACCTTTGGTGCTTTGTAGCTCTTCCTCATGCTCTGAATTGAGCATGACTGGTTGCAACTTTGATTTTTGATCCAAGCTATAAAAATACCTAATTGGTAAGGGTCTTTTCAAACCAATGGGTTGATCCTTCTAATTTCTCCATCTCTTTGAAGCTCATCCCCATGAATGGGGTCATCATACCAACTTTCTTGAATGGAGTTTCTTGCAAGCTGATCTGAACTTTTCTTTGCTTCTACAAGAAACTCTACCTCCTCCATGATGATTAATTTGGAAATGGTGTCATCATCTTCTTCTTCCTCCTCCATGGATGACTCTTGGGATTTTTTTGTAGAAAGAGGCTCTCTATGTTGGAAGATAGATGGTGAAACTACAAAAGTGGTGAGTTCAATGGGTTCTTCTTCACCAATGCAATCTTCCAAGTCTGATAAAAAATCAGCCTCTTCATTATCAATCTATATAGGACACTCCTCTTGGATCTCATCCTCCTTGTTCTCCTCTTCATTTGGAGCTGATTTCTCCTCTTCTTCTGATTTTACAAGAAGGGGTGAATCAGAAATCTCTATTAATATGATGCAAACATGCACACTACATTTAGAGAAAATATATTGTTGGTCATCTTCTTATTGTGCTTTCTCTTTTGCAAAATCAGCCTCCACCTTGTGTTCTTCAACTCCAACCTTTGCTGAAGGCTTAAGAAGTTGTAGCATCTGATTGGACTCAAATTTTTTAGCCCATTCCTTCATATTTTTGGAAAGTTATTTTTTTGGTTCTTCACCTTGATGTCCTCCTTCTTTGATTTTCTTATTTTTTCTTCCCAAAATGTATCTAGGAATGCAAGAGGAGGGTTGGGTTGACTTATAACATGATTTTTTGATTTTTGGGGTGGAAGGGGAGGTTTAATTTCTTCTTGTGGAGGGGAAGGAGTTTTGGAAGAAAAGAGGGTGGAGAAATGAAGATGGGATGGAAGGGAAGAAGATGGAGAAGGGGTTTCTCAATGGGGAAGCAACCATAAATCTAGGAATATGAAACTCAAGATGAGATGGTGTAGGTTGGGGAGGAGGAAAGGGAGTGATGTAAGATGTTAGTACATAGGATTTCCCCATTCATAGGTTTCCTAACACTAGATTCATGAGCCTTCATTAACTCAGCCCACTTTGCAATTTGGGGCATCATCTCGATCATAAATTCTAGCTTCTATTGAGGACTAAATCAGTTTGGTATAGGACCAACCCATGGATAAGGGACCCTAAATCCAATTTAACCTGCCTTGAGAAAATTCCATTACATTCATGGAAGAAGGTGAGATTACATTGTAGAGACAAAATTATAGGTCTTCAACTCATGGTAATTTGGCCACCATTTTGGCATAGTGCCATTAGAACAAGAGCCATCTCTACAATACTGAAATATTTTACATTATATAGAACAAGGAAGAGAGAGAAGAGGGAGAAATATCATATTTTATATTGATCATTAATGAATATCTATCTTTCCCTGCAACACTGAGCATGTCAGTGCATCCCTCAAGTATGTTTTTATCGTAGAGGAAGGAAGAGCCTCATACTTCATCAATTCATGTGGTTGAGCCATCTAAGTCTATATATTAATGGTTAGAACTATTTTTATGATTTTTTCCATCAAATGCCAAAAAATCTGATTTTTATGATGTCAAGTTGAAGGGCTTAAAGATAATTTTCTGACGATTTAATTTTGTCTTATTTGGAGCTCTAGATCAAAATATATGGTCACTTGAAGTTCTACATGTCGAGAAGCACATAAATGTGACATGTGGAATGATTAGTTCGGGGATCGAACTTTGCCTACATGTGCACTTTTTTTGTTTACATGTGTTTGGCTCCCATTGGGTCATGGGGTTGGGACTTTCTTATTTTTCCTTTTCTTTACTTGTGCAAAGGACTGTCACATTAAGAAATGTGATCCAATAAAACAATTCCACATTCCTTATAAATTTTAAACCTTCTTTGAACTTGCATTGGCCACTTTGAATCATAAGATAACGGAAGGCTACATTTTTTACAATTCATATTTTAGCCAAGGATCTTATTAGATTGAGAAACATCGACCAATGAGAGAGCTCCACACTCATTCCCTATATTAGATTTTTGATAACCTTGGCTGAAAATTGTGAGACATGATCCAATGAGAAATATCCATGTACCTCGTAATGTCGATTGTTTGAAAGATCCAACAGATAACTATGAAATATGATTCAATATAAATACTACATGTACCTTGCATGATGTCATTATTTTCTTTATCTTCTTCTTCCCACTGTGAAACATGAACCAATGAGGAAGCTCCATTTCCCTTTGCATTTCAGTTGTGTCGGACTTTACTTTTCTTTTTTCTTGTTTTTGATTGGTTGTTACTTCATGTCACAACTTCTAAATTTTGGGGACTTAGAAACTTTTGGCTTCAAAAACATTTGCCACAGCCTTATTTTTACCTTTCAAACCTTGCCCATACTTAACACCCTACTATTAATTTATGTTAATTGATGGACTTTAGATCTGTGGATTCTATCTACTCAAATGTGATGGAATACCGCCACATTTCTACCTCTAGCCATTGATCTTGTACCATGCGGTGCCATCTTCACCTACCACATGGCAATTGACCTTTGTTGACCCAAGCTCGACCCGAAATATTATCCATTTGGTCGATTCTCGGGGACTTGAGGTTCGGGGAGCCCAAAACCTTTGAGGAGATTCAAAATCGATACATATCCTTCATTAACCATTAATCTTCCACCACATGGTGCAATTTGATTGGTTTTGGGATTCAAAAGGTTTAGCCTTGGTTCTGCAGAAGCTGTTCCGCATCCACCTAACACGATACCAACCTCATTCCTTTTCCTTTGTCTTATAACTTTCCAATTTTCTCGCACAACATAGCGTGATGCTCATTTTTACCGTGGCTTTTAGAAAATAACCCTCAAATGAATTATCCTTAATCTCCTACTGGTTTTCAAATGTCAATAGTGCAGTACTTTGGGAGGTGGAATTTTACGGCCATGTAAACATCTCGGAGCTTATAAAATGGCTAAGTCCATTTTTAAGCTTGTTAGAGTCAAAATAACCTTCTGTGGTAATTTTAGATAAAAGTATCATTACATACGATATGGGAATATCTATATAACAATCTATAATTTGTTATTGGAAAGACTATTATAGAAAGGAATAACAATATACATAAGAAAAAGGCATGTCATTGGAAAGTAAACATAAAAATGTATTATATAATGAGATCGCATGTAGCAATATTATTAACCATATTAATTTTTAATGTATGTATAGGATTACAAAATTTGCAATATATGATGTAAGGAACAAATAGGGGATAAGGGAATCAAATATTGTTTTTCATATCTTCTCGATGAACAACAAGAGGTATGTACAATCTGTAGACTATAATAAGAAAATAAGGTCTCACAAAAAGTAAAACCTTGGGTATTGGATTTGTAGAGCTAATAAAGCAAACACATTACGTGTAAGAAAAAAACAAAAATGGGTAAAAATCAACAAAATTATACATGAGAGAGAAAAGGTCCCATAAAACAAACAACCATTGTCGTGGGATGCTTATCATTTGTTACATGGTAAGAATGTGGTCAACCAAAGACAATGACATAATAATCAAAACATCAGCGAAAATCACAAGGAGAAAAGAAATAAGAGAAGGAAAAATAAAGGATTGATCAATAAAAGTGAAAGCGAGGTGTTTACACCAAGTTACTTTATTGAGACCTAGTCATTCAAGTGAAAATAAGGTGTCTACACTAAGTTACTTTATCAAAGCCTTTATTATTTTTAGCCAAGTTTACTTATTAGTCCCTACCCCAACATGGTTACTTATATATTTCAACTTTGCAATACTAGTTATTACTAGTCCATTTTTTTAATGAGTAAGAAGTAGGTATTATTTTTCTATGTTGATTTTCAAATATTATAAAATTTGGACATACTAATTTTTATCCAAGAATTTTAAAATGTATTTATCTAGTTTGTGATAGGCTAAAAAAATTCACCCCTTATCCTCACCTCCATCTAAAATGAGGCTATATGATGTCATCAGATTTATTATAATTGTCAACTTTTAGTTATTAATCCTTTTAAACCCTTTTAATTTTAGACATTATTTTTTTGTGCCTTATTTCTCAATAAACACAAAATAGGTGATATTTTTTCATAAAATAAAGGTGTAACATTTTTACTAAATATTGAAATCTTTACCATAAGGTACAATATGTCATATCACAATTTTATATTGTAACCATAGAGATTAGGTTTTCAATAATTGTATTGCATGGACTTTGTCCCTCATGGCTACATCTCCTATGTATTTTATATATGTTGAGACTAGTAATCGCATGTGAGAAGTGTGATGTGAACGTTGAAAGGGATGCGAGTGGAAGAAATAAATGTGGAAAATGAAATTAAATTGTGAAGCATAGTTGTGTTTGTTAAGATATTTGATGTATGAGTTATGTGGAGTATGAGAGAGTGAAACAAAAGTAAAAAGTAGTTTGGAGGTAACGATGTATGTGTGACAATTTTAGAAGGGATTAACTTTTTATGATGATTTTTAAAGGAATGTGCCTAAAATGTGAGTGAAGAGAATGGGGAAAATTTGTAGAAAATATAGTTGGACATGAAGAATGTTTTAATGTAAAGAATAAAAAATGGTGGGGAAAAAAATCAACAAATGTCCACGATATAGACACCAAGCCAAAAATATTTTCAATGGGGATGTAAAGGAGCATTGAAAGTGGGAGATGAGGGAGATTTTGTATGGTATTCTCTCTTCTTAAATCTATAAGTGTCTTCTCCTACCATGGTAGGGGATTTGAGGAACTATTGTGAAACTCTAGTTTCCTACAACCACATGAAATATTTGTGAATATTTTAAATGGGTAAGGACCAATTGTGTATTCCTCAAGGAAATGTATTGTGGAGATATCTAGAAAAATAGAGTGGGTGATAAAAAATGTTGAGGTGAATAATTGTTATCAATTACGAGACCTTTTATTTTATGGGTAGTTAGAGCACATATATGTAAGAGTAATTCACATTCATGTCTCGAGGGACAATTTAGAGAAAGAGATATGTTGACCATTATCTTATAAAATTCTGCATGCTTTTCTAGGAAATAACAAGTATCGTTTGTAAGAGTTTTTCTTGTCGTTTTGTAGCCAAGACTTTATAATTTTATGTAGATATTTCTTGGTTATTATTATTAAATATTACACCGTAAACATTGGCATAAAAAAAATTACTTTAGAGTAATGAAAATGTTTCAAAATTATGTAAGGTTTTTCCCATGTAAAGGAATGAATGAATACCTTGAAATCAGCAGAAAACCTCACAAAAAAATCAAAAAAATAGAGCATTTTTTTCATTTCTTCATCTTCTAACCATGCCTTGTTACTTTTTATGCACTGCACCACAATGTCAACATTTTCCTTCTCAATATCATTTGCAAGCAACAAAACTTTGGCAAATAGTTGATCATATTTTTCTATTACTGAAATAAGACATGTTTTCGAGTAAAAAGACTTTCTCTATTTCCATTCAATAAATCTAACCCTAATACAAATTCAATACATACATTCTAACCATAAAACAAGAAATATTTGCATTATCTTCCTCATCTTAGAAAATACGCTTGTCAATAGAAATTGTTGCCATAAGGTAGAAATGGAAATTGTATTGTCTCTACTATATGGAAAGTAAAGTGGATATGCAATAAAAAAATTCATTAATAGAGGGTAGAAAAATTTATGCTTTGGCTCAAGCCATTTGGCAGTCGAGAATTTGAGGCCTGATCCTTAACATATAAGATATACAAATATCCTAAATTGTAATGATCATGATTTTATTTTTGGTTGGAAAATACCAAAAAAATTTACGTTCTACCTAAATTCCTTTAGATATGAAGAATTTATAATCTTTCTTCTTAAGAATCCCAAGCATTGTGCTAAGATACTAAAGTTGAGAGCTAACACTATACTCTTAATATTATACTTTGGACAAATATATAACTAATTTATGTACAACAATATTTGTACATAGTCACCACCTTATTATTTTCCATAAACACCACAAATTAATCCTTACTCTATTTTGAAGCACATAATTCCAAACATCTCATAATTCCATCAATAATAATTTAAAGACACCAAAGAAGGCCTTGTAATTGAATAAGAATTTCTAAAACAATTTAACTAAACATGAAATATGAAAAACATATTTTTGTTTACACTTAGTGTAGACACCTAAATTTGGTTACATTCCCCTTAGCCCCTGATCAGATAACCAACTTAAACATGGGCACCTAACCATGGCCCCTTTCACCCCACATTAATATTAATTTAATTATTTTAATTAAATTAATCCTCATCCTCACAACTTTCATTATTTTATTACCTTAATTGACCTAATTTCCACCTCACCTAGACACCTCATCTAACCACCTCACCCTAGACCTATTCTTGGCATGTTTCCATAACTAACAATAACTAAGTCTTACTTGCCTTAATGAGCTAAGATTTGGTCTAACCCTAAAATCAATGCCTAAGATTTCTCTAACCACATTCCCACTCATTAGAAGGGAAGCTTTTGTTATGATCCGCGACAACAAACCAACTTGGCCCAAGAAATTAGAAAGATCTACCCATTTTAGTAAACCTAGGGAATCCCACCTTAACCGACGCCGATCAGACCTAAAATGACATCGGTCAAGACAAAACCATCGTTGGTTACCATTTATTCACCTTAGCAACCTTGTTTGAGAGGTTGGCACATTCTAAGAGCAAGAGATGAGAAAGGAGCTACATGCAAGCAGAACTAGAGTCTTTTCACGCACCTAGACACCCTAACCAACACCAGGACAAATCCAAAAGCATTGCACTCATGGAAGCATTCCAGGATTCACTACTATGGTACCAAATACCATCCTTCTAATCAACTACCATTACCATTCAGCCATCCATTCTGCATCACAGTAAGTATATTCCTAACCAGCATTGTTATTTCAGTTAGTAGCTTTTTGTTACTCTTGTTATTAATCTACACTTTGCATGCTCATTCTTCTATCCCTTACCAACCTATAACCCAACCATTTCCTTACCCACACTACCAAATCACCCATCCTCACCTATTTTGTGCATCCCTGAATACACCTGAGACTTCTATAAACCTCCTTATCCACCCTACCATCTCTATCAAATCCCATATCAAACCTTGTAATCAGATCTCCTTGAGTTTCATATACCTCGACCTTACCGATGTTGGTTACCCATAACCATCATCGGTTCTGCATAAACCATCACCGGTCATACCAGACCAATGTTGGTCTCTGTGTTTTATACCCTACCCAAGAACAAAGCCAAACAACCTCCTACTAATTGACCTAAACAACCCATAATCAAACTTGACTAGTCCCAGTACCTTGACAGTTACCTCATCCTTTAGATCCAACTATAGCCTAGCCTGTTGTGATTATATTTTCTTATTGTACTTGAATGAGATACCTAAATCATATCAACTATAGTACAACTTTACTTATTTCTCACATTAATTTTTTTTAAACAATGGATTGACAGCCATCTAGGAAGTATCACACTTCCCAAAACTAGCATACGCTAGGCATTCCACTATCATATATCATTTAACTTCTATTTTGTGGTATTATTTTCTATTACAGGTAGTTCCTCCTAGCCAAAAGGAGGCTTTTACAATTAGCCTTTGGACCGAGAAGTCATAACATGCACAACAACCATCAACCAACCCATTTAACAAGTATTCCTCCTAGCCCATAACCCTATCTGTTTCATCATTCAAAATGTAAAGAAAATGGTGAAACATTTTGGCACGCCAGTGGGACACATCGGGGTTCTATTGCATTTTCTTCATTTCTAGGTGAAATTTTGTTTTTGCTTCCCTTTAAAAGTCTTACACAGTAATTTTCTTCCTTAGTAATCCTCTATTCTTTTTAATTTCTCTAAAATAAACATTTCTCTTAGTGCATTTAAAAGGAATCATTCTTCTTTCTTGCTTTCTAGATTTAGGGAAAGAGCATACCCTCTCTTATTCATCATTTGCTTCATCGAACGTAATCTTTTTGATTTGGGCTTAAAATTGGTTGCATTACATTCTGATTTGCTTCATTTTAGCTCACACTAAAATGAGGGCAACCTATATGATGGAAGTCATGCCCAGTTGATGGTTGACATAAAGAATCATAGAAATCACATTCTCTCTCTCTATGTCTTACCAAACTACACAAAACTGAAATATACACATATTTCTTAAACAACATCTTACCTAGGAACACCTATTAGTGATCACATGATTTGATTGGCAGGTACTCCCCATCTCATTACCTCTGTCGATTCATCATCTTAGAGGATGGATGCCCCCGCCATAACATACCTGAAACCTCTCCTTTTAGATATCCTTCTTCGTAGGAAGCCTTCCTCACCAAAAACTCTATTCTAAAATTCATGATTTAGTCTTCTAAATAGCATAAGCTCAACACATTAAAAATCACTTGTTAGGTATGTGTTTTTAGTGTTTGATTGATGTGCATTTTGAGGTGTGAGGATACACTTCTCCATTTTTCCATTCTATTGCCTTACACACTCCACAATCACAGTTGGAGTATTCTGAATTCTTCTGAGTGTGTCAGACTTCATTGCATCATCTCTAAACTCTGGGTTGATTATTTATCTCACTAAAATTCATAACAATCCATTTTTCTACATCTTTCCAATTTTCACAATAATCGCATCGGTTACCCCTGACCAGCATTGGTTTTCTTAACCGGCATGATTTTCTATTTTTTGGGTTAAATTGCCTAAAAGAACCCTTATTTCATTTTCTTTGTTGTCAGAGTTCCTATGAGTCTCTACTCTCTCTACTTTGATAAACAGTCATCATACAACTTGTTCATCTGACCATCACCAGTATTTTCCTCATTTGATAAAATTGTTCCTACCTCACAATAACCGACCTCAGTTACCCCTGAACCGGCATCGGTCATCCTTAACGGTGTCGGTTACCCTATACTGAACATCAACTGATATATTACCCAAATCTACCTATAAACACATGTTTTCTTCATTCTTGTTACTTTCTATGTCACCTGTAGGATACAACATCACCTGATATACATTCATTCACATGGTGTTGACTCACAAGCCAAGCTAATGCTATATTTCACATGAGTTGTCAACCACTCCCACCTAGTCCTTCACCACCCTCTATCCTATCACCCATGGATCCAACCCTACCTACCACCATTGTTGCAGTGACGAGGAATTTACATGACTCCTTAATCAGAATCTCATGGCCTTATAGTTCTACCTTTCCCATTCTTCCACCTAAGACTCCTCAAGTCAGTTGATATATGGCATGCCTGTATCCATCTCTCCTACCCTTATTCCTTCTGCATCAGCCCCTAATAATGTGGTGTTACCTTCACCTGCTTCACCCCCAGTGGTTTCACAACTAGGACCCATACCCGTCATGACCATTGCATCTGTAGTATCACTCACACCTATATTATATGTTGTCCCCTCATCGACCACCCAGACCATAACCCCATCTGCACCCATTTTCTCAAAAATACCCATTACAACACAACCGCACGTGGTTTCAGTGACCCCTACTCCACATAATCTTATCCTCTCCATCCCACAAACACTTCCCCAATTACTACTAGAGTCACTGCAACCATCCCACCTATATACACATACTATCAACAACCCCCTATATTGTTTGTCACCCATTCTAGAAACATACCCTCTATATCGGTCCCCTATTCTCAACCTCCCTATTTGAAATCACCATATAATGGAATGCCACCCACATCACAGGTTCAATAACAGACACCTTATGCCACAAAAGCAACCCTTCCACCACAACCTACCAATGACCTCATCAAATCAATGATGGAAAGGATGCAAACATTGGAAGTTTTAGTTTTGGGCTCGTGTAGTTCTCTCACCTACGATGAAATCTATAATGATTCTATTCATCTGTCCATCCCTATTCGCCCATACCTTGTACATTGGGAAATTCCAAAATTCAACCGTTTGATAGTAAAGAAGACCCTTGAGAGAATTTGTGTTCTTTCAAACATTGGTGTTACCTACTCACCCATGATGATGATTTACTCCTACGAACCTTCCCGATGTCCCTAACAAAACCTCGCCTTGAAGCGGTATAGTGGGCTACCAAGACACTCCATCTACTCATTTAATCAAGTAGCCTAAGCCTTCTTAGATCACTTCTCCATCAACATTGTTAAGAAGGTTACCATGACTGATATTTATTCCACACAATAGTACGATGATGATTCTATCACTAACTTTGTCACTCATTGGCGTAGCCTAATTAACCATCTCACATTTCAATTACCTCAAACTGAACTCATAGAGTTGTTTACTCGAGGCTTACGTAAGACACATCTCACCAAATCTACAGGTGTAGACCTTTCGCACTTTTGACGAGGCATTCACCATGGCACAGAAATTAGAAATTCATGCTATCAAAGAGAAGAAAATTCAACTTCATAACAAGAACATCGCATTCAAATCAAATGATGCTTCTTTATCTTCGAAACCCCAAAACAACTATTTAAAACCCAAAGGATCTGTCAATACTGTAGTTCTCAAGGCTATTCCCCCTCATCAATCAAACCCAGCCAAACCTCATTCTAATCTCTCTCCCATCCAAGATTTCCGGTTTATATAAGAATAGTGAAATTACCATCGATAGGAGAATCTTACTCTTCTATTTTGGAAAATCTTGTAAAGGCTAGTGACATTACCCTTCCACCTATAAAACTACATATTGGTTTTGAACATGAGTGACCCATGCCCACATGGTATAAGGAATATGACGTTTGCAACTATCATCGTGTCAAAGGCCATAGTGATAATAACTACACCACCTTGAGAATATCATCCAATAAATGTTAGGACAATGGATATCTAGTCTAGGATATCTTGAATGCACCCGCTAACCAAAACCTACATATCTTCAAGAATCCATTTCCTAATCATGCCCCATCTTCCAACTAAGTTGGTGACACTTACAATAATGATAGTAATGTTTTGAGGTCCACACTATTTTCGATGACATCTGGTTGCTTCCCAATTTCCTCATGTTCCTTCCATAGATGAATTCTTAGCCCGAGCTCCACTACCTACACAAAGGACCTATTTCATCTACACCTCCACTCATAGATGAACCCCATTCATTTTATCCTTCACCCATGGAAGAGCCTATACTTAGCACACTGCCTTTGGCCCCTCAAATTACCAAGAATTTGTCAGTGGCACCTCTCCTACTCATAGGAGATACATGTTCATAACCTATTATTTTCCAAAATTCTCCCTGGGAAAATTTGGTCAAACACAACCCCGCACATAAAGAAAATCTGAAGGGGATGATTCAGACCCATGAGCTCACATTCCAAAATGAAAAATAAGGGGACAAGTGAGCTCGACTCAAGGAGCGCAGGGTCAAAAGAGACCAACAACATTAAAATAGTCTAGAGCACACAGAGAGAATTAGAGGAAGGACTCAAAGTTTCAGACTTCAAATATGAGTTGGCTCAAGGCGAGAACAAATAGACTCATGGAAGCACCACGCGTCATCTTGGTGCAATTCCAAAAGGTGTAGCAAAATAGAAACTCCAAACATGCTCCATCCGCCACACATCCATGAGCCAAAACAAACAGAGTCGGCGGTTGACAAGTCAAAGAGTCAGGTGGAAGCCTCCACATGTCTCTCTAGCACAACTCCTAAGTTGGGTCTAAAGGGCGGTCCTCAAATGAGTGCTAGTCTGCCACATAGCCGGGGTCGAGAAAGGTCTCATCGGTTGTTGAAAATTCATAAACCCACGGAATATGCCACGTGTCTCATCAACACAACTCCAAAGATAGGATCTGAACGCATAACCCCAAACAAGCACAGGCTCACCACATGTCCCAGTGTCTGAAAAAGAGATAGAGCGGGCACAAAATCTCTAAGTATAAGAGAACCGACATAATCCTCCATGCATCCCAAAGGCACATCTCTAAGGGTCACGAGTCAAAAAGGGTCCCTAAATGAGTGCAGAGCTTCCACGTGTCCCAGGTCCAAAATGGGATAGAGCCGACCATTCGAAATGACTAAGTATATAAAGTCAACGGAAGTTTCCACATGTCTCATTAGCGTAATTTCAAAGGTGCAGCCCAAAGTGGAGACTTAAATGAGCATGAGGCTTCCACATGTCCTAGGGCTTGAAAAGTCTTGAAAGGACCATTGAAAATTCTAAGTAGAGGCAAAGGCAAGAAAAGGTGTCATGTGTCTACATGGCATAATTTCTAAGGTAAAATTTAAAGTGAGTCCTAAAACATGCGTTGAGCCTCCATGTGTCCAAGGTTAGATATATGGCCCCACCAAGTAAAGGGACTTAGCCAAAATACAAGGAAATAGGGAAATCTAGCAAAAGAGGCCACGTGTCTCTTGGCCGCACTTTCAAGAGTCGAATCCAAGGATGGTCCCCAAACATGCACCAGCCCTCCATGTGTCTCACCAGCATAATTTCAAAGGCGAGGCCAAAAGGTTGTTCCTAAATGAGCACCAACCCGCCATGTGTACTATAGTCTAAAAAGGTAAGAATGGGGATTGAAAAGTCCAAAGGTCCATAGAATCTTCCACGTGTCTCTGGCGGGCGGGCACATCATCTCCGCATAATAAGAGGGACTCATGAAAAACACAAAGGAACAGAGAGGAGCCCACGGATGACGCCATGTGTCTCATGGGTGAAATTTTAAGATCGGGGGCAAGGGGAGAAATCTCAAATGAGTGCAGGGCTGCCACATGGCACCTTTATGAACAAACCCTTGCATATTGCAAGTCGCGTTAAGTGCCCAACCTGAGGAACTTCAGAGACGACCATATCTTTTGATTGGGAACTTAGATTTGGGTGAGAAAAGACATTTTGGAAAGGTCTCGACATCCTCTAACCCATGGAGGCTTGGAACTTTAATTTTGATAGGGTTAGGTGGGTGAGAAGTAGGAAAATTCCTTGTAAGCTATTAATGAAGGATTCGACTGCTTTAACCACCTAGATTTGATTTTGATATGATGTTTTTCTTTCTTTGACATGCCGAGTAGACATACGGTGGTGGATTTGACAAATTTTAGGTGGATTCACCGGGGGCATTGAGGGATGGTGGTTGAGCTTTGAGTAGGATTCAACTTTCCCTCTCTCTTTCTCTCTCATTCTTCTATATATTGTAAAGGAGGGCCATTTTCTAACATTGGTCATTATTTCCCTCTGCCCCCTCTCTCTTTCTTCCTTAGGGTAGAATGTGGAGTCTAAGCCTCTTCTCACATCTTTTTAATGGCATTATCTTTCCTCTTTCCCACTAATGATGTACTGTGTGAACTCATGGAGAAATAAAATATGTTTTGTGATGCATTTTATCCATCCTTCCTTATTTTATCATCTCTTCTTACGTCTCATCATTGTAGGGTATCTTTGTGCATTTTTGATATTCATTACAAGTTTTGGGAGCTGTACTTAATGGGTTTTGAAGTGGTGTTCTGTGTGAAATCTATCTCTAGTCTGTGGTGTATCTTGTCCACCCTCTCCTCTACTCATGTCTCTCCACTTTAGGTAGTTTGGGTCTGTGGTTAGCCACTTCCTTTTATGTTGTATGACCACTTAGTGTAGGCTCTCTCTTTCACTCTCTCTCTCTCCTTGTACCCTTGGAATGTTAGACTAGGATAGGTTAGATCTTCCTACATTGGAGAAGCTTATGGAAGGTAGATTAGGAATCAAGAACCAGCTTTCTCTAGAGTGCCATTTTAGGTTTGCAAGTCCCACAACTTGAGAGATGGTCCCATGTTGTGCAATCACACTAAATTCCCCACTCAGACACGAGGCCATTTAAGGGTGTTGTGATTCTACACTAACATTTTTGGCATGCCCGATGGGATAGGTCTGAAGCACCTTACCACTTCATCTTAGCATGTTGGTGTGTTCCTATTAAGATTCATCCTTTTGAGGCACATGTAAGCACATCTGGTGACTCCATCTGGTCAACAACCCATCTCTGAAGTTGTAGACCTTTCCCCATCCATTTTCATCCATTTTTCTTCCATCTCTTTCATCTTCTACCATTCATGAAGTTGTGTAATCATGACTTCATTTCCCTCATGGAATTCACACCTACAACAAATGCAGTCCACCTCCAATGTATTTCCCAACTCCTCCATATCAGCATTATGATCAGATCCAGAACCATTATGCTTACCCATATGAGCAGTGTCAAAGCCATTTTGGCCATGGAGCTTATCAAGAATAAGGGGACGCATACAATGGTGATGGTTATGTGGAGAATGTTGGTCTGCTGGAAAAGATTCAATGCATGGAGGCTAGCATGGTGTAGTCAAGGGCTACAAGCACAAATGAAGGCATTCAAGATTGGTTGCAAGGCACCTTGTTTATGGTTCAGCCCTTTTCCAAGACACTATAGCCCACAGGAGAAGCTTGACTTCATGGTTGAGACACTTCCCCAACTTACGCAATGGACCAAGGATATAGAGGCCTATGAGCTTAATACCAGACAACCTTATCAATGGTTAATTCCACCACATCATAGCTTTTCTTTTCCTTTTCCTCAATAAGTATCATCACAGTAGTATCATTAATCTATCTCCCCATCTTCTACCCCAAGTGTTGATTTCCCTTCTCCATCTCCTAGTCTTCCATCTCATTTCAATTCTTCTACCCTTTCCCTTCCCAAACAGTCATTCCCTCCAAACAAACAAGAATTTCCACCTCCCTCTCCACCACAAAAATATTAAAGCTGGTTGAACCTCAACCTACCACTCTTTTTTCCCAAGTCCATGTTGGGAAGATACTCAAGAATCCATTCAAGGAGAACAACAAGAGGAACCCAACAGAGAAGAAATGATAGAAAATTTGAAGAGTTGGGCTGCCAAATTTGGGTTTACAAAGATCCCCTTGATGGTTAAGCCAATAGAGGAGGTTAAGGTTGAAGAGCCAGTGGTGGCTGAGGTTGAGTTTGTAGTAGAAGAAGAACAAGGACAAGAGGAAGAAGATCAGCAATCTGTTTGCTCTAAATTTAGTGTCCATAATGACACTTTGTTAGTGCAAATCGGTAACACCCTTTGGATGTTTTCTCATATTTCTAGTTTGATAATGTACATCCAATTTGATTACACAACATTGAATCTTTCCCCCAAATGTGGGACTTGTAAAATGGGAAAAGAATCTCAAGATTAGAGGCTAGTTCCTCAACTCCTCCGATCAGATGTATAACTTGAAAATTACAGAGGTTTAATATCAGATCCTACTCTAAATTCTAAGGGGACAGAGGTAGAGGATGCAAAAGAAATAAAACTAATACTAACAAGGTGATACACCAAAGGAGTGGTGAACATTTACTTCTAAAATTGACACAGATCATAGAAATGCAACAAACATCATGCACAAATTGATAAAATGTAATGAAATATCATAAATGAAGCAAACAACACAAGAAGAGGATTGAAACTCATTCACAAAGCTTGCATTGTCATTTTCAATGTCAAAAATACATGCATTACAATAGCAGAGAGGTAGAAAACATGTTATAGTCTGAAAAGGTTTGATATTCCACAAAATCACTTTCTAAGGTGAAAGAGGGAGTCTGTAAAACATAAAAATGTCCAACCCTTTACAAATGAGCCAAATCTGGCTTTTAATGGTGAAAATTTGAGCTCAGGAAGGAGAAACACGGGAAAATGTGAAAGGATGCTTCAACCACCGACCAAATTGCATTAAAATAGCATGGTCACCCTCAAAATTTCATTCCCCAATGTTTTTGACCATGTTGGAGAAGAATGCGAGCCATACTTCATTAAAATTGGTGGTTGAAACGTCAGTTCTATTCTCCTTCCCATGCCAGAGGTGTTTTTATTTTCTCTCTCTAAACCCCACCAAAACACAAAATTGAACCCTCCATCATGTAGAGAATTTCACTAGCTTTCCAATGCCACCAAGAATGTAGAAATATGAGCTCTGGATCAAAATTTATGCCCTTCTGAAGATTTAGGGCAAAACTAGGGCAAAATTGAGTTTTGCAGGCCCGAAATTTAAAATTTTCCCTCTTTTTGACCTTTGGGAAAAATTCCCCAAAAATTTCCACCTCCCACCAGTCTGATGCCATGTGGCACCTTTTGATTGGTCATGGGCCTTCCCCTTACCTTTTACGCCTTTCGATGCTCCGAGGACACGTGTCGGTTGTGATTCGTTACGGGCCTTTGGGCGAGATATTCCATTTGCGCCAACTTTGGAAAAATTTCAACTTCATCTCGCCACTCCGACCTTCGATGACCCCGACAACACATGGCCTGTTCTTATTGGCCCTCGGGGGCATGCTTCCAAATTTTCCTTTGACTCTGACCATTTCCCCGAATGGGACACATGGCGCCTTGTCATTGGCTTGGGCCTGAATAAGCTCTTTCTCCTCTGCGTAGGCCCGCCTTAAGGTTTTCATCGGCCACATGGACACGTGGCATGCTCTGATTGGCATGGGACATTAGGGTGGGATTTCATTCAATTATTTTCCATATTTGGAAAAAAGGAAAATTTCCTTCCGCCCCTCTGCCTTCTGATGCTCCGAGGACACATGGCCTCCTCCTATTGGCTGGTGGGCCTTCGGGCCAAAAATTCCTTTGAATTCCCCGACAAATCCTTGGAATTTTTTTAAATTATCTCCCACCTCCCATCATTCCGCTCGACTTGGCGCATTTTGATTCACCTTAGGTGGACCTCCCATGGGAAAATTTCCCTCCAAAACTCCGTTGAGCCATAACTTGAAAAATACAAGGAGTTAGAGGAAAAAAATTTACCTTTCGGAAAGCCGAGAAGATTCCTATCCAATGAAACCATTTCCTAAAAAAAAAAAAAATTGAGTTGCGTATAAAGTGAAAAAAATTTGACTGAGGCACAAGGAAGGAAGAAATGAAGGGGAGTTAGACAAAATAAGCAAGGGCTTATTTTGGATAACAATTTTGGCGACTCAGAGGGGTCATCTACCTACTGGATGAAGTTACCAGTTGCCTGAAGCAATCCATTGGGCATGGAGTCATCAAAAATACTACTTGGTACCCCCAACTGATTATAAAATTACAAGGAGGAAGAGTGTGAGAGTAGAACATAACCTCATAGAAGTCTAGAATGCTAGATTCATTCGCTTCTTTGAGTGTCTTTGCTTTAGTCCATTTGGTGAAGTAATCTATGGCTATTAGAATCCACTTGTGCCCTTGGCTTTAGTTTGGGTTAATGACTCAATGAAGTCCAAACCCCATTGCATGAATGGCTGGTCAACCGAGATTGGGTGCAATGGAAGGGCAACTAGTCTTTCCTTGCTGTGAAGAATGCACAATTCTTGCACTTCTTGATCCATGCATAACAATCACTAAATACTTTGGGCCAATAATAGCCAACCTTCATGATCTTGAGGTTTGTCACTCTTGGAGAAAAGTGGCCCCCATCTGATCCACTATGAAATTATTCTATCATTCTATTAATTTGGTTTGTCCCAATGCATCTCAAAAGCAGAACTCCATTTACATCCTTCTTGAACAAAACACCATCAACAAGTGCATATGGGACAGCTTGCAATCTGAAGTGTCTTCTCTTGGTTTTGTTCATTTCTGGAGGGCATAGGCCTGTGTGTAGGAAATGCATTATGTCTTGGGTCCAACAAGGAGTGAGGACACCATCATTCTCTTCTTGAACATTTCCTTGTTCTTGGTTGTCTTGCAACGCCAAAACAACATCCTTCTCATTTCTTGCATCCATTGATTTGCTCAAGACCAGCTGCTCACATAATCCCTTTCTCGGACCAGCTTGGTAACTTTGATCTCAATTTCATACTCCATGACACGATTAATCCACCCCCGCACATTTTTCATTTACGTCCTTGTTAAGGAGGAAGTCTTTGACTCCCACTTAAGAAACCAGCAATTGAATGTTTTTGTTTGAAAATAGATGCTTAAATTTCTTCAAGTTCCTTATCACCGCAATAACTTGCTTCTCAATGAAAGAATACCTCACTTCATAGTCCTCCAGGATTTGGCTAAAGAAAGCAATTGGCTGCTCTACCTTTTCTTCATTCTATTGTACTAAAATTGCAGAGATTGTATCATCACCTCCAAATGCATAAAGGATGAAATCCTTGGATAAATGTGGGTTAATGAGAGTTGGAGCTTGTGAAATGGATTCTTTAATTGCCTCAAAACTTTCCTTACCTTCAGCTATCCATTTGAAATCCATGATTTTCTTCAACATCATAGTTATTGGTTTGACAAGGGCTGCAAAATCTGGGACAAACCTTTAAAAAAATTTATTCTACCCAAGAAACTTTGAAGGGCCTTCTTATGACTTGGTAATGGCAGGGATTTTATTGCTTCAACCTCTCTGGATCAATTGTTAATCCTTCTTTGGAGACAATGTGGCCAAGAAGCTTTCCCTCATGAGCTAGAAAAATACATTTCTTAGGATTCAAGGATACCCCAAATCTTCTACATCTTTGGAACACTTGTCTTAAATGAAAGAGATGATCTGATGGACTTTTAGAAAATACAATAATATCATCTAGATATATCAGCACCATTTTTTGATCAGTCCCTTGAACGCCATGTCCATTTCCCTTTGGAAGGTAGCTCCAGTGTTGGACAGCCCAAATGGCATTTTCCTATATGCATAAGTCCCCCATTTGGTGGTGAAGGCTGTTTTGAACTGATCCTCTTCCTTTACCATGATTTGATTG
This sequence comes from Taxus wallichiana var. yunnanensis, assembly GCA_018340775.1. NCBI lineage: Eukaryota > Viridiplantae > Streptophyta > Pinopsida > Cupressales > Taxaceae > Taxus > Taxus wallichiana. Next base: position 828,097,288 of record CM031237.1, on the reverse strand, counting down.
TACCCTAAGTAACCATCTAGCAATGAAAATCTCTCGAGCCAGCAACAACTTGCAAAATCTGCTCCATAGAAGGAAGTGGGTAGTGATCCTTGAGAGATGCTCTATTCAAATCTCTGAAGTCTACACACAATCTGATCTCCCCACTCTTCTTTCTAACTAGAACCAAGTTTGCTACCCAACTAGAATGCTTGATGGGAAATATGATACTTGCCTCTATCAACTTATTCAATTCCTTCTTCATAAGAGGCTCCATGTGTGGATTAACTGGCCTTTGTTTTTGTCTTATGGGTTTAGCACTTGGATCCAATTCAATTGTATGTTGAGCTAGCTTGGGATTGAAACCCTTAAGATCCTTATAGCTCCAAGAAAATATATCAGGGAACTCTTGGCAAAGTTGCATGAACTCATACCTTTCTTGCTCGGTTGTCACTTTACCAATTTGAAGTGATTTGCCTTCTCCAACCAAGATGGGCATTGAATCTTCTCCCTTGACTTGGATATTTGCTTTCTCCTTCCTAAATTGATCATTAGGATTAAAAATGGACTCCAAGGTGACAAGCCCTTTTGGTAGTTTGTTGGTTCTCAGCTGTACTACTTGATCACCATACTGTTGTTCTAATTTTTCTGATTTTTGGCTGAGAACTCAGCTTCTTCTTGCAAGAAATTGATGATTTGTTGTTCATTTTCAAACACCTGCCAACTAACATTATTATCGCACTGATGGCCTTACAATCACATGAACACTTGGTTGTAATTTATTTTCCTTGATGCTTTCCACAACATCAAGGGTTGTCCCAACCTCTACAAGCCTGTCAAGCAGCTTGGTTTTCTTTCCTAGGGATGGAATTGATGTTAAAGCCCTCAAAATCCTCAATGAGGTCCCACACCCTATTCTTATAACACTTGAGAAGATCATTCTTGGCAGCATGCTTCCCTCTAACTTGATTGAAAATCATCTCACTGTCACCAAAGACTTGTAAGTTTTTGATACCTCTCTTGATTGACCAATGCAATCCTTGTATTAAAGCTTCATATTCAACAGTGTTGTTAGAACATGTAAACTGAAATCTAAAAGCTGAATAATATTTAATTCCTTGAGGTGAAACAAGCATATCTCCCCCTCTTTCACCTTGTCTACTTCTTGATCCATCAAAGAACAACTGTCATACCTCATTGTTATCTTTATGGTTTGGCTTGGTGATGCTAGGAATAGACTGATTTTCTTCATGTATGCAATAAACTCCTAACTTAGATTCTTCTATTTCTTGGTAGGGATCAAAATCATGTACCTTGCTTGCCCATTCATCAAGAGTCAAATCTAGGATGTTTCAAATTTGGTGTCACTTCATCTATGCTTGGATAATCTTCTTGATCAAATGTTGAACAGTTGGTATTGATTTGGCTTGAAGTATGAGGTTCAATATGGAAGTTTGCAATAAGCTCATACCGATTGTGGCCTTAGTTCCATATCTAGTTCTAAACAACATGTGTGACCAATCAATAGATAAGTAACCTCCAATTTTAGCTGTGAAATCCCTTGACAAACATAGGGCAAAGAGTGGTGGCAAATCTATTACTGACACATCTTGCAAAATAGTAACATTGGGGCATGCATGCAAAGTAAGGCTCAAATATTTAATTACTCCCACTATTGTTACTGTTGTCCCATCCAATTGCACCACTCCTTTGGATATGATTTCATATTGGAGACCCAACTGATCAGCTATTTGCTTGGGCATTACAGAACTACTTGCCCCAGAATCAATCATGCAATTGTGTACTAATTTATCCCCAATGATCAATGAAACATAGAATGGGGGGGCTTCACAACTTTACCTTGTTGTCCTCCATGATTCCTTTCAGGTTGAGCAGCATTTGTGAGTACCTTCTCTTACATATGAACTTGTTGATTTGAAGTTAACCAATTCTTCATGATAGCTTGTAGGAGATCTCTTTAGCCTGGGATGGATAGTGATTCCCACATTGATATATTCACATTTGTCTTCTTCATCTGATCAATGATGTTGAATGGGGATGAAACATCTCTTTGTTGCCCCTTAGCCTACACATTCCTTTCTTACACATGGGTAAACAATGGCATTTGAGCTGGTCTAGAAGGTGGCTTGGGCAGTCCTTGCACGTTTGGAACGCATTTTGCTTACTAAAGCACTTTGTGGAATGGTGGAAGTTTTGGATCACCTAGAGCCAATGATTTCCCTTTACCCATATTCCTTTTTTGACCTTGTATTGGCTACCACATTTCGAGACATTACTTGATTCTTACCACAAAAATCCTCGGCCTACCAATTTACCAAAGTGTGGTCTCATTTGGAGTTGTGCTTTCTTTGAGATGCCCCTTATTGCTGATTTGTTTCTTGGCTCACCTCACCTTCTACACTAGTTTTTTTCACCATCAAATCTTGGTTCAAGGTGCCATTGAAGCACATAGATTGGTTATGAGGTTCATTGCATGGGAAAAACCACTCACACTCTTGAGCTATATTATTTTTCACTGGCACTAAAGCTTTAGAGGTAGATGCGGCATTGGGATTATAGGGATGAAATGGTCTATTAGTAGGAGGCCTTACTTGATTTTGATTTACACTTGATTGGGCAGCCTATTGGGCTGATATGGTTACTTATTAGGTTGAGCTTGAGGCTGATAAGGTCTAAAACTTTGGGCTTGTTGCCTCTTAAATGTAACCAGTTCATTGCCTAAATTTTACAATTGTTTCATGACTTCTTGAAGTTCATTTGAGGCACTAGAGGATAAAGTAGAAGTCTCACTTGAACTCGATTTCTAGGAGAGGGATAAGAGCTATAGTAGTGCGTGCTTAGCTACTATTTGGACTTTCCAAGTTTGGATACAAGGGCATGGGAGGCCTAGGAGCTAATTTACCAGCTTGAATCAAACAATTCTCATCCCTAATGGCGATGTTATAAGTGCAGGTGTAGTGGTACCTCCCATGGATTGAATTAACATAGAAATATCAAAATTTAAAGCTTTAAGATAGTATAAGAAAGCACCTTCAGTTGTTGACCATACTGCCGCTAGAAATCTATCCCAAGTCCTTTGAAATCTAAAGTTGAAGTTTTCACTACTCATTGGGATATCTTGATAGTTGTCAATTGTTCCAATAGAGACAAGTTATCTCCCTTTTCTCCAAACTTCTCATGGAGAGCTATGCATAATTGATTCCAATTTTGGATAGAACCAACCCCAAGGATTCTAAACCATTGCAATGCTTTCCCTTTGAATGAAGATGCCAACAATTTACATCTCAAAATCTCATGGATTGCACAAACATTAGTAATGTCTTTGACATGATCACCGAGTGGTATGATTTTCTCCAGTGAAATATGGAATTTTCTTCAATACTGCAATTGGAACTAGATTTTGTGCATTGAGAGCAAGTGGGCTACTACCAATGAAGTTGACATAAGGTTTTTTTGTGCCATTTTGATTGGCCTGAGAACCCTTGTTGATTGAGTGAAAGGTCTAGAAGGTGGAGGAGTTGATAGAGTTTGTTTGGTGGAGATGGAGACCTTTGAATCCTCCTTCCTCTATGCCTTCTTCTAGGAGATAGCTGCAAATACTCAAACAACCCTTCTTCTCTGGCTCTTGATCTTGTGTTGATTCTTCTCATGAATTTTCAGACTATGACTACTAAAACCAATTGATTTTTTCACTTTGGAGTCACCAGATGTGCATATAAGGGCTCTTTTGAGTAAAAAACTTGCAACAAATGCACATCAAATTTTTGCAATGAAGATGAAGACCTCTAAGGTCCCACTAGGTGTGCCAAAACTATTAGTGCAAATCAGTAGCACCCTCTGGATGTTTTCTCAGATTTCTAGTTTGATAATGGACATCTAGTGTGATTGCACAACATTGAATCTTTTCCCCAAGTGTGGGACTTGTAAAATGGGAAAAGAATCTCCAGATTAGAGGCTGGTTCCTCAACTCCTCTGATCAGATGTATAACTTGAAAATTGTAGAGGTTTAATATCAGATCCTACTCTAAATTCCAAGGGGACAGAGGTAGAGGATGCAAAAGAAATAAAACTAATACTAACAAGGTGATACACCAAAGGAGTGGTGAACATTTACTTCTGCAAATTGACACAAATCACGAAATGCAACAAACATCATACACAAACTGATAAAATGTAATGAAAGATCAGAAATGAAGCAAACAACACAAGAAGAGGACTGAAACTCATTCACAGAGCTTGCATTGTCATTTTCAATGTCAAAAATACATGCATTACAATAGTAGAGAGGTAGAAAACATGTTACTGATCTTGGAAGAGGTTTGATATTCCACAAAATCACTTTTCAAGGTGAAAGAGGGAGTCTGCAAAACATAAAAATGTCCAACCCCTTACAAATGAGCCAAATATGGCTTTTAATGGTTAAAAATCAAGCTTAGGAAGGAGAAACACGGGGAAAACATGAAAGGATGCTTCAACCACTCGACCAAATTACATTAAAACAACATGGGCACCCTCAAAAGTTCATTCCCCAATGTTTTTGACCATGCTGGAGAAGAATGCGAGCCATACTTCATTAAAATTGGTGGTTAAAACGTCAGTTGTGTTCTCCTTCCCGTGTCATAGGTGTTTTTATTTTCTCTCCGGACCCCACCAAAATAAAAATTGAACCCTCATCATGTAGATAATTTCACCAGACTTTCCAACTCCACTAATAATTTAGAAATCGAGCTCTGGATCAAAATTTATGCCCTTCTGAAGATTTAGGGAAAAACTAGGGCAAATTTGAGTTTTGGCGGGCCCAAAATTTAAAATTTTCCCTCTTTTTGACCTTTGGGAAAAATTCCCCAAAAATTTCCACCTCCCACTGGTCGATGCCACATGGCACCTTTTGATTGGTCATGGGCCTTCCCCTTACCTTTTTACGCCTTTTGATGCTCCGAGGACACGTGGCAAGTTGTGATTCGTTAGCGGGCCTTCAGGCCGAGATATTCCATTTGCGCCAACTTTGGAAAAATTTCAACTTCCTCCCACTACTCCGACCTCCAATGACCCCGAGGACACATGGCCTATTCTTATTGGCCCTCGGGGGCATGCTTCCAAATTTTCCTTTGACTCTGACCATTTTCGCGAATGGGACATGTGGCCTATTCTTATTGGCCCTCGGGGGCATGCTTCAAATTTTCCTTTGACTCTGACCATTTTGTGAATGGGACACGTGGCGCCTTGTCATTGGCTCGGGCCGAACAAGCTCTTTCTCCTCTACGGGCCCGCCTTAAGGTTTTCATCAGCCACATGGACATGTGGCATGCTCTGATTAGTGCGGGCCATCAAGGGCGGGATTCCATTCGATTATTTTCCATATTTTGGCAAAAATGAAAATTTCCTTCCACCCCTCCACCTTCCGATGCTCCGAGGACACATGGCCTCCTCCTATTGGATGGCGGGCCTTTGAGCCAAAAAATTCCTTTGACTACCTGACCAATCCTTGGAATTTTTTCAAATTCTCTCCCACCTCCCGCCATTCCACCGCTGACGTGGCGCATTCTGATTCACCAGCAGACCTCCCATGGGAAAATTTCCCTCCAAAACTTTGTCGAGCCATAACTTGAAAAATACAAGGAGTTAGAGGAAAAATTTTACCTTTCTAGAAATCTGAGAAGATTCCCTATCTAATGAAACTATTTCCAAAAAATTTTGAGTGCCTGTAATGTGAAAAAAATTGATTGAGGCACAAGGAAGGAAGAAATGAAGGGGAGTTAGACAAAATAAGCAAGGGGCTTATTTTGGATAATAGACACTTTGTCTAAAGAGGATGCTGATCTAATCCAAGCTACAAAACTAGTTAAGGAGGAGGAATAACTAGCTCCAAGTCCCATCAAAGAAGAGAAGCTAGGAGAGATCAAGTCAGAGTTGAGGCCACTCAATGAAGAAAGCATCATTAAAGATTTTTTTCTTTCATTTCAAGGGCCTAATTTGATTGATGAACCCATGATGGAGGAGGACCATACAGTTTCAGAGGCTCTAAGTGTGGAGTAGGCCACAAAAGAACCTTCAATTCTTCCTCCCACTTCATTCCTTCAAGCTTTGATGTTGAAGAAGATTTTGAGATTTCAAAATTCATGGTTTGAAGAAGAAGGTAACCATGGTGAGCTAGTTGCATATCAGAAGGACACTATGGAGGAGGTAGAGCACATGCAATAGGAAAACAAGGAGGCAGACTATCTGTCAAACTTGGAATATTTCTTTGATGGAGAGGATCTTAAGGAGATAACATCATTTTCTCCTCCATCATCTACCTTCCAAGAACATGAGCCTGCTTCCATGAAGGAGAACATCCAAGTGCAACAACCTGCACTTCATAACAACTCTCTGAAACCAAGGTTGGAAGACCATGATCTTCCATGTTCTTCACAAGAGAAGGAAGGGAAAGAGCAAGAGGATGTCATCATCTCTTCCACACCATCCACATAGGAAGGTCACCGGGAAGATTCCATTCTTGGATTTGAAAGTCGAGCAATGGGTACACCTAAAGGACCATACCATGCCCTATCAAGTACTTGGATTCATTGGAGCCAAGGGAGAAGCCAAAACCAGCCATGCTCACTCCAAAGCATGAAGATGAGTATTAAAGTACCAAGGGTTAGCCGCTGTAATGCCTCTTCAGTCCAAATACAGAGCAACTAAAAGAGGTATTTGTTTTTCTAGTTGATACCTTGATGATATTGGTGGAAGATTGGCCTCTTGTTAGTTTCTCATTCATTGTAACTGCCATGTTTAGTGCCAAATCATATACATGGCCGCATTTTCTAAGAAAGGGAAGTTATTTCTCCCTACCTATGCAAGTGAGGCTCTTTTTAGCTTTTTTTTGTTAGGGTTAGTATAGTAGTAGGAGTAGATTTTGCTTTCGAGTAGAATAAGTGCTCTTGCACACTCGTATGAATCATTTGAGGCATGTATGATTTCATCCTTATAAATAGTACGTGTTATTTTTCGTTGCTTCGAGTTTGTATCACTTGTGTAGTTTGATATGCCTACAATCCATCTTAGGAATAGGTGAGGTCCTAGGTTAAACAATTTTCTACTTTGAGAAGCCTTGTTTCAATATTTCTTATAAAAATTGAGAGTGCAGATACACGGGAAGGCTCGGTGGTCGGTGAGAACATAGAAAAGGCAGAAATTGGGAAGTCCATTTTGAAAAAGGGTCAATACTAAGAAATTAATTATGACTCCATGCCCAATGGATGTAACAAGGCTACTGGTCCCTTCATTAATTATGACTCCATGCCCAATGGATGTAACAAGGCCTTTGGTCCTTCATCTAGCGGGAAGATTTCCCTGTATGTCGCCAAATTGTTATCCCAAATTCACCCCCAGGTAAATTTAGTCAAACATGACCCCGCACACAAAGAAAATATAAAGGAGATGATTCAGACCCACGAGATCACATTCCAGAACAAAAAACAAGGGGACAAGAAAGCTCAACTTAAGGAGCATAGGGTCAAAAGAGGTTAGCGGTGTCAAAATAGTCCAAAGCACATAGGAGAGAATTAGAGGAATGACTCAAAGTTTCAGACTTCAAATATGATTTTCCTTGGGGTAGAAAAAATAGACTCATGGAAGCGCCACGCGTTGTCTTGGTGTAATTCCAAAAGGCACAGCAAAACAGAGGCTCCAAACATGTGCAATCCCGCCATGCATCCATGAGCCAAAATAGATAGAGTCGTGAGTTGACAAGTCAAAGATTTAGGCGAAGCCTCCATGTGTCTCTCCAACACAACTCCTAAGTTCGGTCTAAAGGCGGTCCTCAAATGAGCGCCAATCTACCACGTAGCCGGGGGTTAGAGAAAGGTCTCATCATCCATTAAAAAGTCATAGACCCACAAAAGGTTCCACATGTCTCATCAAAGCAACTCCAAATATAGGATCCGAAGGTGGAACCCCAAATAAGCATAGGCTCAAGTCGTGTGTCCTGTGTCAAAAAGGAGACAGAGTGGGCCCAAAATGACTAAGTATAAGAGAATAGACGGAAGCCTCCATGCATCCCAACGGCACATCTCTAAGGGTTATAGTGTAAACAGTGGTTCCCTAAATGAGCGTGGAGCTTTCACATGTCCTAGGTCCAAAAGGGGACAGAGCCAACCATTCGAAATGACAAAGTATAGAGATTTAGTGGAAGATTCCAACGTGTCTCATCAAAGCATAATTTCAAAGGCACGGCCCAAAGTGGAGACTCAAATGAGCACGAGGCTTCCACATGTCCTAGGGCCAAAAATTTATTGAAAGGACCATTGAAAATTCTAAGTAGAGGTAGGCTAGCGGAAGGTGCCATGTGTCTCCACAGTGTAATTTCTAAGGTAAAATTCAGAGCAGGTCCTCAAATGTGTGCTGATCCTCCATGTGTCTAGGGTCAAATATATGGCCCCACCAAGCAAAGGGAACTTAGCCAAAATACAAGGAAATAGGAAAAGCCAATAGAAGAGGCCACATGTCCTGCATTTGGCACACTTTCAAGAGGTGAATCCAGGACGGTCCCCAAACATGCGTCAACCCTCCATGTGTCTCACTAGTGTAATTTCAAATGTGTGGCCCAAAAGGTTGTTCCCAAATGAGTGCCAACCCACCACGTGTCCCCCAGTAGTCTAAAAGGTAAGAATGGATGTTGAAAAGTCCAAAGGTCCACAAAATCCTCCATGTGTCTTAGGTCAAGCACAACATATCCACAAACAAGAGGGACTCGGGAAAAACACAAAGGAGCATAGAGGAGCCCGTGGATGATGCCACATGTCTCATGGGCACAATTTTAAGAGCGGAGGCAAGGGGAAAAATCTCAAATGAGCATGGGGCTGCCACATGGCCCCTTTATGAATAGACCCTTGCATATTACAAGTCATGTGAAGCGCCAACCCGAGGAACTTTAGATGACCTTATCTTTTGATTGGAAACTTAGAATTAGGTGGGAGAAGACTTTTTTGAAAGGTCTTGACATCCTCTAACCCATGGAGGCCTGAAACTTTAATTTTGACAAGGTTAGGTAGGTATGAAGTAGGAAAATACCTTGTAAGCTATTAATGAAGGATTCAACCGCTTCAACCACCCATATTTGATTTTGATCTGTTGTTCTTCTTTCTTCGACACGCCGAGAAGACATAGAGTATCGGATTTGATAGATTGTGGGTGGATTCATAGGGGGCATTGATGGACGGTGGTTGAGCTTTCAAATCAGGATTCAATGCATCGCAGGGTGGTTGGAATAGAGTTTAATTTTCTCTCTCATTCTTCTATATATTGTAAAAGAGGGAATTTCTAACGTTGGTCATTTTTTCCACTCTACCCCCTCTCTCTCTCTTTCTTCTTTAGGGTAGAATGTGGATTCTAAGCCTCTTCTCACGGCTACTGTAATGGATTTTTCTTGCCTCTTGCCTACTAATGATGAATCTTGTGTGAACTCATGGAGTAATAAAATATGTTTTATGATGCATTTTTTCCATCCTTCCTTATTTTATTGTCTCCTCTTACCTCTCATCATTTCGGGGTATCTGTGCATATTTATGATGTTCATTACGGGTTCGGGAGCTGCGCTTAATGGGTTTTGAAGTGGTGTTCTGTGTGAACTCTATCTCTAGTTTGTGGTGCATTTTGTCCACCCTCTCCTCTTCTTACCTCTCTCCACTTCAGGCATTATGGGTCTGTGATCACCCACTTCCTTTTCTGGTGTATCACTGCTTAGTGTAGGCTCTCTCTTTCACCCTCTCTCTCTCTCCTGCCCCCTTAGAATGGTTAGATTAGGATAGGTTAGCTTTGCATGCACCTGGAGTCACTTGTGGCAGGTATATTAGGAAGCAAGAACTCGGATTTCTCCGGAGGGCCATCTCAGGTTTGCAAGTCTCACACCTTGAGAGATGGTCCCATGTTATGCAATCACACCAAATTCCCCGCTCATACATGAGGCCATTCGGGGGTGTTGTGATTCTGCACTAACACCTACACCATCACAAGGAGATTCAACCTCATCTAGCCCATCCTCTCCTCTACCCATAGAGGATCCTATAGGAATATCATTTCCTTTAGATGACCATTCACCATTGGACCTTCAAGATCCCACAAATCTGCTTTCAACTCTCTTACCCATAGAGTCTGAGGCTAGCCATTTCTTTGTGTCTCAAACACATTTTTGGGAATTACAACTTGATCCTGTCGGCCCCGCTTACAACAACACTATTTTTATGCTTAGGCAATCACTGGACTATGTTGATAGAGCCTTACTTTGGGATGCCTTCTACTTTTTTTCAACACAAATGCGGTTGTCCCTCGGCCCGACACCTCCACTATCTCGTCCAAAAGTGTTTTGAGCAACCAAACAAAACACAACTACGACTATTGCAACACCTTCCATGTCACCACCCATGGCCCAATTCACACCTCTGTCCATAACCCAACATACATCTACACCCAAACACCTACCCTCGTCTATATCAACTCCCTTACCTAAACCTATCCATACCTTGGGGGTCAAATGCGATAGCTATCCTTACTCACCCACCCATCAAATTAGATTTAGCCACATCTTCCAAAACTAATGCTAAACTTACCTCGGCCCCTAAAAAGAAGATCCAATCTCCTAGGCCTCATACACCAACCTCGCCTACCATGCCATTATCACCTTCACCCCTTCCATCCATCCTAGGACCTCACCCCTCAACCCTGGCCAAGAAACCCCGTCCACCGGTAAACCAAAACCCAAACAACCCATTTCCTCAATATAGACCACTAATATATCCAAGTGACCCACATGCAACTTCCACACTCACCTATAACCTTCTTACCACCCATACCTCCACTATCATCTATAACTTCTTCACTAGCCATGACACTTTCTTCTCTTTCACTCATGCCTCCTGCCCAACCTACACCACCCACCTCCAAAGCACCTCGGTTACCCCTAGGTAACTCATCCTCTTCCACCATTTTCTTTCCCCTCCGCATCTTGTACACCCATGTCATCATTTCCTAAAAAGATGCAACCTAAAGCTAAAAATCTGCTACCCTCCAATAAGGTAGTTAAACCAACCAAATCTTCTGCCGCTAGCTCTTCTACCATGCCCGTACCCAAGTAGATGCAACCAAGACCTAAGACCACTTCACACACAAAACTAGTAAACCAACCCATCCCCCTCCTGTAAAGCCTCTTCCTCCATAATTAGTTGTACCTACACCCAAACCCACATTCACCTCCCATTGTGATCCACTAGCAGGATCCTACACCAAAATCTTAACCAATCTCCTGAAACTTATGTCATCACATTACCACCTCTTAGATCTTACGACCCACTCAAACCCAAACCAAAAGGGTTTGATGAACCAAATTTTTGCCTACCATCGTGTACTAGGACACGATGTAGAAAATTGTAAGGCTTTAAAAACCACTCTTGTCCAATTGTGTCCTCCCAAAGAAAATTTTGATGACGAATATCTTCTTGATGAGGCCCTCTTTTTCCTTTACCAATTCCCATATATCTTTGCCCATTACCTACTCAGTGACCAAAATCTCCATCCCCACAACTCTTTGATCCACCCTCGAGATTCAAGATTAACATGGTCTATATAAGAGATTTGTCCAAACCACCACCCAAATGCCAATGCGCCCTACTCATTTCACAAGGATTGTATCCCCCACTAGGGTTTTTTCCCTCATGCCACTATACCTTCCATGACACACCCTCTTCATCCACCTCCCTCAGATTAACATGATCAACATTGCCACCCATGCTTAGAAAGACAAGGGCAAGGAAAAAGCAACTGGCCCATCAACCAACCCTGTACCCAACATACCATCTACACCCATACCCAAAGTCACCATTCAAGGTCTTACATATCCTATTTCGATGGGGTCATGCATCACACAATGCTAAAACAACTACACCAATCCCCCCTCAAAATGTCTTTATATGACCTTGTCTAAACCTCGGAGTCACATCGTCAAGCCCTCATGGAGGTCCTTCAATCTATTGAAGTCTTACCAAATGACCCCACACCCATAGCCTCCATCATTACCCCCACCACGTAGCCTCTCTCACTAAGTCATCACCTTCCTCTACACCTCCACCTACTCGCCAAGTGGCTACCCTTAGCTTTTCAAATGAAGATATTGGCCATGAAATGTTATAACTCACAGATGGTTTCTCGGGATACAATCAAATATTACCGGTCAGAAGGATCAACACAAGACTTCCTTCATCACCCCTTGGGGGACCTTCTACTATTGAGTCATGCCTTTTGGCCTCAAAATGTTGGTGCTACATATCAGTGAGCCATGACTTACATCTTCCATGACATCATGCATCGTATACTAGAAGATTACGTAGATGATCTTCTGGCTAAATCTAAACATCGAACTAAACACTTGTCCATCCTTAAAGTCATCTTTGACTAACTCATCAAGTATTGTGTGCATCTTCAACCAAAGAAGTGCGTCTTTATGGTACTTTATGGAAAACTCCTAGGTTTCATCGTTTCTTTTGCATGGCATAGAAGTTGATCCTGCTAAAGTCAAGGCCATTCTAGAAATGCCTCCACCCACTAATCTTCATCAACTTCAAAGCCTACAAGGAAATTTGCAATCCATTCATCATTTTATCTCGCAGCTTTTTGACCGTTGTCAACCATTCCATCATCTGCTCAAGAAAAACATGTCTTTCAAATGGGATGTCGAATGTCATAAATCCTTTAAAGCCTTAAAACAATACCTCCTTCAACCACCAATGCTCATTCCTCCTAAGGATGACCAGCCCTTTTACCTATATATTTCCTCCATTGACCATTCTTTAGGTGCAATGCTTCACGCATCGCGACAAGCAAGACCGAGAGAAAGTGGTTTATTACATCATCCGCACCCTTCTTGAGTATGAAACTCGATATACCCATGCTAAAAAATATGCTTATCCCTAGTTTTCATCACCACCAAACTCGCCATTACCTACTTGATCACAAAACCTTTGTCATTACTAATACCGACCCATTACACTATATGTATGCCAAACCCTATCAACATCAACGTGTGCACATTGTCTTATGCTTCTTGTTGACCTTGACCTCGAGTTCATTCATAAAAAGTCCATCAAGGGAAAAGATATCACCGACCGATTAGCCGATGCACCTATTTCTTGTATGATCAACCATCTAATTTGACTTCTAGATGAGTCTATAGTTACCCTTTCCATGGACCAACCCTCTTACCAAATGACACTCTTCTTCCGATGGCTCCAAGTGTCGCATGGGGTGGGGCTGATGTTATCCTCATTCCCTTGAGGGTGAACTTATGTCTTTGTCTTTCAAAATTAATTTTGATTATATAAACAATATTGCGAGAATACGAAGAACTCATATTGAGTCTCCAAATTACATATGCCTTAGATGTTAAAACAATTAATATCTTTTGTTGATTCTCGATTGGTCATAAACCAATTCAATGGTCTATACCAATGTCATAATGAGATCCTTAAAAATTATAAGTAGATGTAGACATAATTTTGACCACCTTTGACCATTATACACTTCAAACCACCCCACATTCTACCAATAAATTTGTGGATACCATGGCCCGCTTTTCTTCGGACACTTTTCACCTACCGAATCTAAAATCTTTGTCACAATACAAATAGCTACAATCACCCTCTTATTTACCTCGTGAGGTCTACTCTATCGGAACCATTGCCCCTAACCCATGTGACCTTTGGTATAAGCAATATGCAGACTATCTTTCCCTTTCCATTCTACCCACTAATCTCACTCATAATGGACAATGTTCCTTTCTTAAAAGTGTCTCCCATTATGTCATCATGGGTGGTCTTCTTTACAAGCATGTGACTTTGACGCATTCTCTTGCGATACCTTACAAGTTCTAAAATTCCCTACACCATTAAGGAAGTCCATGATGGAATTTGTGGAGGTCACTTTAGTGATTTAGCCATTGCAAAACACATCCTTCACCTAGGATATTATTGGCCAAACCTAAACTGCAAATTTTGTGATTACATCAAACGTTGCGTGAACTGCCAACAACATGTTAATCTCCATCACATGCCTATTCATGCCTTACATGTCACATGAGACCTTTGGCCTTTCTCTCAATGGGGTATGGATCTTATCGATGAGATCAACCCCTATTCTTCACAACGCCACCAATGGATCATAACTACTACCAAATATTACACTAAATGGGTAGAGGCCATTCCTCTCATTTCTACAAAAGTTGAGAAAATATGTGAATTCATCAACCATCACATAATTTTTCATTTTGGTGTTCCTCACCACCTTATCACTGATAATGGAAAAAATTCAAAAACAAAACCCTACGCAAACTATGTGACACTTTTGGAATCCAACTCAGTTTCACATCACCTTATTACCCTACAAACCAATGGTCAAGCCAAATCAACCAATAAAACCTTGAACAAAATTCTTATGAAGGTAGTCAACGATACTAGGAAAGATTGGCATACGCACATCCCTTTCACCTTGTGGGCTTATCGTACTAGTATTCACACTTCGATGGCTGCCACACCCTTTTCTCTAGTCTATTGTACCAATATTGACTCTCTTACCTCTCGAAGTCTAGATTCCATCTCTATGCATCTTACTATAAGACATGCTCAATCAACAATGATGATTTGCCAAGATAGTTTGGTGCAACTTGAGTTATTAGATGAACATCATCTCAATGCTCTTAACCATATCTAAATTTACCAAAAGCATATCAAACATGCATATGAAAAACGTGTTCACGAAAAAACCTTCCAAGTCGGTGACCTCATCTTGAAAGAAAATCAACATGTAACTAAAGAAGAGAAAAGTAAACAAGGAAAATTTGCTCCTAATTGGCTTGGACCCTATATCATTACTCATGCCTATGGATTAGGTGTTTATCGTTTGTCTTCACTCGAAGGTAAACCCAAACCTGAACCCCTTAACACCTTGCATCTTTGACCATTTTATTGTTGATATCAAGTCCTATATCACTTTTGTCAGTTGATCACTCATCCCTTGAGTGTTGTTCACCTTCCATATTACCTATTTTTGAGGATCCGTGACTCAAAAAGAATCATGTGATTCCTGTCACCTTTCAGCCTTATCTTCAATATGAGTACCATGGCTCTACTCATAGCATGATTCTCATGGATACTTTTCATCTTCTTCAAGATGGAATCCCATGGTCATTCATCACTCGAAACCACATCTTTCATAGTTAATTTTTGTGTGCTACGGTCTTGTCTTCTAAACAAGAACCTAATCTTCCTCTATAGTCTTATCCATGACTTAAACGTCCAAAAAAAAGGGATACAACTCCTTGAGTCAAACTTCTAGCAAAAGATGACTCCCCAAAAGGGACATCTCTTCACTCTAATTCCACCACTATAAATAGATTTCTCCCTTGAAGGACAGCTATATAAAGTCATTACAAAAATGTAATAAATATCCAGAAGCTTCCCGCATTGATCAGCTTCACGAAGACCTCATGGAGATAATATATTCATCTCATATAGACTTCCCACATCGATCAGTCTATTATATACAAACAAATGAAGAAAAATATGAAATTTTCATCATGGGCTCACTTATTTTTTATTTTTGGTTTCTTGTTCCGAAAAACATGTTATCGTACACTAAGTTATGCTCAATCACCCATTCTCACCTCCTTTCCTTTTTGCCTAATTTCCTCTTTACTCAAGGGACTTGCTACAAATGTGACATTTTGTGATAATGTGACTTTCTTCACCTTTAGAATGGTCCATTATGCAATGCCTTTAGGGTCTTTTGTTCATGATCCCCTCTTAGGTATGATTGACTCATTAGGGTTCTTATCAATTAAGTAGTTATTTTACCACCTCTTACCATCCGCCTTCCTCATTACTTATTGATTATCCTATACAGACCAGCTCATCAACACCTATATTTAACAACCACTCAAATCATGCTATGACCTACATTCACCCATGCCTAAACGCCTATCAATCCATTCCTCTACTTCATCACAATCTTCCCTAGCTTATGGGAGAACTACATCGGCTGAGGTCCATTTTTCGTCGGGACTATGTAGGTAGAACTCGAGGGCATGGGGCCCTTGGAGGTTAGCTCGACCACTCTTTACCCTAACCAATTCTCCCTTTCCCTTTCCTATTCACATTCTACCCTAGTTAGTTTCTATTTTATATCAATAGCTAGAAATTAAACCTAATAAGCATCTACTCATACACATTTTATTACATCATCAAATTATCCATTTATCATTTTCACATTTCCATTATGGCACAAATTTAGAAATTAAAACCATACCCAGTATATACATCAACATTTTTTCTCATGTTACCAAGAACCTGGACATTAAATCAACCTAACTCGACCATGCCTACATCAACCTAACTCCATCATGCCTACATCAACCTGACTCCATGCCTAAATTAACTTGATCAACCATGCCTAAATCAACCTAACTCCACCATGCCTAAATCAACCTAACTCAACCATGCCTACATCAACCTGACTCCACCATGCCTACAATCTTGACTCTAGGCCTAATACACTTGCTTTCCACCTATATATATAGCAATGAAAATTAAAACAAGTACACCATCCATACTATAAATACCATCATCTATAAATCAAAATCTATGTAAAAATACATGTGAACATAGATACAAATAATAATCACAATCTCTCAAAATGCCTAAAATTTCACCCTCTTCTAACGCAGCCAGTCGGTATATGATCAAAACTAACACAAACTCTCATCTACATCATCACCATCTTCGGCATGCAAGCTAGTATACATATCAAAAATATGTCAAAAACACGGATACATTGATCATCAATGATGACTAATCGTCACCCCACCTGATATCCATCCCTGTCTCTCATCATACTATAAACACCTCCTCGGTCTCCCCTGTAAAAATGGGGTGAAAAAGCCAACCTCTCTCCACCTCACCCCGATTTGTCCTCTAATGGTCCCTCACCTAGAGCTAGCCTCCATGCATTGGTATCTCTCTCACCGACCTTGTCTCAAGGCTCCCAGCCCACTGTACTATCTACAAAAATGTACGTGACTTGGTCCTTTCACTCGAGGCTGTTATATGCTCTATACTCCCATAGGATAGAAATCTATCCTTGCGGCCATCAAAATATCCTGATAATACCGACCTTGCCTAAGGCATCCCTCTACCTACTTATGGTACTATCGTGGTGGAGCCATCGACCTGGTACCCCTTTACCTATCTCTCGAGACCCAACCCAATTTGGTACTGTAAAGAGGGACCTTGTCCATGCCTATGCCTATCCTAAGGGAACCTATACCTATGCCCATATCTAGGCTCGAAGGGCCATAACTTACATGCCTTTACGGTGGCCAATCGGTCCTGCAAACCTATAATTATGAAGTAGGGTGGCCACCATAACTCATCCCCATCCCACCCCGCTTGTGCAGTAACTATCCTCGTGCTACTGGGCCTATAGAGTGGCCACTGCTAGGTAATATGGCCAACCGTGCCTCGATCCTATCAACTACCCCAGTAATATCCCCAACTATGTAACTGTGGTGGCCATCTGCCCTATAGGGCATCCCTCTAAATAGTGATGGTGGATAAACTGGCACGCTCAACCTCATAATGGTACGACTCAGTAGCCATGTTGCCCACCACTACCTATACCCATCTCGTAACTCTAATATCATCAATCCATTGGTCAACCACCTGCTTCTCCTACCCTATTGGCATGGTCGGCTATGGTAGAGGCATAGGCCTCTCACATCATCCCTCTTGTACTTATGGGAAGAAAGTGGTGGAAGTATATCATGTGGCAACCCAAATTGTCATCCAACCTCACAACGGGTATCATCTCATGCTCTCCTACACGACGCCCCTCTATCCATCAAGTAGCTATAGTCTTTTAGCTCATCGCCCATCTCGCATCATATGATGGAAACCCTACATATGGCCTCCAAATGATGTCCATGCTAGACAACCCTCTAATATATTTCTCGTATTGGGCTACATCATGTGTAGCCCTCACCCCTTAGTGCACCCTACCAACATGGCACCCAATCACATGTAACACCCGAAGCACACGGCTTAAATGCATCCAATCGGGAAACTAATCGATAACACACACCATGTGCTCATATGCCCAACTATGAAGAATAAACATGCAACATAAGCTAGACCTCCATAGTCTCCCATAGGCCCATAGATCATTGTATAGCTATACCAAACGCAGTGTCCTTACCTAATAAACCTCATTTCCAACCCTCATTACTTATTCCACCCACCCTACAGATTACCCTTTTGCTAGACCAATCTATTTATGCCATTTATACTTATTCCCCTATTTTCCTCTCATGAAACCTACCTTTACACCTCCCGACATATCCTTACTTCTTACCTTTTATCTCTATTGACCCATTTTCCCAATAAAAACCGACACTAGTCAACGTGACCATCATCGGTCATGCGCAACCGACATTGGTCACCTACTACTTGACCGATGCCGGCCAAATACCACCAACATTGGCCAACCCTTGACCGTTGTCGCCATGCCGCAAGGCCGAATATGTTAAAACCCCCCTATTTTCCAAAAATTAAATCTAACCTATACACCTACTCTACCCTACCCAAAGCTAACCTAAAAACCCTCCCCACCCCTATCTACCCACCTAGAACTTCCCCCTCCCTCATTGCCTCCATTTTCACCCCAAATTTCAAATTCTCTACCCTACCCAAACCCCGACCCATGTTCCCTCTACATATAACCAAAACAACAAAGATATTAGATCTTACCTCATCTCAACCTCCTCCGAGGTGGCACATCTAGCCACTGTGTTGGTGGTCCACCCAAACCCTCTCCTACCTCTACCATGTCCAAATCAACCTCCAACCTCTCTACCAATCCCCTCACTTCACCCGATCTCGTGGACCCATCTACCTAGCCCGTCTAACCAACCTGATCTCTCCACCTCAGCTTGGTATAACCCCATGTACTTTCCTCTCGATACATAGCACAAAAGTCTCATGCTCTCATCATTTTCAAAAAAGAAAAAACATACAAATGAATCCATATTATATGAATTTTTCTCTTTTATATACCCACCCACACCGACGATGTTGGTTATACCTAGACCAACATTGGCCTTGTGCCCTAGCACACCGTGGTTGGTTGTACCTAAACCGACATCAATCATGTGCCCTAACAAACCATGGTGGATTCCCTAGACCATCATCGGTTAGTATGACTGGCATCGTTACTTGTCAAACTCACAATACCCTTTCCCCATTTCTGACCAAGATTTACCCTTCCCGCCACCATTTGACCTTACCCACCCTTATCGCAACCTACCTCCAAGCCTAAATTACCTATCCCTATCCTTAATTGCATTTAGGGACTTGTTATTTTACTAATACCTCAGCCCTACCCGATCCGTGACCTAGCTCCCTAGACCGGAACATTGTTAGTGACCTGTGAACTCATGTGCTCGCTATACCTTGCAACATTGTTACCCATGTTGTTTGACCTAATGACCTTACCTTGCCTATTTCCATGTTGTTTATCCTGACCCAACCTTTGGTGTACCGGAACATACCTAAATGTTCCTACACCTGACCTACGTTGTGTTTCTACACCATATCATATGCCTTGGATACCGGAATCACTTCAACCTTGTTTGGATAAACCTAATGACCTTAGATGATGTAGAGTTTGCAAGCTCTTCAACCTGGAGCCATGTCATAATTTATAACTTGTGCGTGTGTTTGATTTCACTACCTTGACCCTAGACCCATTTACTGTTTACCTTTTTTGACCTCTACCCTTTCCACATAGTCACCCACATCTACTTTCCTTTTCACCATATCCACCTTTTATCAAACCACTCACCACTTTCATCTTCCACCTCACTAGTTCCTGGTTTGAGGGGGATCCCCTTCACCCACACATGGGGCACCCACTTCTTATTTTTTTCAACATCGCTTACCAATACAAGCTACATGACAAAAAGGGCAAATGTAGACACCTAAATTTGGTTACATTCCCCTTAGCCCCTAATCGGATAACCAACTTAAACATGGGCACCTAACCTTGGCCCCTTTCACCCCAAATTAATATTAATTTAATTAAATTAATCCTCATCCTCACAATTTTCATTATTTTATTACCTTAATTGACCTAATTTCCACCTCACCTAGACACCTCATCCAGCCACCTCACCCTAGACCTATTCTTGGCATGTTTCCATAACTAACAATAACTAAGTCTTACTTGCCTTAATGAGCTAAGATTTGGTCTAACCCTAAAATCAATGCCTAAGATTTCTATAACAACATTCTTGCTCATTATAAGGGAAGCTTCATTTCGATCCACGATAACAAACCAACTTGGCCCAAGAAATTAGAAAGATCTTCCCATTTTAGTAAACCTAGGGAATCCGCCTTAACGGACATTGGTCGACCAAAACCATGGTCTGGCCAAGAAGAAATCATTGTTAGTTACCATTTATTCACCTTAGCAACCTTGTTTGAGAGGTAGGCACATTTTGAGAGCAAGAGATGAGAAAGGAGATGCATGCAAGTAGAAACCAGTGGTCTTTTCACGCACTGACACCCACAACCAACACCAGGACAAATCCAAAAGCATTGCACTCATGGAAGCATTCCAAGATTCACTGCTATGGTACCAAATACCATCCTCCTGATCAACTACCATTACTATTCATCCATCCAGCTTGCATCACAGTAAGTATATTCCTAACTAGCATTTTTATTTCAGTTAGTAGCTTTTTGTTACTCATGTTATTAATCTACACTTTGCATGTCCATTCTTCTATCCCTTACTAACTTGTAACCCAACCATTTCCTTATCCACACCACAAATCACCCATCCTCATCTTTTTTGTGCATCCTGAATACACCGAGACTTCTATAAACCTCCTTACCCACCCTACCATCTCTATCAAATCCCAGATCAAACCTTGTAATCATATCTCCTTGAGTTTCATATACCCTGACCTTACCGATGCTGGTTACCCATAACCATCGTTGGTTCTCATGCAAAATCACCGGTCATACTAGACCGACATCGGTCTCTGTGTTTTATACCCTACCCAAGAACAGAGCCAAACAACCTCCTACTAATTGACCTAAACAACCCAGAATCAGACCCTGACTAGTCCCAGTACCTTGATAGTTACCTCATCCTTTAGATCCAACTATAGCCTAGCCTGTTGTGATTGGATTTGCTTATTATACTTGAATGAGATACCTAAATCATATCAACTACAGTAGGACTTTACTTATTTCTCGCATTAATTTGTTTTAAATAGTGGATTGATAGCCATCTAGGAAGTATCACACTTCCCAGAACTAGCATATGCTAGGAAGTCCACTATCATATATCATTTAAATTCTCTTTTTGGTCTTGTTTTCTATTACAGGTAGTTCCTCCTAGCCAAAAGGAAGCTTTCACAATCAGACCTTTGGATCGAGAAGTCGAATGCGCGCAATAACCATCAACCAACCCATTTAACATGGATTCCTCCTATCCCATAACCCTATTTGTTTCGGCGTCATTCAAAAATGTAAATAAAATGGTGAAACACTTAGAATGCAATTGGTCAAAAATCATATCATAATTTCATCAATGAGAATTTAAATACACCAAAGAAGGCCTTGTAATTGAATAAGCATTTGTAAAACAATTTAACGAAACATGAAAGATGAAAAACATATTTTTGTTTGCACTTAGAATACTGATTGGTCAAAAAAACCAACAAAAACTTGAAAGACTCACCTTCAACTAAGATGTTTAAATCTAAATAATTCTAGGTATTTTTAATCAAATATGGTTTATATATGTCATGGTTATCTAAAATTATTCAAGAACTATGAAAACAAATCAAAAAGGTGTTGAAAGAATTATTTTTATTTTACTTTGTAATTTGCATATGAAAGGAGGGTTTAGTAACAAATATAAAAACATGCAAAGAAATGAAAATGACATTACAACAAACAAATGAATGGAATATATGCACATACATTATTTCTTTAATATATATAATATGTAATGTAAATCATGAAATCAAACAAAAGCATAGATTTAACACTATATATGCATATATAGTAATATTTCCCATGTATATAATGTCTAATGTAAATCATGAAATGAAATAAAAACCCACATTTTCTATTATAAGACTCAAATGCAATAAAATATGTCATGTGAGACTGTTGACCTTCAAAACTATGTCAATTCGGCCATGTACGTTCTCAATGTAAACATAAAAACAATTGACAACTCTTTGAAAATGTGTCTTTTAATCCAAATATGATAACTGCACCAAAACATAAAATATATAATAGTATTCCTCATTATCATCATTTTTCATACCATGAACTAAATAGAACTTTAACATTAAACAACCGATGTATCAACATCTATTCTAAACAATTTTCTCTTCTATATGAAACATTACTCTACTAGCTCCCAAGTTATCACATTCAATACATCTATTTTTTAACATGTACGATTACATATTGTATAATGATTGTTTCATACATTGTAAACTTATACGTCAATAATGTCAAGTTGCAATTTCCAAATAGGTCATGGTGTACAAAATTTTGATATTGATGATAAAATAATCCTCTCTTTGTGATGCTTTGCATTTATTTTTCGTATATCCGCCAAAGGATATTCATTAATAAAAAACATATCAATATCGACTCTGATTATGGGTATTCATTATTCTTCATGTTGATAGCTCCAACCAATGAAGTACCCAGTAACAAAACATATCTAACATGGCCCTAAAAGCCAATAAAAGGAAAATTTCATTAATTAATACTAAATACCATAAACAATATTTGTGTTAAATTCTTGAACCATATATGGAGGAGGTCGCATAGACGCTCCATATCACAATAGTCACCGCAACATCAACCAATGAAAAAAAAATTGTCCCCAAAAAATTACTGATCTGGGAGTGAGATCACTTGCATCTGCACACATAAACCCTTCTTATTACCAAATTCCAATCAAACACGAAAACAAATCTTGTTGCCTTAGATCACCTGCATCCACACAATGTTGCATGCGGGAAGTTAGGTGGGCACATGATATCTTAAAAAATAAAATTTAATAGTATATACTCACTTTTATCTAAAAATACCTCAAAAGCAAAATTACAGGTCCATCCATAAAATCAAAATCAAAACTTTATGACACCCATAACTTCAAATATATATAAATAGAGCTATATATTTTTAACAGCTATTGTAAACCAATTCTTATCTTATTCTTATTCAAATTTGAATCTCCAAAAATAAGTCTAGTAGAAAAATCACATCTACATTTATACATGGGCAACTATAATGTCAAATATAATAAAATTTTGTCTCTCCATTGGATAAAGTTACAAACTATGTAGGACGTATAAATACAAAGTATAATGGTTTTGAAACGTAGAGAGAGAAAACAGGAGGACCATTTGGAATATATAAAAGGAGTATGACATTGAGTGAATTTCATATGAGTAAAGAAGAACCTTCAGCAAATATGTTCATGTAGAAACTATTTCACTATCTATTCATCTAAAAGCATGAGCATAAGAGAATGAGCATGATTTTAAAAAGCAAGTTTTCATAGTGGTGAAAATCAAATAAAGATATTGTAATTATATAAACTTGAAAAGATTCAAACCCATAAAATAATGGTACATATAAAATTTTAAGAAAATCTCAAAACCACTAACCAAGAGGATCCACATATCAAAACATTTTTCTCCAGAATTTTTAACATTATATTCAACTCTAATAAAAGACACAATAATAATCTCAAATATTACAGCGATAGTACTCAAGGAAAAAACATCCCAAAAGAAGAAGAATCTTTAGCAAAGCAAAATTGAATCTCATAATATCTGAAACCTAGAAAAGGATACAAATAAATGAATCAAATGCTTAACCATGATGAATAAACAACAAAAAATAGAATTTCTAAAATCTAAAAAAATATATGAATTAATGAATTGAATGTTGAACCGTGATAAATAAATAAATAAACCAATTAAATGTGGATGGATCAAAAATAAATAAACAATTCATTAAATTTCCATGTAAACACTACGAACCCACAAACCACTTACAAATCTTGCTTACAAATATAAAAATTCACATTCTTAGCCCTTAAAACATAAGGAAGAAAAACTTCCTATCCCTTCTTTAAGAATGAAGTAATACAACAAACAAAAAAATCAGTTTTTGTTATGATCGCTTTTCCCCTATATTCTTCTACCTTTCCCCGCCGGTGATATCCGTCTGGCCTCCTTGATAAAAAAAAAAATTACACTGCAAAAAAGTAAGGATAACTGCTACTTTTATCTGTTTTCATTGTCATGTTTTCCCATGGATACTCGGATGGCACACTGTAAATAAAAAGGCAAAAACTTCTTGTCACTATATTTGAAACATTCCTAAAACACTCGTTTGCATTTTCTAGTTGAACGGTGAAGATTTTGACTGGTTTGGAGTGTCAAGAGGACAAAAAACATAAGAGTTTAAGTAACAGTGAAACCAATTTAACCTTAATCCAAAAGTAAAACCAAATTGTGCGTAATTAGTAATGAGTTAGTACCTGATAGCAGGCGCCACATCCGACCCCTTCCCTGTATATTTTGGCAGTTGCCACAACCCCCTCCACTATTCAAAGTCCTGGTAAAATATTTGTACCCACACTCTCCCACTGCAATATATAATAAACAATTTCTGAATTGTCAGTTACCCTGCAAACATAATTATCAACAACAATACAGAAAATAAGCTTGAAAAGAAGGATTTACGAACCATTGACAGTCTGGGAGGGAGGATAGTAGGTTACTATGGATACGTGAAGAAAACGGCCACAACAAAAGATGGCACTGGGAAAGATGCACATTATCATACATGTTGTGCAGCAGGATATTTGTCCACTCTGTATTCTTTGTTTTAGGGTTTCTGAGACTGATTTAGCCTGAAAAATATTTAGTGATACAGATACAATAAATGCACCTTTGTTTTTCTTTTTGAGGAAATTTCTGTGGTCGAGATAGGCTAGCCTTTTCCCATGTTCGAGGCAAACATACATTTTCCCTCACTCTACAACACTCATAACCCACACGCTGAAATACAAAAAGTACATATTGCAATGCACAAACCCTGTATGTATTAGGGTTTCTCATAATTCAAGGGCCCTGTTACAAATATATTGTGTAACATTATTAATATATTGTAATATTATTATTATTAATGAGTTTATATAAACTCATATTAATAATATAGTTAGTATTTGGGTGAGTTAGTATTTAGGTGAGTTGTGAGAACAACTTCACATAGCTATTTTGGTGTGTGAGAGAATAAAGGCTTGTTAGAGTGATTCTAGAGATAAGAGAGAGATATGAGGAAGACTAAGTGATAAGACTTGACTCCTAGATTATAGGATCAAGCATTTGTATAAGAAGTTATATCTAGATGAATGCAACATCTCGGATGAATTTTATATTCTATGTTTTTGTGATATTATTGTGTTAGATTATTTATAATAATATGGACCAAATTTATTAGGCCCCGATTCATCCGTATTCAACGTCCTCTACCAGCTAATCACAACCGTCCAAGCTTCTAAGAAGTGTCATATACCCTATGTCGCCACCCAATGGAACAACACCTTTCGGCATAATTAATACATGGTAACTTGGTCACTCAATTACATTATTCAACAAACTTCTTATGGAGGCAGAGCTTTGATCGCTTACCCACGGGGCTTCAGTATCAACACCAATGACGCTAATGTTACATCTACCTTAAAACATGAATTGGAAAATTTTATAAGGTGGAAGTATTGTCATCCCATTCCAATTCCCATTCATTCGGAAGAATTGTGGTCCTTATGCAAGCAAAAGTTGTAATTGTGATGATGAATTGGAGCTCCTCCGCCACTTCCAACATGGTGGGGTGAGTGTCTTTGTCAAATACCAAAAATTTGAAGGACAACTCACGCATCCGAGTGTATGGAAGCGATGAGACACAAGGATTTTTTTCAGCCACTAAGAGAAGATATTTAACACTTCTCGGTTGATGTAGAGCATGGATGGCAATTCAAAATCCAAGTTTGAGGAAAGCGATTGAGACCTCCTAGTAAAGAATCGATGTGACAAACTTACGGAAGGTGAGGGTGAATCAAAATGCATGATATCATGAGAAGAATACCTGCGAGACAAAACATGTTATGTGGATGAAGCGTGACAATAGTGCAAGAAATATAGACTTCGAGCCAATCATAGGAAAAACAAAGTCCAAGCGTGAAGAGATCGTAGGGATACCAAAGTTGCATGAACATCCAGACTTGTAACAACCCTAAACGTGGATTGCACCTAGATAAAGTAGAGATCAAATAAAAAATCATCGAAATTCTAGCCTCGCTTTTGTTGCACGTGAAGTCCACAGCTTTGAATGCTATGTGTCGTGTGTCAACAAGTGGTTATGTGGGTCCATATAGCCTGGGTCCCATGTTGAACCATTGAAATGTGCCATTGCCAAGTCCGTCTCGATGTGGAGGGCTAGGATTTTTTCCATACATAATGACAAAATAAATCCCAACCATCAAAGTTTTGTTCCATGTCGGGTTTGTAAGGCTCGAGCCCATTGAGAACATGCCTTTCGGCGTAAAAATAACATATTTGTTAGGAACCTATCAAATCGAATTGAAACCCTTTTATTCTCCATTGAAAGTATCGAAATCAAATGTTCCCCCGCTAAATGCCCAATGTTTGCCATACTGGGACTAAATTACATCATAGAATTTGGCAAATGGCGGCAAATCCAGTGCCCCAGAAGAAATCTCGCGTTGAAGATCAACAAGGCCACAATGGCAGAGCATATGGCTTTATCTTGTTCTTCTCACTCTGATATGGTGCACAAGCATTGCTCTCAAACGCTTCACCGGGTAAATATCTTTAATCTTTCTATCATTGCGTGGAATTGAACTCACACGCTGTTTGTTAGGTTTTTAACAAGTGGTAATGCGGGTCCACATAGGTTGAGTCCCATGCTTAAGCGTGGAAATGTGCCATTCTTGAGTGCATCCCAACGTGGAGAGTTGGAATTTTTCTCATACATCGACGACAAAATAAATCCTAACCATCAAAGTTATGTTACATGTCAAGGTTTGCAAGCTTCAACCCCATTGAGAACACACCTTTTGGCATAAAATAAAATGTCCAAAGAAACCAAGAATTTTAAAATTAAGATACTTTTAAATAGAAAGTCTTATTAGTCCTATAATCAAGCCCATTGCAAGAATTTGATGACTCTAGTTATGTTATGTATATTTAGGATATGAAGTTATAAGGTGATTAAGAATTAAGGCGTCATTATGAATTCAAATAATTTAGAACATCAAGGGCACGAGTAAATAGGAAGCTTTTTTAATCAAAGCATCCATTTAGTTTGTAACATTATAATTTAATTACCTCGATTAACTACCTTATACGTGACATGTTATTTTTAATATTGTACATCCCTACATCATTTCATAAGTAAATGGTGATATGGCCACAAATTTCCTTACTCATCCTAAAGACATGAGATACTAATATTTTTATTGGTTTTCATTTTTAAGTGTTATGAACATATTTCCAAACCATTATTGGCATATATCTTTTTATCATATATTTGTTTCAATTACCTCCAGAAATATGCTTAATACACTAAATATAATGACTATTCATATATGTATCATATATTTAGTTAATGCATAATTTATTATTTCAAGTAGAATTTTCTCTTTAATATATTTTTGTAATTTATTGTGTGTTATTAAAAATCTCCATTTTAATAATTTAGTTGAGAAAATATATAGTAAATCCCAACATACCACAATCCATTGAGGTCATGTCATAATAAAAGTGGTCTTATTACCATAAAATGATCCTTATACTAATAATTTTTCATTATATGTAATCCTTAGTCAATAAAAATGATACTATCATCCTTCTCTATAACTTTATAATATTAAAATGGCAGACCAAAAGACTAATCCCCACATTTCTATTAAAACTTCAACCTATATTAAAGGCCAATGAGAAGTGCCTTTCACCATACATTAAATGTCCAACAAATTTTTGATTTCTTTTATTTAAAAAAAAAAACAGTATACCTATGTTTAAATACTTTTAAGGAGAAAAATACAAGCCCAACTAACCTCTAAATACATATAAATTGTCATCTTTCTTCTAATTTCTCTAAATTTATCGAATGACTATTGACTCAATAGTGAAGATGTTTGCTCTTAAAGATCCCACCAAGATTCAATTCTTGCTGCAAGCGAAGTCAAGAGATGCCCAGTAATAAGGGATGACGCTAGGATCAGACTCTAAATGAATTTGACGGAATAGATACCGCTTAGCCTAAAAATCTACCCACTTCACCATGGGGAAAGGCGGTCCACGAACCTAACAGATTTCAATCAAAAATAATAATAATTTCCCTAAACTTGTTTTGCAATTGTTTTTCAATTTGATGGTGTGCACCTCCAATCATTTTTGTCATCATCCCATGTGGAGTACGCTCAGGCTCTCTACTAACTTACATTGCTCTCTACTAAGTTAGATTGTTACTCTGTTTTCCAAATTTCCCTCACCAATTTAAAAATAATAATACTAATTTTTTTTTAAAAATTTATTTCAAAATGTTCAAGAAGATGGAAAGAATACAAGAGCGAAAATGAAAGATCCAGTTAAGTTCACTTTTTGAAAAGCTCAGGCACAAAGCCTAAAAATTCCCAAATAAACCTAAGAAATTTACAGATTTGTCAAACCTAGAGGTTAAACATTTTTATTCAGAAAATTCTCGACTAATACTTACAAAAACTAAGAACCTATCTCCATTTAAAATGGCCCTGAAAACGAGAAAAAAATGGCATTTTTCCCGAATGGCACCTGCAAACGCGAAAAGAACGGCATTTTTCCCAAATGGCCATGAAAATGGAGAAAAAACTGCATTTTCCCCTAACGAAGCACCGGCGCAGACTGAAGTCTCCTGAGAATAAGCAGACGCATGCGCCGTGGAAAAGGCGCCTCATGAACTATATGAGCCATTATTCTCGCCAGGATCATCGTGTACTCCTCCACCAACTGCGCTAACACTATTACCAAAATCATCGCTCCAAACCCTCCAAAGGCTAACACAAGTCTCAACTTTTAATCGAAGAAATCTCCGGCCGAAGAAAATCCCAGCGGCAACATACGATTACAGTAATGGCTGCGTAAATCAGAGCAAACGGAGCTGTTTTAAAGGGATTATTTGGAAGGTTCGAGGCGTACAAGGCGGTATCCCTGTATATTTAAGTCGGCTGGATGCACAGTACATTTAGGCAGTGGTTTTCATCCCTTCTTTAATCGTGAAATGTACCATCTATCATTGCATTTGGCGTATGTGGGTGGGGTTACCCATTTTGTTGCGAATTGCAGACACCTAATCCGAATCAAATTTATATAAACCCTAATGTGGAGGCATTATCTTTAACTAGGGATATAATAAGCTTTGTTTAACCGTTTTGTTTTTAACTCTGTACGACTAGTAGCTTTACACGCGGTGGTTTGGATAAACGAAGATATTTTATTTGTTTATAATATGTATATGAAGATAAAGATAACATCGCTATCGTGGCGAAACGAATCTTAATATTCTGAATTTCATTGTAAAAAATACAAGTTATTCAATAATTAATCTTTTAAATTTTATTATACAAAATATAATGTGTCTGTTATTCAATGTGACACGATGGTCACGAATGGTGACATGTGAGAGTCGATGTTAATGACATTTAAACCACTTTAGTGAATACCATGTGGTAAAAATTAGGATGGGTTCGCAAGTCAATATATGTAGCATAAGTCCACTCCCACTATTCAGTTTTATCCTTTTTAAAGTTAATATCTTGCTCAATTGATTAGTTGTCTTACTACCGTAATGATTATATGTTGCACAATGAGTATGTTTGTTTGTTTGTTCTGCGTTCCTCTTTCCAATTTGCGGTTTCATAACTTAAAAAAATTATTTTACGTAGAATTGCCTCTAAATATATGTCTTGTTACTCAATGTCAAATATGCCTCTTGAGTATATCTTGGAATTGGTTCTTTAACTCTAAAGCCTATATTCCTTCATTTGTACATACAAATAACGATTCTTGGAATGAGACTAGTTATTTGTTATGATTTTGCATAGTTGTTATGTATGTGTGTGTTTATTATCTTATCACAAATAGGTGTTATGTCTTCAACTTTACTATTAAATTCTTCTCCCCATCTAATCACTTTTTACTATGTTGCATATTGCATGGTTTAATTGTAGTTTTTATTGTTTTGGTAGATTTTGGATTCAATTTTATTATATGAAATAAATCACCAAAACTTAGAAATGACAGGGTTTAGTGATACTTGCGTGGATTAAGATGAGAGAAGGTGGATGCAAATGTTGGCACAAAACTTCCTTTCCAAAGAGCCACGAACCTGCACATAAATATATAACTTTGACAAGAAAGATATTAGATAATAACGGACGAGTTGCTTGGCAAAGGTCAATCCCAGGAACCAAAGGGCTTCCTTTGACGAGTGTCAACTCGTTTTTAGACAATTAAGTTGGAAATAATGATAAAATACAAATAATAAATTATGCGGGTGAAAAATGATATATATATATATATATATATATATATATATATATATATATATATATATATATATATATATATATATGTATATGTAACGTCTAGATGTCGGGACTCAACCAACGTCCTCGATGATAGGTTGCGGAAGGTTAAATACGATTTCCTAGTAGAGATTGGCCTCCTCACTCTATTTGAAATGTACCTTTAATTGCTCGGTGATATTATCGAGTTAGATGTGAAAGTGATGGCGCAAAGACTTAGCTCATAGTCGATGGCAAATTAGCTCATAGTCGATGTCAAATTTCTCCCACACAAATGGTTGTCATATGATCCGTAGGTATAATATAGTGTTTAGATTTGTTGTCATGCATTTTTATAAGTCCAAAAAAATCAAACTTAAACCATGAAAATTAAGTTCAAATGTAAAAATTTCCTTCAGAAAAACCTCTAAACCCCTCTCAGGATCAATTTATCTTCTATATCATACTCATCCGACCTTATAGGTCCTCCTAGTGTGTTGGAAAATATTGTCTTAGTGTATAAAATGATTTATATACCTCATCTCCATCAACCTCTTTTGATATCATATAACATGTGAACAAGTCTAAAGTGCAGATTTCCAAATTTGAATATTTGCATACTCACCTTAAACAATTTGACAAGCTTGTATGTGATATTAAAGGTAGTAGTTTAAAGCCTAATATTTTGGTTCCTAGTTCCAAATGACTACTATCACCTCCACCTACTCCTCCATCCTAGAATATGATTGTTTTTTTAAATTGATAAACGCTTTTGACGAGCTATGAACCGGAGGGTTGCCTGGGACCCCACCCAATACAGCCAATGTCCTAGAGACAAGATATTACAATTAATCCAACCCAAAAGCGCGACCAATGAGCCAAAGACCGATGATGCAATTTCTGCCACCACCGTTTTTAGAGCTACCAGCTGCCACGAACGCCAATGCCGACGATGCAAAGTCCGCCATCGCTGAGAATAAGCGCACCGGTACCGTAACCACTAGTGATGCAACAATTGCCACCACCGATAACCACCCCGAAAGGATCACGCCCGGCGGGATTTGATCCTAGGTGGATCAGACACACAATAAATCGTCTGTCTTAACCAATCCACCCAAACCCCATTGGCTAAAACTTTGGATGGTAAACGCTTTTATTATACCAGAGCTATGAATTGGAGTGGTGGTTTTGGAGGATCACTTTCTCTAAGTGGGACATGGAGGTGGGCTTGGGTCCTTAATGTCTGCCGAGCGATCCACATTCGGAGCGCCCCACGTGTTCCTCTTGGTTCACATGGAGAAGTTTGACCCCTACCTCAAGGTGTCTCCATGGCTACTTATTGAAAGTGTCTAATGGCCTCAATGGGAATGGAACTTGGGTTGATGATTACAAACTACTTATAACTTACCAATAGACCAAGACCTTGAGTCCATTAGAATATGATTGTTATGAGTGCATACAAGACCGATAAGATTGATTTGTTCTCTACCTCCCTTCTCATTGAGGATATTAGCTAAACAACTTCATAAGAGATTTGGGAGCTTCTAATAATGTGATTCCCATTAAGTTTCCAATGCTCTCAGACTTACCTTGACATGGGAAAATGGATATTTTTTCTCCATGTAATTCAAAGAAGTCCCACTTGTGGGGAAGATCAAGGATACACAGGTGGCCCTCGCTGAATTTCTAGAAAGAAAGTATTGTTGACTATTTTGGTAGAAGATATTCCGAATCATGTTCAAAATATTGTTGTGTAGAAGTTTCTCCTGGGACTTGGGAGGTAAAATCCAAATGAATTAGTCTTTCTTCAACCATTCCAATTAAAGGAAAAATGGAAAAGTTTCGTCTGATATGAAATATGAAATACATGGTACAAAAATCAAGAGATCTAAGAACTAATATCTTGTTCTAGGACAATAGGAGTGTAAATCATTTCATAACATCTAAGGATGAGGTTGAAATTCCTCTCTTGATAGGACCAAGAATTCCTTTTCAGTTGGGTATTAATAATGATGAAGAGCAGAAAGATCTTGACTGGGAGGACAACAACTCAGAATTTCCAAATGTTACAAGACACAAAAAAAGATGAAGTGATTCTTGAAAAATTCCAAACTAAAAAATCATCCAATGCATTTGTTCATGAAGAAGAGGTGTTCTTGTTTCCATTTGAAAAAGATGATCCTATTGGTAATCAATGTATGGATAAAATTTCTTTTAATCCTCTCATTGAAGATGTCATCCATGGAGAAGAATAAAATTTCTTTCAATCCTCTCATTGAAGATGTCATCCATGGAGAAGAGATGCTAATTTTTTATGAGCTTTTGAAACATTTGAAAGAAGAATCAGTGCAATAAATGTTGAGAGTGGCATAAGAAACAGAAGATCCTCATCTCAATATTGAACTCCTAATGCAAGCCATGGAATTGAAAGATAGGTGTGAATATGATTTTGAATTCTTAGTTGATTCATGAATTTGTCATGATAAAATAGATCAAATGAGAAATATGATATCTCTCTTGAGGTAATGATTTATGGATGTAATGATGAAAGTGAAGTTTTCTCTTTTCCATTCGAAGAGGAGGATTTTATCGATAATGAGAAGGTTTAAACAAATGTCTTTGATAATTTTTGAAACGAGACATCCCATAATGATGAAGCAATGAAATTCAATGAGATTTGGGATGATGAATCAATTTCACCAATTTCTTTCCTCAATATTTAAAATGAAGATTCTCTAAATGAATGTGAAGATGATCTCTTGGTAGTTTTAAAGGAGTCTGTCTAAAATATTTAAAAGTTACATAAGGAATGGAAGATCTAGAGCTCATTCTTGATATCTTGGCTCATGTCATGGTTGTGCAAGACATTTATGAAGCTAATTTTTATTCTTCATTTGGTGCCCAAATGTTTCATGATGAAATAAGACAAAAGGATGGACTCAATGCTTCTCATGAAAAATTTATTAATAAACACAAATTTGGAAAAGAGAAACACTTGGAGGATTTCAACAATCCAATAAAAAATAATCCTTGGGGAAATGGTGAGAAGAAAAATGGGAAATTAGAAATGTGGATGAACATAGAAAAGAATTTTCAATCTGAGACTAATTTTCAAGATAGTAAGAATAATAGGCCTTATTGGGCAAAGCTCTGAGCATCAACGTAATTATGTAGGCTCACTCCTCCCAAATATACAGACATTCACAAAATCACCCAAATTTTATAAGTAGTTAAGGAAAGGAGGATACTTCCTAAACCCATTCAATGGTGTTGTAGAACATCATGACTAGATGTTGCTCATTCGGGGGTAATATCGAAGAGAAAGCGTTCTACGGTGAAAGCGATTTTTACTGCATGTACCATAGGTAATTTTAAGGTGTGTTTCACTTCCCTTTTATGTCTTTGTTTCTTGTTGTGTGTCCTATTTCCCTTTCGTTATGTTTTATTCCCCACTTGTGGTAGTGTGTTAAAGTGGTGACTCTATGCCCAATTGATAAATCTTCATTGTATATCTCTATTGTAACTTTATAACCCAATGAATAATCCATTGGTCCATGTAGTGTCTTAAGATTCTAGAGTTCCTACTTGTCATGTCCTCACTATGTTTGATCCATAACAAGTCACCAAGAAAGAGCCACCTATTTTCATGCATTTTTCAAGTCCAAAAATTCAAACTTGAACCATGACAACTAAGCCCAAATGTCAAACTTGAACCTTGTTAAAATTCCTCTAAATCCCTCTCAAGATAAGTTTTCTTCTTTATCATACTCCTTCCGACCTTATAGGTCCTCCTCATTGTTTTAACAAGATTTTCCTAATGTCTGAAATGATGTAACAAGGTCATTCATCTCATTGAGTAAAGTGCTTCCAAAGGCTAGTTCTCGATAGGCTTGGAAAGGCCAATTTTGGTCATTTCAAGCCAAGTATGTATCCTCCAAGAAGGATATAAAATACATTAATCATCCATAGGTGATATTGGAGATCCACGAATGTATTGGAAGTTATTTGGTAAGATTTAGGAAATTTTTGGAGGTTTAGGGACAGTTTGTGTAAAAGTAAGTTTTTCAGGTGTAAGGAGTGTGTAGTCAAAATTAGAACTTGAACTTCTCTAGAGGATTCCGGGAACTCCGTAAGGATTTTGAAGGGAAAAAATAGGAATTGTAAATATTAAGGAATTATATACATGGTGTAATCATCACATCTTTCACAAGATTTGATTGTTTCTCAAGGAATCTCAATCTTGGTGGACACACCATGTTGTCATAAAGAAAATGAAACAATTTTTGTTTTCTCGGGTCAAATTGAAGTCTAAAACCTATCTCATTGTTCTTGAAATGGTATTACGAGTAAAAAAATATACAATTTCATGTGAAACAACCATCTAGAGCTCTAGGAATCATGTCTTCAAATTCTCTCTTGTCAAGGTATGCTTCTTGTACTTGGTCATTTTGGGGTGGAAAATGTTACCTTTTGGCTTCATGTCACACTTTTATGTTCCTCTTTTACCTTTACTAAGGGGATATATGGGAAAAAACTATATTCCCCAACTCATCCCTTCAATCTGGTCCATATATGCTTAAGAATCAACACATGACTCATGGTGCATACGCAACCTCCTAAGGTCATGCTTTGGGACAGATGCATTAAAATGGATAGATGGGTATATAATGGATAAATAGGAATACAGATGGAATGGGTGGAAGAAATCAAGGCAATATAATATCCTCAACTAGAACAATGGGTATCTTCACATTGAGAGAAATGAAATCCTCTCTCACTTTTCAGGGTAATGGTAATGCAGTCAAGTATGATTGTGGTATGTAAGTAGATGTCAATGTCATTGAATCCAAACACGAAATGACTCGGTTATGGAACTTGTGGAAGTTATCCTTTTTCATCTATGAATTTCTCTTTGAAGAGGGTAATGAATGTATGATGGATGATAAGGCGAGGTAACATCTAGTCTCTACTAGGCTAATTGTGCGAGCTCTTTAGAATTATCCACTTTGTCATTAAAGGCTATCAATCGTGAAACAATGTTTGCGAGAACTAGGGTGGTTTGGAATATGATTTGCCTAAGGCCCTGATCAATGTTGGTGAGTTGTGTAATAGTATTTGGTTTTAGTACTCTTGGATCACACACCCTTTGTCTAGGTTGTCGAGGGCCTTGGATGGTCACGTGGGCATGCAAACAAAGAATCTAAGGAAACAAACAAAGCACACAAAGAAACCAAAAGAAACCAAGGTCAAGTTCAGGTAACCTAAGCCTCTAAGGTAACATGGGGAGCTTGTGTTAATTCTCATCTAATTAAATATATGTTCCTAAATTAACCAAAGAATGCAAACATATTTAAATCAAACAAAGTCGATTACTCTCCTTTAATTTAATTAAATCTACGTGCAACTAATTAATTTAAGGAATGAAACTAATTGATTAAAACAATGAAACCAAATCTAATCTACTTGTTTTTGTATTTTCAAATATTTTAGATGAAAGGGAATAAGACAAATAAATAAATTTAATTAATCTAATCTATGTTTTTGAGGATTTTCTTGGTTTTTTGGAATTAAATAATTGAAAGCTACACAAACAATAAAATTTCTTCTACTTAAGTGGAAACTATTTATATTCTAAATAAAATAAACTAAGAAGTGAAATAAACAGACGTATTTATTCCCCTATCATTTGAACGAATTACATCTAATCTAATTAAACGAAGGATTTTCTATTTTGTAATTTTTAATCTAATTCCTTTTGGTTCTACCTTAAAATCACGAGAAGGTTGAAAATTTTCTAAGAAATTTTTTCTCGTGGAACTTCCTGTTAAAGCACTAAATCTACTGAGAATATTTTTAAATAAAAAGAAATCCAAAAAATGTACGAGATACAAAAGCTTCAAACTCACGTCCCTTGCGAATCCATAGGGATAGGAAGGAAGAAGCTTTCAAGGTAAGGTTTTCTCATGTGCTAATGAAATATAACTAATGAATGCAATGAAATCTACTGGTAATTTGATAGTGAAGAATTAAAAGACTATGTGCACAAGAACTTCCTCTAAATCCTTCCTAGACAAATCACGAGGGGACGAGTTGAGAAGATTTATTCAATGGAAGCTACCTACGAGATAATATAGCTAATTGTAAATTCTACTTCCTTAAAACAAGATTCTATATAACTAGGAAATGAAATATAATTAATTAAAACAAAGCTTCTAGGAATTCAAGTACACCTCTAACCTAGAAATGTAGAACTGAGATAGTTTCCAATACTAGTTGTGTTTTTGTAGATCTCCTTACCTTATTTTCCAATGGTGAATCCAATATTGTCCAGGGAGCTATGTTGTTTGGTATGTTAGAAGAAGATGTAGAAGTGCTAGAGCTAGTTGGTTTACAAGTAGTCCGGTAGTAATGTAGGAAAGAGAGTAACCAAAAAAAAAGACTTGGGTTTGCTTGTGTGATTCTTGGAAAGATTCCATCAAGCATAACATTGTAATTCCAAATCAAAAGACTCCAACTAATGCTTTGGGAAAAGATTTGTTTTCATAGAAAGTTGGAAAAGAAGTGGTCCAGCCCACATGCACTAGCCTAAGAACTACCACATCACTCATGGGAGGGGTAGTCAACCTAATAAAAATAGTAAGTACAAGAGGATCATTTCATATGCATCTATTAAATGCAAAAATAGGTGATTCGGTCAATAAACGTGTGAAAATGTGAGTTAGAAGAAGGAAACACGTGTACATAACACGTTGTTTAAGTCCCAGATAAAAGCACATGGAACCGCCGGTATGCGTAGAGAGACGGTTATGCAACTTCCATGATAGTTACGTAACTTAAGGCCAAAAGGTTAAGGAAAAAGCGGAAAACAACTTAGAAAGCGGGAAAAGCTAGAAAATAGATAAGAAAGGTATAATAAGCTACAAGAACATGCTACAAGTGATAAATTGGACTTGGATATCATTGGAATCGATATTTATGATCATTGGGGATTTGAACTATTTTGCCAATGTAGCAAGCCTTTGTGAAAATTTGGGTGAGTACACATTGCCTCCTTGGAGAAGCATTTTAGCCATGAAGAGGCATAAAACGTGAAGTCCGAGTATGGTGCTCCCAAATGGGAAATTTAGAAATCATACTTGACATGTCTCGTGTGTTAATGCTACGCTAATCCAAGCTTCTGTTATCTCAGCAAGAAAAAATGAGAATCAAGTGCAGATATAATGTATAATCGAAAAAATATTAAAATAAAATGATATGACTACTTATCATATGCGGGGATAGAGGTATTCTCGCGCCAACACTCCCTCCCCGCAAGACACACTCACAACAATAATATTATATATAATATATATATATATATATATATATATATATATATATATAATATTTATATATATATTGAAAATGAAAATCATTTACGCACACCCCTTTAGCGAAATTTGAGCTTTGGATTACCTGTGATGGTTTCTTGTGAGAGTACAGTCGAAATAAAGGGATCTCGAGATGATGGCATTACAACCAAAGTGGGAGGAGAAGCAGTCGAAGTAGGTTAGTTATTTGCATATGTTTATTTTCACCACGAAATGTAGAAAATGTGAAAAACTTGTCATAGGTGGGTTATTTTTGATAATTTTTAGTTAGAATGACCACAAGGGGGCATCACATAGGATATGTAGTTTGTTTTATTCAAAATAGTATATTTTTGTGTATTTTTGACTTTTTAGGTCCTTAGTGTATGACCCGAGATATGCGAGTGAAACCACCGTGATGGTTATGCAACCTCCTCTCTATGAGTGGAAGTTGTGCAACTACCATGAAAATTACGTAATTGTTACAAATCATTTAAAAATACGTGATTGCCACGAAAATTACGCAACTGCCACTCTGCACAGAGCGATGATTGCATAACTATCGGGACAATTTACCAATTTTGAATAAGCATGGAAAATTTTGGTGTTTAATAATTTTTATAATGTTTTTATTGAGCTTATTGTGCATCCGAATGGTTCGACTTTCTCTTCTTCACTATCTTGAATGTAGGGAGATTATATAGTGTGGAGAAGGGCATGTGAGTGTGACTAGTTAGCTCTAATTTTGGATGGACTCACTTAGGATGAGAGGATTTTTACGAGAGGGTTTGGGTATGGAGGATCTCTCGGACATGGTTGGCTTCATCCACCAACCACTTACTATGTGATTTATTTCCTTACTAGGATGTAGACCAGAACACTTTTGACTACCTAGAGTTAAGGGGGAGTGGACCATCACTTCAGAGGATGTCTACCAGATTTTGGGGTTTCTTCTCACTTTGGGGAAGTTTGTTTTGGCTAGTATGGGTTTAGTAGCATAGGCCCACAGTTGGGAAGGATACATGGGGAGAAAAATCACCCGACACTAGATCCAAACATGAGATGAGAATATTATTAGTTTCCTCTGCTCCTATCCCTACCTTGTGCAAGGCCATTATTTGTATCTTGGCTTCGTGCTTGGTGGGAGATAAGGGTGAAGACATGATACTTTATTTCGGTCACCTATTATATAAGGTATCGAGAAACATGGCTAGAGTTTTGCATGAGGCATTGATATTCTAGGTTCTACGTATCATGACTTGTACAAAGTTCTTGACTAAAGGTTAATTTCCTCAGTCATCCCACATTGGTTATGATTTGGGTATACAAGCATATGATTCCATATCAGAGAGGAATTGAGATAATAGATCCAGGGCAGTTAGAGCAACAAGATGGGTTGATATGGCTCGCTCGAGAGGGCCACATCGGTCGGTTTCTACACTTACTACATATGGAATGATAGTACCGCATTTGTATCAAGACATAGTTGGAATTTAGCGCAAGGAGACCATTATTATGACTACATGCAGCTCTACGACACAATTAGATGACATAAATAGTTTGGGCTACCCTACATTGATTCCCTCCCAATAGTCCCCAAAGTATATAAGGGAATTTGAGAGGTGAGATCGGCTGAGGGGAAAGCCTGAGTGGACCACCGTCATTCCTAGAGTCCCGATCAAAACACCTCATTTTACAAGAGATCAAGTCATTTGGGAAGTGGTTAGGTGAGGAATATTTCGTAGATAGAGGCAGAACCTACACACACAGCAGAGAGGAGGAAGAGGTTGAGATAAAGGCACATGCAGAGACAAAGGATGAGGCGAATAGAGAGGATGAGGTGGAGACAAAGGAGGAGAGCGACACATAGTGGGTGGCCATTAGAGAGGCCTCAGGCTGCTAGAGCCAAGGTAGAAGCGAGATGCAGAGACATTGCACTCGGAGGAGCCTTTGACCATTGAAGGAGGGACGAAGTGTCATTCTATGGAAAAAGATGGGTATAGGGGAGATCGTAGTAGATGAGGTTAGAGTGGAGGAGGTTAGAGAAGAGGAGGTTCCTACTACGGCTCCTACATGGATACCGATCGTCGATCTATACTATAGGCATGGAGATCCAAGTATGTGAAATACTCTTTTCTCGATTTTACTCTTTAGAAATACACACTATCTCTCTCTCTTTTTTGTTTTAGAATTTTTATAACTCACCTCTATTTACTTACGCTTTGTAGTTCTTGAAGATGGTTGGTGAGAATTTATTAGGAATATCCTCTTGGACACATTCATACTCCCTACGAAGATGACATTGGAGTATATAATCATGGATATTGGATACCTAGCAATGGTGGGACTCACACCGATGTATTCACGCCATAATTTTACGTATTAGAGGTCATGAATCGGATGAGAGTCAAGCTTACTATACATGAGTTGGTGAGAGGAGACAACACTAAAAGCCTTCATATAGTAGATCCACTACTACCAAACAGGTCACCTACCTCATATCATGGGTAGTCTCATGGACACTCCCACCGATTAGCGCAAAGAGGCTATCACTCTCACCATAGGAGTCCTCTCAGGGGAACCTTCAAAGGGATCCTGTAGAGAGGAATATGCTATATGCCTTTATTCCTTTAAGACTATATTTGGATACAAATGTCATTTTTTTGGATTTTGGGCTCATAGATGAGCGTTTTGACCACACTCGTGAGAGTGTGATGGAATTGTACACAAAAATTGACACTATTATATATACATATAGATGTGTTTTTTGGTTTTGGCATTCTATGTAAGATTTAACTTGGTCATGGTTTTTTCTAGCTATGTACTTTTTGGTTGTTCGATCTTGCACCTATGTCTTAGATCTAAAAGAAACAAGTTGTTTGATTCAACAATGGGACTGTCTCCAAGTGTGGGACCTTGCATGCTTGAGACAAACCTTCGAAAAGGATGGCTCCTCAATCTATTTCTACTACTACTACTACTCCTAATCTTGGAAAGGAAAACTAAGCTAACAATGCTAAGGGACTAGGGATAGAAGGCTAACATAATTGAAAACTAAACTAAGGGAGGTGATAACACCAAAGAAAGAGGGATGAACACTATCTGTTCTAAGAAAAAAAAAACGGAAAGGCATTAAGGAGCCTAGGCATGTGTAGTAAAAACTAGAACACATTTACAAAATGGATTTGCAAGAGATTTAAAATGACACAGAAACATGCAACGCAAAAGGAAGGCAAGAAAGAAGAATATAGACACATTAAGGCAAAGAATAGCGACAAAATGATGCTTCTATTACTTCTAGGTATGCAAAATGGATTCCAATGGAATCTAAAGGCCAATATCTACATGCGTGAACTAGATCTAGAGGTCTACAACTCAAAATACAAAGATATGGAGTCTTAGCAAATACTAAGGGATCTAAAATATCCAACCCTTTATAATGATAAATTCTCTTACATTTATAAATTAATTGATGAAAAAGAAGAAGAGGAGAAGGAGGAAAAATTAAATTTTAAACACAACCACCAACAAAAAACATTCAATGCCTGCAAATCCACCTACAAATCTACCAAATACATTTCCTCACATGTGTCGGCATATAGGAGAAGGAGGCAAAATACATGTCAAATTGAGTGGTTGGAGCAATCAAATCTGCTCATTAATGGCGTGAAAGATTTTTTTTTCCATATTCTTACCTTCATATCCCACTAAAATTTGAATTTGAATAGCCTAGAGTGTATCCCACATCAGCAACCTTCAAATGAGATCGAGTGCACACACTGTCGGAGCCATGTAGCAAAAGAAACAAGCTGTCGGAATATGTCGAGCCATCTCAACACACAAGACACATAGCACACACTAATTGACTGAAAAGTTAGCCTATTTGTGTAAGTACTTTTTGTTCTTACCAAGTGTCAATCATTGGTTTGTTACAAGGATTTGGTTCCCTATTCGTGTGATTTGATTGATTGCATGTAGAAAAATAAAGCTCGACACATACCATATGGCATAGGAGGATGCGAGAAGAAGGTGTAAGGCGAGGCACACGGAAGAGCGATG
The DNA here is from genome assembly GCA_018340775.1 of Taxus wallichiana var. yunnanensis. NCBI lineage: Eukaryota > Viridiplantae > Streptophyta > Pinopsida > Cupressales > Taxaceae > Taxus > Taxus wallichiana. The sequence continues at coordinate 828,055,127 of CM031237.1, read as the reverse complement.
CGCGAGAAGGAGAACAAAGGGAAGGTGTATGCAAATGTAACATGTGTGGGAGGAATGGGACAAATACCTAATAGAGGAACGTATGGTCAAGGAGTAGTTATTAAAAAGTAGTTTACGGGCACGTGAAAAAGGGGCACGCTAGGATGTAAATGACTTAACTAATTTGGAAAGCAAGTTTAGGGCACGTGCAAGGTGCATAAACTACTAGGAAGAAAGGATAAGTGTGCAAGGAGTGTGAGTGAAGGGAAAAATGGAACAAAGAGGAAAGGGAAAATAAATAAGGAAAGAAAAGGAGAGAAGAAAAGTGTGCAAGGAATTCTACCAAGGAAATGCACCAAGGAGATAATCAAGTACGCACAAATACAATGTAAAACTTTTAGAGACAAAACAATATGTAAGTTATCCAAATAACTATGGGATTTATTGTGGATAATAGTTGGGAAACTTTCGAGGCCATCTATCTACTAGATGAAAGATATCAATAGCCTAAAGTATCCATTGGGCATGGATACTTTTATGTAACCATGAAATTCTAATCGAACCTTAAATAACTGCCATTGAAGCCACTTTGAAACACATTAAGAATTCTATTTTGAACCCAACAAAACTTTTGAAACTTGTTGGAAAATGATGACTGACATCTTGGAAGCAACAAAAGAGTGTGCACGGGAAGCACGCAAGAGGAAATAACCTTTACAAACAAAAAAATGTGCTCACAATGCACTTGGATGAATGGAAGCTACTCTAATATATACAAAATGATGCAACATGCTTAATGTAAGGGTTTAAGATAGATCCCATTGACTAGGATTGGTAGCGTGCCTCCATCAAGATGACATAACTCAAAAGAGTTAGCCTTCTTGCAAGAAATGATAACATATGGACCACTCCAAAGTGTATCAAACTTTGAATGGTGCCCTGGTTTATCTCTATTAGCATCCCACTTCAAGAATAAGTCACCAACTTTGAAAGCTTGAGGCCTAGCCTTTCTATTAAACCACTTCTTTGTTGATTGTTGATGCTGTTCTAGCTTGATCATGGAAGAGTTCCTTGATTCTTCAAGTTCAACCAGCTCTACCATTCTAATTTCTCTCTTATTTGTGCCTTCGAATTCTAGCTACTTGGGAAAGTGATAATGAATTCAACTCAAGTATAAAAGGAAGTGTAGCCTCCTTTCCATAGACAAGCTTGTAAGGAAAAGTTCCTATTTCCTTTTCACTATGATTCTATCTACCTAAAGTGCACGTGAGACCTTTGTATGCCATTGTCTTTGGCTGATGCTCATTATGTGCTTTATGATTCTCATCAGGTTCTTGTTTGTAGATTATGCCGTGCCATTGTCTTGAGAGTAATAGTTAGAAGAAATCTTCAAGTGTATACCAATACTAAGAGTGTAATCCGTGATTCTAGTACCAAGGAAGGATTTTGAATTATCTGAAATAATGGTTTGGGAATTCCAAACCTTATAACAATCCCCTCAAGAAATTCAAGGATGACTAACTCAGTATATTCCTTGAGCGCGATATCTTATGTCTATCGGTGAAGTAGTCAGTCAGTCTGCCAACACCCACTTATAGCCAGCACTTAACGGAGGATTGATCATGCCTATGAAGTGAAGACCCCATTGTGTAAAAGGTTGATCCACTTGGATTGGTCAGAGGGAAAGTGCTACCAATCTCTTCTTTCCTGTGAATAATTTTCATTCTTTGCATTTCACGACCCACTTATAGGCGTTTGCGAAAAGGGTAGGACAAAAGAGTCCTTCCATTATAATCTTCATTACTGTAGTATTGGCAGATAAGTTTCCACTAGAGAATCCATCGTGAAATTATGCTAACACCTTTTCAGTTTGTGCGTAATCAATACATCTCAATGACACACCATCGAGATTCTTCTTGAAGATAAGGCCATCAATCGGAAGATAAGGAATATATTACAACCTAGGATGTCTTCTCTTTGATTTGTTTAAGCCGGGAGGGTATGTGCCCTCGGAAAGGAATGTGATCATGTACTTCATCCAATCGCATGTGTTAGGATCTACATTATGTTCAAGTTTTGCATGTGGGATATCTTCATCCGAATAATGAAGCCTCGGGTTCATTCGCACATCCTTAACAAGTCTGCTCATAGAGCACGCCTCTTACCAGCTTGATGGCCTTGATAGTCATATCATGCTCCATGATTATGGTCACCCATATTGCTCATTTCTCACCGATTTCTAACCCCATGATGAATTATCTTATGCTAGGGTGAGAGACTAACACCTTGATATGATTATTGATGAGCATGATTTTTAACTTCTTGAGTGCGCGCATAATGGCATAAAACTATTTCTCCGTGTGACTATATTTTAGCTCATAATACTTCAGTTTATGAGTCAAGAAAGTGATTGCTACTCCAATCCTTGTTCAATTTCTCATGTTGAGACACTAACAACAATTACATCAGTGCCATAAGCATAAAGGATGAAATCCTTTGAGTAAACTGTTTGATGAGTGTTGGCGCACAAGTAATTTCTTTCTTGATTTCATTAAAGCTCTCTTTTCCATCTCTTTGTCCATTTGAAGACTATCCTTCCCGAGCATGAGGGTGATGGGCCTTACTAGTACTAAAAATTAGGAATGAAGTGCCTAACAAAGTTAATTTTTTCGAGGAAGGACTATAAGGCTTTCTTTTGCACCGACAGGAAAGAGCCAGGATACCGAAACATGCTCGAGATTGATTGTGATTCCATCCTTTGAAACCACATGGCCCAAAGTAGATTTCCTTGTGCCACTGCGAAATTGCACTTATTGGGGCTAAGATAAACCACATAATTTATGCATCTCTCAAAGACTTTCTCTAGATGTGCCATATGACCGCGCTCTACTTTGAGAAGACTATAATGTCATCTAGGTAAACCAAGATGAACTCATTGATGTAATCTTTGATGGCAATGTCCATGGTACACTAGAATGTTGCACATGTGTTTGATAGACTAGAGGGAATCTTCTGATATGCATATATTCCCCATTTGGTTTTAAAAATTGTTTTGAATTGATCCTCTTCCTTGACTAGGATGTGGTTGAAACTTGAGTACCCATCCAACATAGAGAATATCTACATGCTAGCCATAGTCTTGAGAATTTGATCCATAGAAGGAAAAGGATAATGATCCTTTAGAGATGCCTTGTTTAAATCTCTGAAATCAACACAGAGTCCGATTTAATCATTCTTCTTACACACCTTTGGAACTAGATTCATGACCCAACTAGAATACTTGATCGAAAAAATTATCTTTACCTCAATGAGTTTAGACAACTCTTTCCTCATAAGGGGTTCTATCTTCGGATTGACAAGTTTTTGCTTTTTTTTCGATGGGCTTGATACGGGATCAAGGTCAATAGAGTTTTGAGAAACACTTGGATAAAAACTTTGAGGTCTTCATAATCCTATGAAAAGATATCACTATATTTTTGGAAGAAAGAGATGAAGGTTTTCTTATCATCATGCGTGCAAGCTTTGCGAGAAACAACTCCTTTCTACATGTAATAATGACTAGACCTGTAGTCTTCTTGTGACATGTACATATACTTTTATTCACCCTTAAAATCATCATCAGGGATAGATAATTTCTCTAAGCTAACCATCCCTTTAGGAAACTTGTTTGTCTTGAGTTGTATCACTTGGTCACCATAGTTGTCATGCAAGTCATCTTGCATGTTTGATGAGAACTCAAATTCATTCTATATGAAGTGGATGATCTACACATCATTATTGAACAATTACCACCTTGTGTTGTTGTGCGGAATGGATAGCACGATTACCATCTTAACATGTTGTGCATGTCCTTTAGAAAGTCTTGGTGGGGAGAATTGCAGAACCAAGCATGACCATCGATCAACTTATTCCTTCATCTTGTGCGGCACCACGTACATATTTAGAGCATCAAATCTCTCAAGGAGGTCCCAGAATCTATGTCTATAAGCTTTAAGAAGCTTACTATTTGCTATGTACTTATTGGTGAATTGGTGGATAACCAATTACGTGTCCTCAAATATCTACAATACATTGATATGTTTCTTTTCTCAGTAAATAAAAGCCTATGCACCAATGCCTCATACTCTATCACATTGTTGTAGCATGCAAACCGTAACTGTGCATGAAGAATAACTTCTCATTCTTGGGAGAAATTAGAACAACACCCGCTCTTGCACCATTTCGCTTCGAGATCCATCGAATTATAACTTTGCTGACCCCGCGTTTTCTTTATTTTTCTTGAGCACATGTGGCAAAAAAACTTCTTCTTCAAGGATGTAAAATGTCCCAAGCCCAGTTTCAAATGCTTCAAGTTCATCAGCATATGGATCAAATTTATGGTTCCTTTCCTCGCATTCATCTAGCACTAGATTAGGTACATGAGATGGAACATTCGCTCTTTGGAAACTAAAACTTGTTCTTCTTAGATTAAGCAGTTGGCTCAAGTGTTGTCTACTCAAAATTTCCCGCTCTGATAAGAGTAAATTTTCAAAATTTTGAGTTTAAGTGTTTTTCTCTGAGGTGCCTAAGTCGTGAAATTGAAAAAATCTGTGTTTTGGGTCATTTTGTGTGATTTTCGGGCCTGTCGGAACTTTTTGTCCCATCTGTCCCAAGTACGAAAGTGCATTCTGTTACCCGACCGGCCGAAATCCCCGAAGCTGTCCCATTTTCGGGCCCGTCGGAAAATTTTGTCCCAAGTGTCCCAAAACTTATTTTGCGTGTTGTTCCAATTTCGGCCGAATCATCCTTCCCGCGTACTTCACACTTTCCTGTCCCAAATGTCCCAAAGTTAAAAAGTGCGAGCTTTCCCATTTTCGGCCGATTTACCCGAACCGCGTCCTTCGCGCAATTTTGTCCCAACTGCCCCATTTGAAAAAGTGCGAGCTTTCCCAATTTCGGCCGAGCCGGTCAAGTCGCGTACTTCGGAACTTTTTGTCCCGAATGTCCCAAGTCCAAACGGGCCCTTTGTTCCAATTTCGGCTGAAACACCCGAATCACGTACTTCGCACATTTTCGTCCCATTTGTCCCAAATGCATTTGTGCGTCCTCTCCCTGTTTCGCCCGAACCGGCCGAGCCGCGTGTTTCGCGCATTCGCGTCTCACCTGTCCCAAGCATACCTAGTATCATTCACACTTAGTTTTTCCCGCTCACTCCGAGTATGATGCTCTTTCAAATTGGTGGTTGGGTATTCAATGCGCATTAAAGTCATTTCTCTCTCCAAACGGCTATATAACGAGCATCCCCCTTCGCATTTTTCGCATTGCTTCCATGCTATCTTTCGCTCAAACCCTTGCAATTTGAAAACCTGCGCAATTCCCCCTCCATTTGCAAATTCCTTCCAGAAGTCTAGGTTGCAGCTCCGAGACTATCAATATGAAGATCAAGTTCCAGGGACAGGAGCAAATTTCTCCGCTTGAATCTGCTGTTAGCAATATAGGGGACAGCGAAGCTCGTCATCTCGACTTCGGCGATTTTTGGGCAAGAATGACAGATGCAAACCCTACACCAATGGCACAGATGATTAATGATAGTGGTTTAGCTTTTGCCGGAGGATTCCCAATCTCAGTACAGTGTGCTGATACAGTACTTTCATGTGGAGCTCACTTCGACCCCGATTCGAGCGAATTGACAAATGTACATGGGGAACTCATTGCCAAGCTGGACGCTGCCGCCATTGGCGCTGCTCTGAGGATTCCGGAGATGGACAATGCTATAGTCGTCTCCCGAGATCAAGCACAGGCTATGTTCGACCAAGACAGTGACAAATACAAGGCGCGAGTGGCGAAGTCTTGGTTGAAGAACCCTAAGAAAGGTGCTTCTCGCCTAACCAAAACCCTCTTCCGAGCAGATTTCAATGAAGAACTGTCAGACTTCATAATCCTGCTGGCTCGGGTTATGGGTTTGCCCTCCACCAATGAGTTTCATTTCTGGATGTGCCCGCTCATCAGCATGGTGTGCCAGGGAACACAAAATATCAACTGGGCAGAGATCATCAGTATGAATTTGGCTGAGCAGCTATCCAACGTCCAGCAAACAAAGAAGTTCTATATGACTTCATATCTGATGTATACCCTAGCAGCATCCAGGCAGTGGTTTGGTTTCTCCTATATAGATGCACACAAAGATGATCCAGTGTATGCCTATTGCCCGCAGTTCACCTTGGAGACCAACAACCGCAATTTCGTAAGGGTCAATGATGCTTTCACCATGTACGTGGTCGATTGCTCAAGGTGATCTCGCTAGAAGGTTTTCGAGATGAAGCCATGAACACGATATCGCAAATATGGAGCCTATTTCATTCAGTTCAGGAAATTTTCTTATATCAGGCTCGCTGGTTATGAGAGCACTCCTCTGCGGCTTCCCATGTTCTGCAATGACAAAATGGCCTTGATTGAAATATGCAGGCAACTAGACAAGTTGCACAGAACTTGCAGAGACAAGAAGATTTCTGGCTTGCACTTTCCCATCTCTCTGGGAAATTACACATGCAAAACAGCTCTGGATGCTCAGAACATAGAAAGAGCCCTGGTCCCTATCACTGTTCATTTCTTCAAGCCAAGAACCTGTTTTGACTTGAAGAAGTTCATTGAACAGAACATCAAGATAGTCTATCATCATAGGGCAGATACAGAAGACTACTGGGCTGACTGTGCAGATGATTTTGAAGCCAGAAGAAGGCATTGTGGCAGGTTCTCCCTGCAATTGATCCAAGAACTCAGTCTGTACCAAGTTCCTGAAGGTCTCCAGGATGACAATTCTGATCTATACTCTTATGAGTATGAAAATGTGATTAAGCACACCCCTCTGGAGGACCTGGATTGGAACAAGAAAGAGAGAGATGATCTGGCTGAGATTCTTGCTCCAGTCTTAATCAGGACTAGGGTCTGGTTCAGTAAGAAGATCCGAGAATTCAAGAGGCACTCAGGAGAATCTAGCTCCAAGGATGATTCGACACCCATAAGAGAGACATCAGTTCCAGAGTCTGGAACACCAGTGAAAACCCCTCCTGCCTCAACAGCTCGGGGACCTGTAGAATCTACTCCTTCTCCATCTACCCAGGTATACAAGAAGAAACTCAAAGAGGTAAAGAAGGAACCTGCAGAGAATGATCCTCCAAGAAAAAGCAGAGAGTGCTATAGGGCCAGAGAACATCATTGTTCTCAGTGAAAGTGAAGAAAGCGAGATGCCAACTCCGCAAATGTTCTGAAGATCCGGAGATAAGGACAAAGAGGTCCGAGCACATCGAACTTCCGGTGCCATTGATTCTTCTCGCCATTGCCTCCAAAGGTTGCTCTACTTACGTCTCGGCTTGAGTTAACATTGCGCATGAGACCACCCGAGTGTCATGAGCTCCTCGTCTCTGGGTCCCCTTGCTTCTCCTGCAGATTCTTCTTCCTCTTTTGCTTGGGTGCAACCTCTGGTTGACAAAAGGAAGAGGAAATCCTCCTCTCAAAGCTTGGGACCAAATTTTGATGCTGTAGCAGCCTTGTTGGGCACCACTCCTTCTCGTGCCAAGAAAGCCAGAACCACCTCCGGGTGTGTCGATGCCCAAGGTCAGCAATTCTTGGAGATTGCTAAGCCTACAGTAGACAAATCAGAATCAGACTTGCTGACATCTGACTTGGAGCTTTCAAGGATCCCTATGGGAGAGTCTACTCCTGAAGGTGAAATTCACAACCTCCGTGAAGCTTGATCCACAAGAGTCATTGGAAGGGTAGAGAAAGGGGCAAGAGACTATTGAGCATTTGGAAGAACAAGCCCAAGTTCTCACAAGTTTTATCAAGTCACTCTTGTCTAAAGACAAAGTTTTGGACCCTACCCCTTGACTCGCTCTACCGCCTCCTGTAATTCTAAGCCAAGATGAAGTGCAAAGTATTAAAGATATGCACAAGTATTCTGTCTATGGCAGAGCTATTGAAGCCATGGTGGATGACATGCTTGTTGCTGGGCTAAACTTCATCGATGAAGCTTTTAAACTACATGGAAAGGTAGACAATTTGCAACAGAAGCTATCCTCTACTATTGGGGTTATGGATAAAGAACTTAAACTCTGGAGCAGTTGCATTGTAGACCTTCGCCTCATGGGACAGATAGACGAGAACGTCTTACTGGCGAATAAGATTTTCGATGATGCCAAAGATAATCTATCAAAATCCTGGGTCTACAGCGTAGAGTGGAAAATCAAAGTCCTGGAGGAAGCTGTGGGAGAAATGAAGAACAGTTGGCAGAAGGGAGAAGCTTTCAAGACACTGGCAGCTGCTGCTTTCAAAGATATGCATTGTCATCTTCAAGATGAAAACTCTGGTGCTTCCTTGTCCTTGCAAGAAATCAAAGCTCAGTTCAGAGCTTTTGTCAAAGATCATCTATTCAAGGAAAGCTCCATCTCTAAGGAAAAGATGAAGGAAATTTGTTCTCTTCAGTCTGCCATTGAAGAAGCAAACAAAGATTATCATACTCACGTCGAGTTTGATAAAGAGATGGAGAAATGTCTGGGATTTTGGACTCAGTCTGCAGCCAACACGTCAGTCCCTCGTGGCAGAGATATAGCTGAGTCATTGAAGAAATTCAGGCAGCGGATTCTGAAGACAGTGGGTCCCTCCCAGTAACCGGCCACCTGTCTCCTTCTCCTTTCTTTCCTCTTCTTCCCTTTCTTTTCGTATTCTTTGTAATCAGTTAAGGTATTGTAACCGGCGGTCCTTAACTATTCTTTAGTTAAAAGAAACGGTTACGAAGAGTAACTGACTTGTAAGCTATATAATGGCCTTTCCACGCCATTTTGAAAGGAGGAAGAACTTGGAATATTTGCTGAAAGTGTAAATAGATCTTAAAGAAATCAATACAAAAGGGCTTTTCATTCTTTGTCTATCTGATTCTCGTTATCTCTGTGTTTTCCTTTAATATTGTGAAGATCATTTTGTTCTTAACTCGTTAGTCTCTCTGATTGCATACTGTTCAGTTTTGCCAATACATTGATCTTGTATAACCAAGAAGGAACTTTGTGTCCTTGATTAATAAATCTGAAGAAGGTTATTTAGGGAACTTTGTGTCTTTGAATTTAATCTCATTCAGCCAACGCAAATGATCTTGTCTTAAATCCTTTGAAGCTTCGCATACACGAAGAATTATTCTGCTATCTATAATTCTGAAGGTTGCTATTCTGCTCATCTTCTTATTCCCTTTCCTCATTCCTTGTGTAACTGACGATCCTTGTGGAAAGCACTTTCGTAATATCCAAGTTTAACCATAAAAAAATGTTACGTACATTTGTAAATAAGTTCGTTTGAATAAGGGAACCTCTCCCATTAAAGAGGAGGGACTTCTTGTCCCGACTGTTTATTGCCCTTATTGCAATGATATATTCAAAAGGTAAGGTTCTTCCTCCCATGGATTGAATCATGACTAAGATGTCAGTATTCAAGGCCCTTAGATAGTACAAGAAAGCATGTTGGGCTGTAGGCCTTACCACTTGAGGAATTTTTCCCAAGTCTTCGGAATCTGATGTTGAAATCAATCATTTTTTCATTAGGCACCCTACTTGTTGTAGTCATTTGCTCCACCAAAGATAGGTGATATAACTTTTCCTCAAAGTAGTTTCATAGAGTTGTTCCAAGCTCATCCCAAGTAGAAAATGATGCATGTCTCAAACCTTGGTACCACTAGAGTGCTTTTCCTTTGAATGAGGCTGTAAGGAACCTAATTGCTACATCATCATGCATGATCAAATAGACAGAGCATACATTTTCCACATCTTGGATATGCTCAAAAGGGGTGACTTTATTTTTTCCAGTGATTTATGGGATGCTCTTGAGTGCGGATATTGGCATTCCGTGTTGTGCATTGAGATTGAGAGGGCTTCCACCAGTGAAACTAGAAAAGTTCCTCAAAGGAGTAGGTGGTTGTAGTGCCATGGTAGGGTGAGCAAGTCTATTTTTAGGAGGAGTTGAATGTGTGTGGTGTGCTAGAGATAGAGATTTGCACGTGGATATTTTTCTTCGTACTCTTCTTAGAGATAGTTGGAGATACTCGATATACTCTTCAGCTTGTTGCAATTTTCCTTGTGTACACTCTTCTCATGAAGGCACTTAAGACTGCTAAAAACATGAGATTTGGAAGTGTCAGGAGTTTCCAGATGTGTTAAAGTAAGCCTCCAAAGGATGGAAATTACTAAGTCACACACCAGAACTTAGTAACATGAAAGTTAAGCTTTCAATGCTAGTCGTACCGGGCGTGCTAGAAACTTTTGGTTGTTTGAATTTACCCCCATGTCTTGGATCTAGAAAAACCAAGTTGTTTGAGTCAACAATGGAACTGTCTCCAAGTGTGGGACCTTGCGCACTTGAGAAAAACCTCTGGAAAGGCCAATTCCTCAATCTATTTCTACTACTACTACTACTCCTAATGCTGGAAAGTAAAACTAATCTAACAATGCCAAGGAACCAGGGATAAAAGGAGATCCGAATGGAAAACTATACTAAGGGAGGTGATAGCACTAGAAAAAGAGGGATGAAAACTATTTTTTCTAAGCGAAAATGAAGGGAAAGGAATTAAAGGAGGCTGGTAATGAATAATACAAAATAGAATGCATTTACACAATCGATTTCATGAAACACAACATGAAAATGGAGTTGTAAGAGATTTAAAATGACACAACAAACACACAACACAAAAGGAAGGAAAAATAAGAATATGACAAGTTAAGGAAGAGTATAGCCACAAAACAATGCTTCTATTACTTCAAGGAATGTAAAGTCGATTATAATGGCATCTGAAGGTCGATATCTACATACATGAACCCAATCCAGAGGTCTACAACTCAAAATACAAAGATATGGAGTCTTGTCTAACACTAAGGGATCCAAAATGTCTAACCCTTTACAATGAGAAATGCTCTTACATTTATAGATGAATCGATGAAAGAAGAAGAGGAGAAGGAGGGAAAACTTGAATTTGAAACACAACCACCAACAATAAGCATTCAATACCCGGAAATTTTCTGAAGATCTCACAAATAAATTTCCCCAAGTTTGTCCGGCATGTACAAGAAGGAAGGAGGTGAAATCCATGTCAAATCAGGTGGTTAGAGCAATAAGATCTAGTCATTAATAGCATGAAAGATATTTTCTAGCTTCTTACCTACCGAGATCCCGCTAAAATTTGAATTTGAATAGCCTAGAGTATAACCCACATTAGTAGAATTCAAATGAGACTCGGCATGCTAGTGTTAGAGCCCTATTGAAAATGATATAGCTGTCATAAGATTTGATAACCATCCAAACATGCAAGACATGTGGTGCGCTGATTGAATAAAAATATAGCCAACTATGTAAGTAATTTTTGTTCCTTCCATGTATCACTCATTGGTTTGTTGCAAGGATTTTGTGCCATGTTGGTGCACTTTGATTGATTGAATGTAGCACACTCAAGCTCTAACACATATCACGTGGAAAAGGAGGGCATAGAAGAAGGTGCAAGGTAGGCGTGAGGCACGAGAGGAAGAATGGAGGGAAGGAGCATGCAAATGCAACGTGTACAAGAGGAATGGGAAAAACACCTACCAAAGGAACGTATGGTCGAGGTGAAGTTATTACAAAGTAATTTTTTGGTGCGAGAAAGGGGTGCACAAATATGCAAATGACTTAGATGATTTGGAGAGGAAGTCTAGGGCTTGCAAAAGGTGCATAAATTTATGGGAAGAAAGGATTAGTGTGCAAAGAGTGCGTGTGAGGGGGAAAATGGAACAAAGAGGAAAAGAAAAAATAAATGAGGAAAGAAAAGAAGAGAAACAAAGTGCACATGAGTGTAAAAAGAATGCTACTATGGAAATGCACCAAGGAGATAATTGAAGTGTGTGAAACCTACAATGTAGAACCTTCAGAGCCAAAATGATATGTAAGTTATCCAAATAACTATGGGAGTTAATGTCAATAACAATACTCTTAGATAGTTAGAATTTCCTATGCTTTTTCTATGATTTGTGGATGCATGCTATGGATGATGATGATGATGCAAATGTGATAAATAGAATGAACAATTCCTCTTATGTGTGTGTGTGTGTGTGTGTGTGTGTGTGTGTGTGTGTGTGTGTGTGTGTGTGTGTGTGTGTGTGTGTGTGTGTGTGTGTGTGTGTGTGTGTGTGTGTGTGTGTGTGTGTGTGTGATGCACATGAGAACAAATTGTAACACATACACTTTTATTTTCAAGAAATATTTAGAACTTTTGTTTTCTTTGAAAAACTATGATGAATGTGATATGATAAGAATATTAACCCACTCCATTCTCAAGTCCACACAACTAGTAAGATGCAAGGGCTCATCACCGAGAGCCAAGAAAGATGTGAGATGTATGATATTGAAGAATGAAGATGGTGATAGAAGTACAAGAATTTGAAAGAGACCCAATTAGAACCTACAACTAAAACCTAAGGAAGGTCAACTAACCAGTTTAGAATGTGTTTTTCTTGAAAATTTAACTACACTTAGATCCATAGATCACCTCTTGATTGACAAAATATGGTTTTAGGATTGAATCCATTGTACAATATACATATAACTCATTTTCTAGGGATTTTAAAGCACTTTTTATTTCGATTTATTTACAACTTACTCGATTTATTTGATGGTATCCCCTACATATTTCCCTATGCTTATTAGTAAGAAGCATGGTCTCATCAACAAGGATAAAACATAGGCAAGTAAGGGCACTTCCCTCCTTTCCCAACCTCACGTTGCCAATAGGAAAGATGGGATCATCACCAAATATTGGTGGGGCAAAGAAGTGTAGTTTTATTTGTAAAAGAAATCATTTTGGTATTTATTGTTGATTTATCCTTTTTTTTATTTATACTTGTGATTTTGGGAAGAAACGATTTCCCTAGTCTTAACCGTACATAACTAGTAAGATGCGAGGGCTCACTCACCTGAAGGTTGAGATAGGAGAACAAGAGGTTCTAGTTAAATGTTTAGATTGTTTCAGTCAAAATAGATATCTTTGGGGAAAGAGGTGATAAAAATCTTCTAGTACAAACTATGGGAAAATACACTTGAGCTAGAAGAAACCATGAATAGGACTAAGTGTGCAAGTATTTGTAGGATCAATGTCAAATTTTTGTCTAGGTACCTAAAATGATAGTGAGATTAAATAATTTGGAGATGATAAAATGGATACTTGAAGAGATATGATTAAATACATTTGTAAGTATTTGAAAGTTATAAAATTACTTGAAAATTAAGTTTCTTGTTTCACAATTTCACCATATGATAATTCAGATGATACATAGTGTGAATGCAATAACGTACATCGTGGAGATGCAAATGAACTATTCATAAAAGCATTTGAGGTGAAGTGAATTAACTGATTCGCTAAATTCTTCACACTCTAGAGTACACATATGGTAAAAACCATTTTTATAATCTTCCATTACCCAATACGAGGCTAACCATGTTGGTCTAAATTTCCTTCCTTCGCTAAACTTTTTATCAATTTGGATGTCAAGTCTCAACACCAAGTCTCCTACCCAGATTTCTCATTCACACACTTTCTTGTTGTACTGGCGATCCATTCTATCAACGTAGACTCGATGACGTTCCTTGGCTCTAAGTATCCTCTCATCTAGGCCTTCTAAGCTAGCCAATTATATCTCTTGAAACACTACTTCATCAAGAATACCTTTTAAGGACACACAAAGAGATGGTAGTTCTACCTCAAGTGGTGAGAATGCTTTGATGCCAAAGATCAAATAAAAGGGGTTTCCCCATAGGAATTCATAGCAACATTCTATAGGCCCACAAAAGCTGTAAATAACTTCAATTGCCAATCTCTTTTTTTCTCCTTAACCATCTCAAGGAGAATGGAATTTAATGTCTTGTTCATAGCCTAAGCGTGTCCATTAGCCTAAGTATAGTATAAAGAGGTTGTGTTGTGGGATATTTAAATTTTTTAAACAACTCAGTACCTATTCATTCTAAAATGACATGCCATTATTTGAGATAATGATTTGGGGGATACCATACTTTGAAAAATGATTTGATTTAAAATAAACTTGGAAATTATAGAACCAGGTACGATAGTAAGAGGCATGGCCTTGACCCACTTCATAAAATACTATGTGGCTGTGATAATGAAGTTATGTCCATTTGATAGTGAGGGAGAAAATTTCCCTATCAAATCAAGACCCTAATTAGAGAAGGGAAAAGGTGTTACAATTGGTGTAGAGATTGGGTAGGAATGTGTATATCGTGTGAGAATTTTTAACATTTTTGACACCTATGCACATGCTCTACAACATCGTGCTCTAAAGTCGGCCCAAAATAACCCATATGGTGAATTATACGAGTGGTTGAGTGCCCTCTAAAGTGACCACCATAAACTCCACTTTGGGATTCAAAGAGTACTTTTTCCACTTCTTATTTGTCAAATCATCTCAAAAGAATACCGTTGAAAGGTCTAAGGTAGAGAACTTCTTTTATAATTATGCACTTTACTACTATGAAATGTAACCACCGCCTTTTTGTGATCTACATCCTTTAGGATACAATTGGTCTATAATGTGATTGATAATGTTAATTTACCATGGGCATGAGGCGATGATGTTCCTTTCCTCTATATAAAACATGCATTCATCAAAAAAATATAGATCGACTATTTTTCCGCAATCTATAGGGTTGTCCACCAACCAATCTGTGATAATTTTTCCCTTGATGGACTTTTGATTAACGAAGGTGAGTTAAAACTCACCCATTAAGGTGATGAATCTGCCATCCTTCTTTGGACAAGGCTTCTTGAGTAATGAACATCCACAACTACTCTGATTTGACTATCACTCATGTTTCTTGGTTAAGCATGTAATGCCTTAACCTCTTATAGCATGATGGCCAAACACTCTCTCTCCACTTGAGTGTACCTTGTTTCATAATCTAGGAGAGTGTGGCTAATGAAGTATATGGCGTGCTCGTGACCATCATCATCCTCTTGTGACAATATGCATGCTATTGAGACATCAGTGGCTTGAGAATACAAGATAAGAGGATGATCAACCTTTGGTGGCATGAGCATGGGTGGAGACATGAGAAAATACTTGACCAAATTGAATGCTTCATGACATTTAGTTTTCCACTCTTTGCTACATTCTTTCTTCAGTAATCCATTGATAGGGTGAATGACATATGTTAAGTCAGGGAAAAACCTGCGAATTTCCCCAAGTTTACCTAGAAACGATCGATGCTTGAATCATTTGTGGGTGGGGACATTTCCAAAAATACCCAAATTTTTGTTAGATCCACATCAATGCCTCAGGACGAAATGATATATCCTAAAAAATTACCACCTATTACTTTAAACATGAATTTTTCTAGATTTAGCGTTATGCCGTATTTGATTAAACATGAGAGAATAATGCGAAGAACTTCGGGATGATCACCACATTTCTTAGCTTTTGACAACAAATCATCAACATATGTCTCTACAATCTTGTGAATAAGATCATGGAAAATATATGTCATGGCCCACGTTGGTAGGTGGCTCTGGCATTCTTCAGACTGAAAGGCATGATAGTGTAACAAAAGTTTCCCAAGGAGTTGTGAAAGTAGTTTTGTTTGGTCCTTATCACAAATACTTATCTATTTGTACCTTAAAAGACGTCCATAAGAGATAAAAACTCATACCTAGTTGTTGCATCAATGATGATGTCAATTGAAGGCAATGGAAAATTATATTTGGGAAAAGCCTTGTTAATGTCCCTGAAATCAATACATATGCATATCTTCCCGTTCTTCTTGAGAATTAAGATGATGTTTGAAAAACACATAGAATAATATCTTGGTTTGATAGACCCTACTTCAAGGAGTTTCACCGCCTCCTCCTTAACCATTAAAGCCACCTTTGGCTTCATAGGTCTCAATTTTTGATTTACGGGTTTCACATTAGGTTTTGTAATGAGATTGTGCACTATGACATCGGGGGATATGTCTATCATCTCCTTATAGCTAAAGGAGAAGGCTTTAGAATGCTCTTTAAACAACTTCATGTGTGCTTGTATCTCTTCTAGTGACGACAAAGAACCGAGTTTTAGGATTTTGGGTTCCTCTTCCAATCCTATGTTAATTTCTATCATTTCTTCAATCAAAGAAGCATTACCTTCTTTGAACTCGGAGTGGGACTAGAGGTAGCTCCAAATCTTCCTTGAATTCATATATTTAAAAGTATTTAGACGAATAAGACTTCATCATATGATATTTGAGTAAGAGGAAGGGTGAGGTATAAGGTAAAATCCCTTCTTGTGGTGGGTGGGATGAAGGTCTATGTAAGCTTTGAGATAACCTAATATTTCCTCATAATTTTCCATGAAATACAATGTATCAGGATCGTTTTAAATCTCAACGTGTGCCAAAATTTCATAGGCTAAAATCCTCTAAATCAAAGGCTCAGCTCAAATTGAAATGGTGAGCCCGATTTCCTTTAATATCTCACTTGGAAAAAACAAGAGGAGGAAGTGTCCATAGAATCGACCAATTGATTTGGCTCTTGGAATGGATTCTATGGTTTGAGCCCTTATAAAGCTTGAAAACATAAAACTTATAGAGTTGAAGGTTTTAATCTTTATTCTCACTAAATTCTAAGAGTTGATTGGCAATGAGTTGTGAGTCACCCAAGACTCTAACATTGTTCACACCCATCCTCTTGGCCATAATACAACCAAGAAGAAGAGATTTATACTCATCTCCATTTTTGTACACTTGAAGTTAAACTCGGGTGCAAAAGGAATGACCCTCCCTTTCAGTGAATTAAGAATGTCCCTTGCCCCAATGCCATAGTGACACTTTACACAGCTTGTAGTTGAGATTACAATAATTGTTTAGGAAAATAGTTGTTTGATCATTCTTTGAATCTTCCTCCTTAAAATCGAGACCTCAACCATGCATTCTTATTCGAATCCGTTAGATGGAAGAGAGGAAATCCTAATAGCATGACCTATGCATAAGGAATCAAATGGGAAAACAATAGGCAAATAATTCTCCAAAAGTTTAAGAATGTCGTTTGTAGTTTTTTTGACACAATTTCTACTACAACCTTGTTTTCATTAGCAACTACCTCTTCAATATCCTTGGGTGGTTCTAACTCAGTCATTGGGATAATATGAAATGTGGGGCTTGATACTTGAGAAGAATTAAGAATGTTTAACTAGTTAGCCGGTAGTTCAAATTGTTAGAAACTATGACACTAAGAGGGGGTGAATTAGTGTTTTAACAATTTACCTTCTTAAATCCGATATGATAAAACCATAAACACACACAAGAAAATTACAAGAAAGAACAAAATGACACAAGGTTTAATGTGAGAAACCCAAAATGGGAATAAAACTAAATAAAACTATGAGCTATGCTTAAGACCAATTTTTCCTGCTTATGTTACATTATTTTCAAGGTTGAGATTCAACTCAACAAGGAGCTGCAACTCCTCAATTTGACCAAGATGCTACCTAGTATGAAGGATTCAACCCCCTATAATTCAATCAACTTCTACTGATATTTAGTGAGCTTCAACTCACAGGGAAGCTTCAACTCCCCAACTAATTTAGTCAACTTCCATTGACCTTTTGCAAGCTGCTACCTGAAAGGAAGCTATAAGTCCTTGATATACAACAAATCAGTCTTGATTACACTTCCAAAATATGCTTTGAACATCTGATAATGATCCTAAATTGGCACTCTTTCTCCGATGCTCGACTATCTCTAAATTCTTTGTCTTGACTTAATTGCATTCTTGAAACTAGAGACTTCATTCACTAATACACATCTCAGACATGAATTAAATTAATGTTCATGTACTACACTTTTCAATTTCAAACTACTAAACTCAATTCAACATCCTAGCACATACTTTTATCTTGCTCATTCTTCTAAACATGTAAATTCTGAATTTCACAATCGATATATTTCATCAATTTCAAAGCCTTCTCTTCATTTCAATTTTAGTTTCAAGCATCTAACTTGTCCGACATGGCCTCAACTTACCTGTACTTCAATTTCCATTCAATTAACACACACCCTCAACTCCCACTCTCACATTAGAAAATTGTTCACATATAATTGCTGCATTCATTCAATCCTATCTCTGCCATCTCCTTGATATCCGGCTATTTCCTTTTGTACATGTTTTTCATATCTAGCTAGGTCAATCAATTCATTATTTTCTTCACACTTTCACATCGAATTCACTTAATTTTTCTTTCTTCTTCAATTTGAATCTTGACCTCTCTACCTTCCTTACAACATGAATATTCTTTAACAACTTAAGACGTAGACTGACTTTTTCAACCATTCACCTTCCACTCGAGCTCAATTTCACTTCAAGGTTGAATCATGAAAAAACAAGTGAATTTTCACTATCAAAAAGGAATACAAGAATTCACCAAGTTAAAAGAAAAATCACTCTTGTCTTTGAGGTCACTCATCAAGCTAGAAGAAGGATTTTTTTGACATTAATTCTAATGTGGTCTCTTGAATTCGTTGTCCATTCTTCCATTTTGAACTTAAGACTACTTACACCATTTAAATGACCACTTTCCTTGATTGTTAGACTAGGATAAAAATGTCATAGACTATGATATACACTGCAAACCTAAAACATAATGTCCAATCACATGAAGAAATCAATTGAAGGTGATAGATATTTGTTTCTCAGTCATGACAGGATTGTGCACAAATACCAAGACCACTGTCAATTGATTTTACCAAATAAAGACACCATCAAATCCATAAGATGATCTCCAACCTTTCATCATCATCTCACACCCTTAAACCATCGAGGAAATTGCTCAATTTGATCAAATAATAGGAAAAATAGCAAACTGTGCAAATTTAGTAGTCCAACATTGTTTTTGAATTTTTTTGTCAAGAGAATCTCATGAAACACTTAATCAATAAGAAAAATTTCTTTTGCAATAATTTGTAATCTTCATCGTAGATATTTTTCACAATTTATTTTGATTTGGTTGGTTGTGAAGGATATTCGAGAAAATATTTCTCCAAGAAACTCTCGTTCGGGGGTTTGAACCGTCGCCTACCACAAATTGACAATTTAGACCATTTCTTTACCACCTTTGTATGAAGAATTTAATGTGAAGGCTTCCTAGAGTTATTAAATCATGTTTACACCATTTCAAAGCAATGAGAATTTCAGGCTTGAAGGAGTTTCCATAGCTTAAAGCATTGTTTGTATGCAAACACTAAAACAACTTTACTATATAGGTGACATAGAGCAAGAACACTTAATGAAAACCTAGTCACCTTTGCAAAACATGTTGAAATATTTATAATATATGGAATGTACCTTGATACTCTACAAATTTGAGTGGTGCATACCTCACAAAATTTTGCTATGAACTAAATTTGACAAGATATTCAAGTAGATAGTGAAGTAGTGCATTTTACACCCCTGAACTAAGAAAAATGGCCTCTAAAGTACATCATATCAAATGAGAAAATTCACACTCAAAAATCATATCCATTTTCTTATATTTGGTCATATATCCATGTTGTTAGATTGATCAATGCATAGCAACTAGAGATAAGTCTCTTACGGTGGTGTGTTAACATGCATTGAGAAACATGCTCTTCAAGAAAGTTTTGACCATCAAAGATTGAATGAATTAAAATACCAACCAAACTTGAGAAGGATTACACACATTTCATTGTTCCTATAGAAGAGGTCTGAGCATTCATTGAGCACAAAATCCATTTGAAACAACTAGTACCTTCATATGCCAGAGCATTCACACTAAGACATCGAAGCAAATACCTGTAACTTCAAGAAATAAAGCCTTAAAATGCTTTCTAAGCATGAGGAACATCATTAATGAACCAATAAAATACTCTAGAGGTGATGAAACTAGACTTGGAGTCCAAAATCACATTTTTTCTCTTACCGATTTGGTGCACACCCAAGAGAGAGAAAATCTGCTCCACAAAAATGCTCATAACTTTTTAACTACACCCCCTTTTGAAAAAATATTTTTGCACAAGAAATTTATGATAATTTACCTTGAAAATTCCTTCCATTATTTATTTGAAGGAGACCATAATTTTTTTTTGAAGGCTAAGAAGCGAGAAAATGGAGAATGAGTTTTTCAAAAATCCTGTTTTAAAAAAATCACATAACTTGAAAAAATGACCTAACTTTGACCTGAAATTTTGCATGAAGAATAAATAAACCTTCCTATATCATCTCCTATAGTTTATAGAAAATAATAGGTCTAAATTTTCTATCCCATCTCATTTGCATGCTAGAACATTGTTTGTTCTCAACACTATTTTTGACCAACATACAAAACTAACTCCTGGAGCTAAGATGAGTCTAACCTTTGCTCATACATGTTGTAGATGCTTTCTTAACACCTATCCCATGATTTTTATAACCTATACCATCATTTTTCACTACTTTAGATACTTGAAACCACCCTGAAATGATAGTGTCACTCAAAATCCAAGACACAGTCTTCTTGAAACATCATGAATTCACTTTGAACCTCTAAAAAAATCTGATTAGCATGATATTGCACTATCTCTTTGACATCAACGCCTTCGAAATAAATGAAAAAAACTTGAAAATCAATATAGGTGCAACAATCTCCCCTTTTTCATTGATGGCAACATTCTGAAACTTGATGGCAAACTGAAATATGAGACAAGTTTCCAACACTCTCTCCCCCTTTGACATCTATGAAAAATATGCACAAGCACACCAAACTAATTAGATTGGAAAAATTCAATACCTTGCATGCACTCCCTATAAAGGTGTTGTTTTCTTTTCGAAGAATCCCAAGAATTCTTTGCTCATTTTCTTCCATGTAGCACCTGCAATACTCCTTTTGATAAGCTTCCAAAATCAGCCATCAAAACTTGTCTTTACATGACCACATTTTTTTGCCTGGGATTGGAAAACCAACTCCCCTGTTTGGACTCAAATTGAGCCCTATTGAAGCAACTTTAGCTACTTAGGTGCTCCCCATGTCTTTCTGAGACCTTTAGTGATTTTTAGGGGCTGAAACTACTCACGACTAGCTCTGAACAGCTTGGGTTTAGTCATCATATCAGCCACTTTTCTTAAAACACTTTTCTTTGTTTACTTCCTTAAGCACACAAAAATAGTTTTTGGTTCTTTTTTGATTTTCCTACCACCTTTCCTATTTCTCCTTTCCTTATTACTTTATCATGAAAGAGAACAATGTATCCTTGTTTACACATATGACTGAAAATAAGAAGATTGTGTTTTAAGCCTTTAACATACACAACATTTTCAATTATAGTTTTTCCATTATCTAGACTTAATGTACCTTTTCCAACAATATTTTCTCATGTGTTGTCCCCAAAATTCACTGTGGAGATGCCTTTTCCTCTAAGGAGATGACTTTTCTCTTGTTCCCTGTCATGTGGCTAGAACACCCAATGTCAATGTACCACTCTACATATTCACTTTGTGAATGAAGGGTTGTCTTTGGTATTAAACCTTTCTCATTAATATATGTAGAATCTGATTTAACCCTGTAAACTTTATTATTTTGTTGTGGAGGTATTTGATAGAAAAACTTGGCAACATGTCCATACTTTTGATAGTTATAACAAATCAACTCATTCTTGTTTCTAGCATGATAAGATTTCATGTGCCTACCATGACTTCTAGAGTACATCCTGCACTTAACAACCTTGTGACCAAATTCATTACAAGAATAACAATATCCATAAAATGAGTAAGCATACCTCATGGCATAATGTCTCCTTGGATAGTTATTCTTCCTGAAATCAACTCTCTTGACTTTAGGAGGTTCTTCACTTGTCTTGACCATCTTTTTGCTTGCTGATTTGTCATCTTCCTTCTTCTCTTCATATCCTAAACCAACTCTATAATTTTCTTCTTTTTGTTTTCTCAAAAGATCACTCAAAACAACAGTGCTCTTCTCAAATTTATGATACATTTTCAGTTTTGTAGAGGTCTGTTCTAATTGTGTTTGTAGCTGCTCCATCTCAGTTTTGAGCTTCAAATTATCTTCTTCTTTGACCTTGAAGGAATCTTCAATTTGTTTTACTTGTGCTTCAAATTACTTGATTATTCCTTCATGTTCTTGAGCTTCCTTTTCTGATTTTCTTCAAGAGATCTGATTTTACTTTCATATTATTTTACCATAATTTTTAGTTTTTGATTTCTCTTCTTTTGATGCTTTATTTCATCTAGTGCACTTATCAACTCAGCCTCAAGATTAAATTCTTCTTCTTCTTCATCTGAAATTTCATACCGAGTCTAAAATTTTCCTTTATAATTACTTGAATTTTATATTTAAATAGCCATAAACAAATTCTCAGCTAACATACCTTTGTCTTCACTTTGGAGCTACTAGAATCACTTGATTGTGAAGAGCTTGAATCTTCTTGAGAGTATAAATTCTTCTTATTCTTGAAGTACTTCTTGCCATTATTTCTCTTGAATTTATTATTATGCCTATCAGAGGATTCCTCATATTATTTGTGTTTATTAGGACATTTAGAAGAAAAGTGACCAACTTGTCCACAACTGAAACACTTGAATGAGATCTTACCTTTGTATTTTCCTAAACCTCTCTTCAACTTTCTTACAAACATGGCTTCTATTTTTTCATCATCTATGTCCATGTCAGAATCAACTTCCTTGTTCTTTTCTTGTGAATCTTTGTTTTCTTTGAAGGTTTCCTCCTTTGTCCCTGATTTTGAATCACTGATTCTCATCTCATATGCAGTCAATATACCATGAAGATCATCCATTGTTAGAGTAGTTAGGTCTTTAGCTTCTTCTACACTGATACTTTAACATCAAATTTTGAGGTCAAAGATCTAAGAACTTTTTGTACAATCACCCTCTCTTTTATCTTCTCTCCTAAGCCTCTGATCATGTTTACAATTTCATCAACCCTGTGTAAATATGAGGAAACACTCTCACCTTCTTTCATTTTGATTCTTTCAAACTATGCTTTGTAAGTTTGTAGTTTTTCTATATTTACCTTGCTATCTCCTTCATATATTGTCTTCAGCTTGTCCCACATCTCTTGGGTTGTAGTACACTACATAACTTTTATAAACTCAACCTTAAATAATCCACAAAGAATTGCATTCATGGCCTTAGAATTGTTTTCAGTTGCTTTCTTTCCTTTGAGTCGGTGTGAGGTGTAGCCAAAACAAGTATATCCACTATCAACTACATCCAGGACATATAAAATCCAATAGACATTAGGTAAGTATTCATCCTGACACTCCAGAAGGCATAATTAGACCCATTAAACAAAGGTGCTTTGGAAGTAGAGAAGCCACTTGATTGGTTTCTTTCCATAGTTTAATTCCTAGGATCTCCCTTGAGATGTTAGAATCAATTTACATGGGTTTGCTATGATACCAATTGTTAGAAACTATAAAACTGAGAGGGGAGTGAATCAATGTTTTCACAATTTACCTTCTTAAATATGATATGATAAAACCATAAACACACATAAGAAAATTGTAATAGAGAACAAAATGAAAAAAGGCTTAATGTGGGAAACCCAAAATGGGAAGAAAACCCACTGAAACTATGAACTATGCTTATGATAAATGTTTCCTACTTCTATTACATTAGTTTCAAGGTTGAGCTTCAACTAAACTAGGAGCTGTCACTCCTCAAATTGACCAATATAATACCTAGTCTGGAGGCTTCAAACCCCAACAATTCAATCAAATTCTACTAATATTTAGTGAGCTTCAACTCATAGGGAAGCTTCAAATCCCCAACTTATTTAGTCATTGCAATGACCTTCGCAAGTTACTACTGCAAGGAATCAGTAAATTCTGATATAAAAAAAATCAATCTTGATCACACTTCAAAAATATTCTTTGAACATCTGATAATGATCCTAAATTGGCACTCTTTCTCTAGCGCTATGACTATCTCGTGAATTCTTCTTCTTAACTTAATTACAATCTTGAAACTAGAGCCTTCATTCACTGGTAAACATCTCAGACATGAATGACATCAATGTACCTATACTACACTTTTTAATCTCAAACTAATGACCTCAATTCAATATTCAAGCACATACTTTTCTCCTGCTCGGTCTTCTAATCCTGTAAATTTTGAATTTCACAATCAATATATTTCATCAATTTCACAACATTCTCTTCATTTCAATTTTAGTTTCAAGCATCTAACTTTCTTGACATGGCATCAACTTATTGTAATTCAATTTACATTCATTTAACACACATCCTTAGCTCTTGCTCTCACTTTACAAAACTATTCACATTCAATTTTTACATTCATTCAATCATATCTATGTTATCTCCTTGATATTTCGCTATTTCCTTTTGTACCTATTTTTCATATCTAGCTAGGTCAATCAGTTCATTATTGTCCTCACACTTTCACATCAAATTCATTTACTTTTTATTTTTCTTCAATTTGAATCTTGACCTCTCTACCTTCCTTGGATATGAAGAGTCTTTAACTAAAGAGGTAGATTGAATTTCCCAACCATTCACCTTCCACTCGAGCTCAATTTTAATTCAAGTTTGAATCATGAAAAAAAAGTGACTTTTCACTATCATGTAAAGGAATACAAGAAGTCACCAAGTTAGAAGATGAATCACTCTTGTCTCTTAGGCTCCTCAAAGTGAGCTAGAAGAAGGATTTGTTTTACATTAAGTCCAATGTGGTCTCTTTATTTCTTTATCCATTCTTCCATTTTTAACTTAAGATTTCTTACACCATTTTAGTGACCACTTTCCTTGATTTTCAGAATAGGATAACACTATTATAGACTATGATATACAATACAAACTTGTAGCAAAGGTCCAATCATATGAAGAAATAAATTGAAGGTGATAGACATGGATTGTTTCTCGGTCATGATAAGGATTGTGCAAAGATACTAAGACCATTGTGAATTGTTTTTTCCAAATCAAGACACCATAAAATCCATAAGATGATCTCAAACATTTTATCATCATCTCATACCTTTAAACCATTGAGGAAATTGCTCAATTTGATCAAATAATAGGAAAAATTGCAAACTGTGCAAATTTAATAGTCCAACATGGTTTTTGAAATTTTCTGTCAAGAGAATCTCGTGAAACACTTAATCAATCAAAAATATTTATTTTGAAATATTTTGTAATCCTCTTCACAAATAATTTTTCAAAATTTCATTTGATTTGGTTGGCTAACGAGGAGATTTAAGAAAATATTTCTCCAAGAAACTCTAGTTCAGGGTTTTGAAAATTCGTTTACAACATTGACAATTTAGACTATTTATTCACCACCTTTGTATGAAAAATTGAATGTGAATGCTTCTTAGAGTTTTTTAATCATGTTTCCACCATTTCAAAGCAATGAGAATTGAAGGCTTGAAGGATTTTCCATAGCTTTAAGCATTGTTTGTATGCAAACACTGAAAAAACTTTTTTACCGTAGATGACATAAAGAAAGAACACTTAATAAAAACCTAGTCACCTCTCCAAAATAGGTGGATGTATTTATAATAGATGGAATACACCTTTACACTCTACAAATTTGATTGGTGCATGCCTCACCAAATTTGGCCATGAACTGAATTTGACAAGATATTTAAGTAGATAACGAAGTAGTGCATTTTACATCTCGAACTAAGCAAACTCGGCTTCTAAAGTCCATCATATAAAATGCAAAAATTAACACTCAAAAATCATGTCAATTTTCTTCTATTTGGTCATGTATCCAATTTTTCAGATTGATCAAGGTATTGCAATCAAAGATAAGTCTCGTAGGGTGGTGTGTTAACATGCATTGAGAAACATGCTCTTTAGGATAGTCTTGACCATCAAAGATTGAATGAATTAAAATGAGAACAAAAATTGAGAAATATTAAAAAAATCCATGTGTTTGTATAAGAGGTCTGAGCATTTTTTAGCATAAAATCCATTTGAAAAAATACTACTTTCATATGCTAGAGCATTTACATTAAGACAATCGAAACAAGTATCTATACCTTTAAGAAATAAAGCCTTCAAATGATTTCTAAGCATGAGGAACATCATGAATGGAAAAATAAAATAATCTAGATGTGATGAAACTAGAATTGGAGTCCAAAATTACATTTTTTCTCTTACCGATTTGGTGCACACCCAAAGAGAGAGAAAAAAGCTCCACCAAAATGCTCATAACTTTTTAACTACACCTCCTTTTGAAAAAATATTTTTGCACATGAATTTTATGCTAATTTAATCCAAAAATCCTTCTATTATTTATTCTAAGGAGACCATACAATGTTTTTGAAGGATAAGAAGCGAGGTAGCTCATAATGAGTTTTTCAAAAGCATGTTTTACAAAAACTCACATAACTTGAACAAATGACCTAACTTTGACATGAAATTTTGTATGAAGTATCAAGAAACCTCTTTATCATCTCCCAAAGTTCCTAGGAAATAATAGATCTACATTTTTCTATACCATCTCATTAGCTTGCTAGAACACTACTTATTCTCAACACTATTTTTGACCAACATACAAAACTGACTCCTAGAGTTGAGACAAGTCTAAATTTTTATCATAAATACTGTAGATGATTTATTAAGACCTATACCATTCTTTTTACAGCATGTAACATCATGTTTCACTGCGTTAGATACCGAAACCACCCTAAAATGACACTGCCACTTACCATCCAAGAATCCATCTTCTTGAAACATAATGAATTAAATTTGAACCTCTAAAAACATTTGATAAGCATGAACTTGCACTCTCCCTTTTCCATCAATGTATTTGACATAAATGAAAACAACTAGAAAATCAACAGGGTGTAACATAAAATCAAAGTGTGGACCCCAGTTTTCTTCTCAAGGTTGGCTAAATGCATTTCAAATGGCTTTGGGTCATCTTGAGCCACAAATAACTTCCCTAGATGTAAGAACCTGAATTCCTATAATAGTGTGTAAGTGATGGATTTCATCTTGTGAATCAAATGTCTCCCAAGAATCATATTATAGTTGGTTTCCGATCTAAAATATAAAATTCACTCAAAATAGTCTTGTGTCCAAATGTGACTAGAAGCACAATGATTCCAATCAATGTTTCCTTAAGGCTTTCACACCTCTTAGCATGTTTCAAGTTAAGGAACAATTCATTTCCCCATATCCTAAATTTTGTAAAAATGAGAAAGGGACTATATTAACAACAACCCCATCATCTATCATTGCTTTCTTAACATAATTGTTGTAAATCCAAACTTGCAAATATAATGTGGGATCACCTCTCCATGCTAGCTCAATGTCAGTAGGCATATTGTTGATATGAAACACAAATCTGGCATCTCTCTCAGGCTACCTCGGAGGATAGACATCGAAGTCTATGTGATTGATTTGGGCCTCTCCGGAGGAGGGATGACATGGATTATATGGCCAAGACCTAGCGCTTCTAATAAAGTAGATATATCCATAGGGGAATTATTTAACAAATCCAAAAAGGAAATGTGGGAAAAGGTCTTAGTGAATTTTTTTATCAAATCATAGGCCCCTACTAGCTTAGGAGCTATTCACATATCATCGACATTGAGTGATAAACATGAAGAGGTTTCAAAGTATAATCATGCGTGCGAGTCTCCGTAAGGACTTTCGGTTTGATTTATAACTCAACTAGGTCTATAATTATAGGTTGATTTTAATTTTCCAAAGGAGGGGATACCCTGAAGCTAAAGTGTATGTAGAGGCTGCGTGATCATTGTTCCCTATAGGAGCCCCCTTGTTAGTAATATGAGAATTAAGCTTCCCATTTTTAGGACGTGTTGGGAAGGGAATTTGTAAATTTCGAGAGTAGAATTTGGTGGAGAAATAATCCCCATGTGAGTGTTTTGCATAGGTGTCATGGGATTACCCAAGAACATCTCAATGAAGAGTTATCTTTGGTCTTCCAGAAGCCATTTTATGAATTTATTACAATAATGACACGTTTGAGCATTGTGTCCTTTAACCCTATGGAAACCAAAATATAAGTTGGGATCATATTCACGAGGTCTTTGGTTTTGATTTTGTTGTGACCCATAGTTCTGTTATTGTTGTATTTTGGTTATTATAGTTGATGTTTGGAGGCCTCGCATGGGTTCTAATAATGATTTAGAAATTGGTTTGGATATTGGTTTGGGTATTGAATCATACCGGGCCTGAACCTATTGAGAATGAAGGGGAGGGAGACTAAAATCAACCACGTTAATAGGTGTGAAGTTTTCACTCCTTTGGTTGCTCATGTTTTCATTTTTATTTCCGTTATTTACATTGTTAGTGCTAACAACGTTCAAATTATTAGGTTGATCATTTACACCATCCGTTGTAGCACCATGGTTATTTTTGAGGACCTTGGGTCCTTGATTGTTATTTTTGAATCACCTGGGTAATTTTAATTACCTTGAGAGGGAGTGACCAATATCCCATTTGGACCATATGTCTTTCGTTCGTTTTCGATCACCACTTGGTTAATGCGGAGAGTGCCCTCTAAGACTTCGTCATAGATTGTAAGTGGAAACGTTTGTACCTCCTCCTTAGTTTATCAATTGAGGGAGTGGAGGAATAGATCACAAAGCTCCATTTGATCTATGTTCAGAGAATTGGAAGAGGAGTAAAGGATATACTATCACCTTTGAATGAAATAGGAAGTAGATTCGTTATGTTCTTGTTTAATATGTAAGAACTCTATGTTTTTGTTCTTAGAAAATTTTCATGTAGAAATCCTTGATGAACTCTGAGATGAGTTGCTTAAATGAATGAATGAACACTTATGGGATTATATAGTACCAATAAAGAGAAATCCCTTTAAGGTTCTTAGGGAATATCTTTGCTACAACTACATCCCAGGGAGTAGTTATCTAATGGCACTCACATATGCCTTGATGTGGGATTTTTGGTCTCCCCCTTTGAATTGGGGGATGTTTAGAAATGGAAATGAGAGAATGAATCCCTATATAGAAAAATCCAGAGGTTCTTTCAAGTATTCAAAGTATGTCCCTAATGCCTATGATTCAACCATTGACAAACCTTGGTGGGGAGGTGGAGGTGGAATATGAATTTGGTATGGTGCAACATAAGCATTGGTTATGGCATAAGAAGCCCATCGTTGTTGAGTGTATGGGCGGGTAAGAAAAAATCTCCCCTTGTGGTGATTTTGAATGCATATAGAGGTATGGGGGAATATTTTTTAGATACAGATTATCGGGTGCAAAACTAGGGAACATCACATTGTTGGTTGGAATGGCATTCAAGAACACCCTTTCTACTAGCCCTTGTGATGGGTATTCGTATGAAGAATGAGGGGGCATTACTAGTGTTCCTGATTTATTGAGAAGGTCTCTAGGGCTAGGAACACCCATATAGACCCGAGAAGGTGATGTTGTAGAGGGAACATAATTATAGTTTTGAACGTGGCAAGGGAATTTTCCTTTCCCTGTGAATGATGTGGAATGTGATGGTTGGGAAAGTTATAATTCCCTACTTCTATCCACCAATGTTGAAACCACATCACCTAATGAAGGTTTTACATTTTTTTAAGGCACGTGTTGAGTCTTGTTAGGGGGTAAAGGCACGTGGTGTTCTACTATGAATTGATCCTTGGTAGGCCAACCATCTTTAGATGAATTTAATGTTGTAGGAGGAGTAGAACCATTGTTTTGAAGAAGAACATCAATATACCCTTGCATCCTATCGAAGGATT
This sequence comes from Taxus wallichiana var. yunnanensis, assembly GCA_018340775.1. NCBI lineage: Eukaryota > Viridiplantae > Streptophyta > Pinopsida > Cupressales > Taxaceae > Taxus > Taxus wallichiana. Next base: position 828,025,387 of record CM031237.1, on the reverse strand, counting down.
GGTCTATAGTGTTAAGTTTTTCACCACTTTGGGAGAACCATGCTAGGAACTAATCATTTGGTAATAGATAGGAAGTGAGTGAATCAATCGAGATACTAATTTGAGTCCTAGAAAAGATCTATGGATAAAACCTTTGTTCTCCTATAAATTTCATATTGTTTGAGTTAGAGAACTCGATTGCGCATTGTGGTTGGGTTATCTTATCTCCTCAATCTTAACTAATGAAGTGGTATCAAACCCTTGAGGAGGGGAGTATGAGGAGATGATAGATTTTTGAGTAATTATGAACCCACCTTGAAAAGGAAGGTGACTATTTCATACTCATCGATGGTAATAATCTCCAAGACCCAAAATGGGCCTATCATATTCTTGACCCGACATATTTGGGGGGTGTATAAACACCCACATAATAATGGGAGAGGAGAAGGGTGGATGAAAGAAAATATCTAAGGAAAAGGAACTAGTCCTTTACATCGGGTTCACTAATTTTTTTTGCCTAACAATCGAGACATGACTCAAGGCTCATGTGACCTCCTAAGGTCATGTTGGGACAACCACAATGAAATGCATAGATGGCTATATAATGGATAAATAGGAATGTGGATGGAATGGGTGGAAGAAATCAAGGAAATCTAATATCCTCAACTAAAACAATGGGTATCTTCTTGTTGAGAGAAATGAAAGCCTCTCTTAGACATTATAGGGTAATGGTATCTTTGTCAAGTATGATTGTGGTAGTAAGTCGTGTCAATGTTGTTGAAGCTAAACAAGAAAAGACTTGGTTGTGGAACTCATGGAAATTATCCTTAGTCTTCTATGAATTCCTCTCTCGAAGATGGTCATGAATGTATGAAAAACGATAAGGTGAGGGAAAATCTAGTCTCTACCGGGATGATTGTGCCATATCTCTTGAGCATTATCTCGCTTCATCATTCGAGGCTTTCAATTATGAAATAATGCTTGGTAGAACTGGGGTGGTTTGGAATATGAGTTTCCTAAGGCCTTGATCAACGTCAGTGAATTGTGTAATCGTATTTGGTTGTAGTACTCTTGGATCACACACCATTTGTCTAGGTTGTCGAGGGATTTAGATGGTCATGTGGACATGCAAGCAAAAAATCTAAGGGAACAAACAAAGCACACAAAGAAATCGAAAGAAACTAAGGTCAAGTTCATGTAACCTAAGGCTATAAGGTAACGTGGGGAGCTTGTGTTAATTCCCAACTAATTAAATCTATGTTCCTAAATAAACCAAAGAATGCAAATACATTGATTTTTTTATTACTCTCCTTTAATCTACATGCAACTAATTAATTTAAGGAATGAAACTAATTGATCAAAATAATGAAACCAAATTTAATCTACTTTTGTATTTTCATATATTTTAGCTGAAAGGGAATAATAAAAATAATTTTTTTAATTAATCTAATATATGTTTTTGAGGATTTTCTTGGTATTCTTGAATTAAATAAATGAAAGATATACAAACAATAAAATTTCTTCTAATTAAATGGAAACTACTTCTATTATAAATAAATTAAACTAAACAATGAAATAACCTAATGTAGCTATTCCCTATAGTAGAATGAATTAAATCTAATCTAATTTAAAGAAGGATTTTCTAATTTGTAATTGTGAATATAATTCCTTTAGGTTCAATCTCATAATCACGGGAAGGTTGGAAAAATTCTCAGAAGAAATTTCTTCCGTGAGACTTCCTCAAGTAAAAACTGAATCTACATAATATTTTAAATAAAAATAAATCCAAACAAATGCACAAAAATAGAATCTTTTAAAACTCACTTCCCTTGCGAATACACAAGATAGGTAGGGAGGAAGCTTTCAAGAGAAGTTTTCTCATGTACTAGTGAAATCTAGCTAATGAATGAAATGAAATCTACTAGTAAATAGTGAAGAATTAAAAACTATGTGCACAAGAACTTCCTCTGAATCCTTCCTAGACAAATCCAAAGGGGAAAGATGAGAAGAACTATTCAATGGAAGCTACTTACATGAAATGTAGCTAATTATAAATTCTACTTCTTTAAAACTAGATTCTATATAACTAGGAAATGAAATCTATCTAATTAAAATAAACGAAGCTTCTAAGAATTCAAGTACACCTCCAACCTATACATGTAGAACCAAGATATTTTCAAATGGTGGATGTGTTTTGGAGATCTAATCATCTTATTTTCCAATGGTGAATCCAATATTATGCAAGTAGTTGTGTTGGTTGGTATGCACGAAGAAGATGCAAAAGTGTTGGAGCTAGTTGGTTTATAGGAATTATGGTAGTAATGATGGAAAGAGAGTAACGAGAAAAAGATTTGTGTTTTCTTGTGTTCTTCTTGGCAATATTTCGACAACATAACAGTGCAATTCAAAATCAAAAGAATCCAACCAATGCTTCGGGAAAAGATTGGTTTTTATAGAAAGTTGGTAGAGAAGTGGTCCAACCCACTTGGTAGCTAAGAAGTACCACATCACTCATGGGAGGGGAAGTCAACCTAATAAAAATAGTAAGTACATGAGGAGAATTTTATACACATCTATAAAGCTAAAAAAAACTGATTCGGTTAAGAAATGTGTGAGAAAAGTGAGTTGGAAGAAGGCAACACACATACAAAACACATTGTTTAAGTCCCAGATAAAAGCGCATGGAACCACCACTATGCGTAGAGTGGAAGTTATACAAATTCTCGTCTAGGTAGACCAAAGTTACATAACCTCCATGGAGGTTGCACAACAACCGTCGTGGTAGTTACATAACTTAAGGTGAAAAGGTTAAGGAAAGGGCTGTAAAACAACTTAGGAAAGCAAGTAAAAGTTGAAAAATAGATAAACAAGGTACAATACACTAGAAGAACATCTGCAATCAAGAAATTAGAATTTTATATCAAGCTAAGTTCATCTCCCTCTCCTTGCACCACGCAATGAAAAATGGCATGATCTAGTTAAGGAAAATTTTATTTTCCCTCTTTTCCCCATTCCCAAGGGGAAAAATGTGATAAAAAATTTCTCCCTAGTTTATCCCCTCCTTAGGTTCTCCATATGACCTGCTTCTAATTCCCAGGTGCTAAATCATGTTTTTCCCATCTTTCTCTCCTTCCACCTCATGATGACAATTTTCATGATCTGGTTGAGGAACATTTTATTTTCCCCTTATCCCCATTCCCAAGGGGAAAAAGGGGACAAAAAAATCCCCAAGTTCATGCTATCAAAACCCTATTTTTTAAACATAAGAAAATTTCTCACCCGTGACCAAAAAGTAGTTCTTAGGGTAACTCAAAAACATAAACAATTTTATTCCAATCTCATTTTCTTGCAGTTCAACCTGATATCCATTTTTGAGTCATTAAACCTCCAAAAACATGCAAAACCACTGTACATGTTGCCAAAAGTTTTTCATGACAACCATGGACATGAAAGAAGTGATTTCTTCATAACTTTCAAGTCTAAAACCAAATTGTAGTGATATTTTCATAGAAGATGACCATCCCAGGAAAGTTTTAGAAGAATGTTATAAAAAATATGATTATTATCTATATTTTTAATAAAATCCAACATGAAACCCTTACCCTATAAGTCATTTTTAGTTTCCAATAGTTACATTAGATGAATCACTTTGTGAACATTGGAGCATGGGATCTCGGGAGGAGTCAAATCCAATGAGGGTATTTTCGTTGCAAGAAGACATTGATAAGTGAACATTGTAAAAATATCAATTTTTGGTGCATCCACTTACTAAAAATAACAAGAATTTGAAAATTGCAAGCTCCAATCATTGAGAGCATCCATATTCGATGAAGAACAACAAACAAGGCAAAAGAAATTTTCCCCCAAAATAACAAGTTCGGAAAAAATAACTTACTAAAAATAGATACTTTCTAAAATTAGTAAAGAATCATCAATGGAGGTGAATTGAGTGTTTGAGGATATTCATAAGAAATAATTGTAGAAAAAGGATAAATTTCTGAAATAACATCTCATGGTCCCACCGGTCCAAAACATTTTAGTTTTCGGTGTAAAAATATGGTATTGGATCCATTTTCACTCATCTCACTCATTTTTTCCATCCTTAAATGGTTTCAAAGTTTTATCATAGGTTAAATTATAAAATCCAACCTCCATAAGGATCTTGAAGCATCATTCTAATTACCATTGTGCTAAGTAGCAAGGAAGACCATATCGAGGCATAACAAGTGAAAGCCAATAACATTGTGTAGTTGGAAAGAAGTTGAAGATGATTAAGAAATTCATTCAATTTCAATTCATCAAGAGTATGATCATCTTGGTAATAATATGAGAATCTCATCGTAAGTGTAGATGGATGTCTTCCCAAGAAATGCATAACTTGAATAGTGTTTATACAAAACTTTACTCATACTTGATAATAATCTCACATCTTAAAAGTCAAAGGAGATGGATTTTGTAGTGCCTTAGTGTAGTGTGTATGATGAGGAATATGTAGATCATTTTTCATTCAAGGACCAAACTTTCCATGATGAAGAAGGAATATATCTTCACGAGGAAGCAATTGAGAAATGCCTAAGTACCATAATCATGCTTCGACCTAAGTGACATTTGAGTTGAGGAAGTGAGTTGCAAAGTAGGAAAGAATGTCAACATGATCATAAATGAAATGAGAGATTCATGGCGCAAGTTGGGGAAAATATCTCCTAAAAGTGAATTGAAGTGAGATAATTGAGCTTTCAAGGCACTCAAGATCACCATGTGTAAAGAATAAAGGAATCAACTCATTCGGTTCAACCAAAGTGTCCACATCTCAAGAATCTCATTCAGATGTAATGTGGGGGGTATACTTTGGTGAATTAAAGTTAAGCATCAAGAGATTTGTGCATCATGGAGATGATTTTTTATCACTAAGGTCAATTTTGAAATCCTAAGTAAAGGGAAAGTGATCCTCACTCTTGCTATGAGATCAAGAAGGAACCATCATGAGTGATAACCATAGTCATATCAAGCTCACATATGGAGGTCTCATAACATTATTCCTATACACACATTCGAGTTTGAAGTGTGCATGCATATTTCAGGAGTAGATTGCAATCACCATGCCTCCAATCAACAAATTATTCATCAACAATAGATCAATTTATCCCTTCCTTTTCTCTCTCTTCTCTCTCTCTCTCTATATTATAACTTTCAATTAAAGAGTTAATTTTTGCTATTTTTTTCTATCAACTTAAGTGACAATAAGTATTTATAAAATGTAAAATTACTCTCTCAAATCATATGATAGGTACTTAATTTGTCTCTTATAAGGTAAATTTAAATGTTACAAGTGATGGGACATTTAGACTCATGTGGGGGGTTGGATGAAGAGTTGTATTGTAAAGTTATAAATTGGGACAGCCTCCTCACTTTAATGGAGGGTTAATATTGTTTTCTATCTCCTATATTCTCTCTAGGAAAAAGTGATCAAATTATTCTATCTCCTTTGTCTATGTTTCCTCTCCATCTCAACTAATACTCCAATAGAGCATTGTAATCCTACACAACCAGGGAAATATTGTATCTTTTGATGAATATAATGCAATTGAACTTGGTGTTGATTGTGTTCTTTGTCTCACTTTTCATATATATATATATCTTATTTTTGATAACATGGAAATGATATGATTTTATGTCAGTAAACTATGTATGTTATTTATTGATTAAAAGGGAGAAAGTGAAAAAGGGGTTTTAATCAATAAATAACATACATAGTTTATGACATAAAATCATATCATTTCCATGTTATCAAAATAAGATATATATATATATATATATATATATATATATATATCTTATTTTTGATAACATGGAAATGATATGATTTTATGTCGATAAACTATGTATGTTATTTATTGATTAAAACCCCTTTTTCACTTTCTCCCCTATCTACACACTCACTAGTTCCTCCATTGTACTTCATAAAAGAACTTTGCCAAAAGTGTATTCAAGTACCCCTGTGTGATCCCTAGTTGAAAGATGACCACCGATTGATAGAATAGTGTAAATATTTCCTTAAACATGTTCCATTCAAGCGCAGAGGGACCTAGTCCCAAAGCGTCTGTTAAAATTAGCTAATATTTCCTTACGAAAAATTATTTCACCAACAGTTCATAAGCTAATCTTAGGAGGGTCATCTAACATAAATAGAAGCTTACAAGAAATGAAATATTATCCATGATTATATGCTTTTAAGAAAGTAAGATCAGATATGTAAAAGATGTAAAATATGGTATTTTCTTTATAGGGATTGACGTTGATGAAATAGATTGGTGTTGATATAGGTGATCGATTCCGATCGCTTTATGAAGACATGATTTGATAGAATATGATTTCTAAAGTCTATTATTTTTTATTAAATAAAAGTATTCTTTGAATGAAAATAATAATAATTTAAGGTATTGAATTTGAGGATTGAAGGTAATTGTTTCAAATAAGAAATACTTACCTTAATGAGAGGGAAACTAGGTTTGGTTGACTAGATTTGAAGATAGATTTCTCTAAAGGAAGTATGAGACCGTAAAATCTCTTGATCTATTTTTGACCAAACCTAGAGATATTTGGACCTATTACGCACAAGTTGAGAGGCTAAATATTTGGGAATGAATTCAAAATCCTTGGGAAAAGGCTGAGCTAGTTTATATAGGATCAATGTCATTTCAACATATCCACACAGATTGGTGTCAATTTAGGAAAACTACATTGATTTATGTTAAATTTGAGGAAAATGGTTGAATTTGGTTTCAACCATTTCCTTCGTGATGTTTATGGCTTTGTAATGTCTTATGAGTTGTTTTGAGTTCATGGGAGGGTTTTTTAGGTTTTGTTTTGTTTTTTATTAATTTAAGTTTGTTTTATGGTTGCAGGTGGTTATAGGTGGTGAAATGGTAAATGTAAGTTAGTAGAAAGATAAAAATGATCATGTGGGGTTATGAAGGGGTGTCCTAGAGTGTGTATGCACCTATGGGAATTAGGGTGACCTAATTCTGGTGTCTACATTTGCCCCTTGTTGTCAAGTAGTTTATGATGGAAAATCCAATGGATAAAATCAAGTGAGATAGATTTATGTTTGATAAGATACTAGATAGGTGATCCCCATCAAATTGGGGGCCATTGTAAGACAATGTTATGGTCAATAGTTTGAATGAATGGATAGATGGATAAACATAAGAACATGTAGGTGATTTAATTTAATTTTAATTAAATCTATATTGTAGAGTAGCTGTTGTAATATATGATGTACAAATTCAAAAATGCAGCAATGACACAAGAAAACAAGCATATAAATGTAAAACCCTAAGCAATATGGAAAGATAAATAGAATTAACTAATTTCCAAATATATTGGAGGTGATCTGGGTAGGTAAAAGTGTTGATTAAGCTGTAGAAAACATCATTAGTGCTCGCTGTAAATTTTGAAACTTCAAAAGCGATGAAAAATGGGGGTGCCCACAAAAGTGAAGAGGTGCCTTATTGCTGACGACTTTATCTGGGTCTTGGTGGCTATGAAAATGATCGGGAACTGATTTTTGTTATGTCACAAGGGATTTGATGTTGATTCCTATTTGTCCCTTGATATTAGCTCTTTGATCATCAAGGGTACCCGTAACTGTAAATTATAATATCTACATGTAAATGTCCATAAACCACATAAAACATAATTAAAAAGATGCATAATGTGGAGAGTCATATCGACTGGACGATAGTCACCCAAAGAGTGAACTTACTTTTGAGAGATGCACTACATCTCAAACCCCATGTAGTTCTTGTGTGTGTGTGTAGAAATGATGCCCTAGGATTCCCTTGTGCAAGTTGCACAAATGATAGCAGGATAGATCTAGAATGTAGAAAATGTATAGTATGTGTGGAATGAAATACAATAAACTTCCCCTGTCTATGATGTGTATGCACAAGTATGCAACCCTACACCTTGAATGGATGTTAGATGGATTCCTTTGATTCTTTTTGTTCCTTTTTAATGCAATATTAGGTGGTAGTATGTAATGCTTAGTGCTTGGTCCCTTATTTTGAAAACATAACTATGTATTTATATGATTCCCTTGTTTGAATTTTGTAATTGAAAACGTAAAGGCTAAAGCGAAGTGATAAAAAGTAATTAAGAAGTGAAAAGGGATCCAAAAGGAAAGAAAAGGATAAAGAGGGATATGAGTACCGAGAAGGATAGGAGCACAAGAAGCTACTTTCTAGACTAGGTGCTAGTGTACGAAGCCATAGAAAGATAAAAAAATTTAAATACCGGAAAGAGTACAATATGTATAAATCTAATAAAAGTGTAGAATACCAAGTAAAAGGATAAAGAGAGTTGTCAATTACTTATTTTATTTATTAGAAAAATATTAGCATGCATTTAGGACCTAGAAATGTACCCAAGTGTGTATATTTTGTGTCTACAATAGGTTTCTTTGGGATTAAATTGGTAGATAGATGTGTTTCAATTTGGGATGGCCCAAGACTAGGCATGACATAAGTTGGCATTAGGGTGGGATAATATGAACAAGAATTCAAGTGATGGTGGTACCATGATCATTGTAGTCGAGAGATTTTCCTTTTACCTCATCATCCCAGAATGTCTCAAATATAGTCAGGTGCTACCAGATTATTATGGTGGCAATTTTTCATGAGCACTGGAAGGAGTGGTAGCCAATATGAATGAGTATTAGGAAATGTTTTCTTAAGGGCCAACTCATCTCTACTGGTACATGTGTATAGGTATTTGTGGGAGTGGTCGGTGAGGAGAAGATTTGGAGAAGGTGTGACACTTGTCTTGTAGTGTTGGGCATATGAGCATATACGGGTGATCTAACCACCTTTTATTCCTTGGGAAAGGTATTATGATAGGGAATTTGTGTTAGGTTTTTGAGGTGGAGGAATCATTTTTCCCATGATATAGTATCACCGAGTTTGGATTATTTTACAAGTTTGTTAATTTATGGAACTATGACTAGAAATTGACCTTAGGAAAGAGCGTATAACTATATCAAGACCATTTGTATAGTATCTAACCTATTGTACATTACCTACTTATATTTTGGATCTACAAATTTCTGGGAGTGTTAGCTACTTATAAATGTTTGTCATTGTTAAACTCTAGTTGTTAGTCATGTTGTGAATCCCTCCGAACATTATGAACAAGATATGATACCCTATCCATGGATGGAAAACCATCCAAAACATAAATTAGTTAGGTTGTAGGAACCATTTATGTTGGAACTACTCCAAAGAGGCCTCAAACCACATGTAATTATCTACATAACATGTGATATCTAAATGAATGTAACTATATTTAGAAGCCTCTTTGAGAAATCTTAACTTGAGTTTGGATATAGTTAAAATAATTGGAGAAGGGATGTTTGAGTGATTTTAGATGAGAGAAAATGACTCCTTGATATGGTAAGAAGCTTCATACTTGTAAGTATTTCTTCCTAATGACTATGGAGGTGAATTTTTAAGATATAGGGAGCATTGGTATCCCTTTACAAGATTAAGAAGTGAGTGTATCAAGTGTAGTACCATAGGATTTACTGAGGTTAGAAAATGATGTAGTGTTAACTTATTTACATAGGGTTCGAAGGTAAATTATCAAAGAAAGGAGGACATAGTAGGATTAAAGGACACATCGAATAATATAGAGCTGAAAGAAGAGAGGTTAGGATCAGATATACATTCCTAACCAAAGTATAAAACCTTGACCAGGGAAGATAAACATGATAAATGAGGCTTATGTCGCATTAGGTTAATGTAATAAATGGATTATATGCATTGAACTCTCATAATTTATCATAATATATACATGTAATGATAAAGATCTAGATAAGATATCTTGGGATGTATCAAGAACGAATAGAAAGGTTGTTTATGTTAACAAGAGTGCATTGTCAAAACCAATAGTGTTAAAGTGTAAATATCCAAATGTGAGTGTCTACATTTTCTCCCCTTTAAGTATGAAATGGAAATTACATGTTTAAATAAAAATATATCCGAGTGTGTAGAAACACTTTGCCTTTTCTTTGATTTTTGAAGAGTCCTATTGTTCTTGGTATTTCCATGCTCCATTATGAAACATGTAACCCTTAGTGTAGTCAATACCCATAATAAAGATCTAAAATTTAACTCATATGTAAAAGGTAACATGTAATATTTTTATTTGCATAAAAATGAATCGAATAATTGTAAAAATGGAAGGAATACACATGTTTGTTTTATAGAGGGAGGATCTCACATGTTTTCTTGTACTTAGAGATTTGCATTGGTGAAATTTCAAAAATATTAGGGGTGATCGGTCCAAAATTATGTTGAGGAAAACCAATATTTTATATGCATGCAAGCCAATATGGAAATAGAGGAGAGAGAGGATAAGAGTAAATTAATAAATAAAAACTTGAAGGAAGAAGATTGTTTATCAAAGTCATTGAGTAACTTTTATATCTTCCCCTTTAAGTCTAAGAGGAAAGGAAGGATTACCTATGAAGAAACTAACCACTTCAATACCTTCTATAACCCCATGAACCACACTATTATAAATGGATATCAGCTGAAATTTGTAAATAAGGACATATAGAAGAAAAGAGAACAAGTTCCCCTATACACTTCCGATGTCTTTGCACAACTAAGTCAAAATTGAATTAAAACTATCATACACCGAAATGTAAATAAATAAAGGAGACCCATGCCACGAAAATCCATGAAAGCAAAGAATGGCGAACACGAGTTCCATGGTGAATAAGGTGTGAAATCATTGTGCTCCCTATAACTAATCTTAAATGAGTGATGTAGATGTGAAACTATGCCAAAAACCTATCGTTGTAGGTGATGATGTGAAAGCTGTTGAGAAAATGGGTGTAATTTTCCTAGGAAAATACGTGTGAAAGGGTTAGAACCATTTGTAATTGTAATGTCCCACTTCTAGGATAATCATAACGAAGACACTTATCCTATTTTGTCTACTTGACAACTAAGGAATAAAATTAAGGGTGACTTAAGTTCTAATATTTTATTATAAAGTGTAGAATAAAAATAAAATAAAAGAAAAACATTATATACACTTATAATAATTTATTAGTGACTTAAAAATTAGAAAAGGGCAACACGAGTGTGAAAATTACTTGAGCCAAATTGTTTATTTTTAGTAAAGTGTGAATTGCAATAGTGAGAAAAATAAATAAGGAAAAAGGAAAAAGCATATGGGCCAAAGTTATCCACTCTAGAAAAATGTGACTTGCATGAGGAAGGTTTTGGGGGAGAAACATTTAATGATGAGAGAGTTGATTGGTCATGAAAAGTGGCTATTTGGGTCACTTATTTCTTTAAAGAGGCAAGTCGACTTGTGTTGGAGGCATTCTATTATGAAAAAATTTGGAAACCATTTGTGAACTAGGTATTTGCAGTTGCTTTCTCACGAGGATGAAAAACCTTATGAGAAGTTGAAGGAAGAACATAAAATATTCTTTTTGATTCATCTTTTTGGCTGAATATTCAAAGGAAATCTACTTGTTGAAGTATCATATATTGTCAAGCTAGAGGACCCAATTATAGGTTGTTTTTGCATAGATAAAGGGTATAAAAATCAGATTTGATACTTGTTGCATAAAGTTGATTCTTAGTCATCTTTTATAAAAATTTAGTGTGTTCTGGGGACCCAAATCTTCATTTTAAGTTGTAACTTTAGGTATGGTCCTGTAGATTTTTATTGAATAAAATCAATCTTGTTTGGAACTCATAACTAGTACTTTCATTCTGCAGATTTAATAAATTATTTCAGTTCTATTTTTGCATCATAAATCTACATGTTTTTGTATATTTTGGCCTTATAAATACAAGAATTCAGATTGGAATAATAATTTCATAACATTAGGGAAGTTGGTTGTGTTTTTCATCATACCCTAGTTGTGTTTTACGATTAAAATTCTGATCTACATCATAGAAACAATTATATCTATTTTCTAAGTTGCATTTGGTGTTTGGATTTACCAAAAATCCAACTGGGGTTCTAAGTGTCCCATTTGGGGACATTATAGTGGTATAAAATCCAGTTTTCCTCCCAACCTCTAAGGAAAGATTGAGATTTCAGATTTGAATGGATCGAGATGAAGAACATTTCAAATATCAATTTCAAAGAAGAACTCCAAGAAGAGGAGGGATGGATGATGAAGAAATACCTCCCCCAATGATGAGTTAAGCTACATGAATGAGGTGTTTTCTAGGGGTAACAGAGAGCTACAAAACAAATTGCTGGAGTCACAAAGATATCTTAGAGACTCCGTCGTAGGATCCATTGCTGATTTGGGTAGATCCTTGTAGGGGATATTTTCTAACTCTTAAGGGAATCATAGAAATCATGGTGAGGGAAGTTCTTCTAGCCATCATGTGGGATGGGTTTCAAACAAGACTCCTTCCAAATTCTTTCATGCTAGTTTCCTTCAAAGGAATGAGCCACAAGAGGAGGAAGAACAACCACCTACACACAGGTTTATGGGAGAAGTTAATATTTTTGGAGATGAGTATGCATCCTTGAATCCCAACACAAGGAATTTGCTTTCATTAAGGGATTTTTTCCAACTAAGGAGGAATGAAGGGCCAAGAAAAGGGTAAGTCAACCACAAGAGCCAAGGAAAGATATTCAACATAGGTTGGGTAAGATTACTCTTCCTACATTTGATGGTACAGATAGATGTTCAGCTAGAGCTTGGTTGCAAAAGTTAGATACTTGTCATTGAATCCTATGTTTGAGGAAGAGGCCCTTAAATTTGTCACCTTGCATTTAGATGGTGTGGCTCACGAATGGTGGTATCATGGTCTAATAACATAAGGACATGGTTCCATCACCACTCTTGAAGAGTTTGGAAAAATAATAACAGAATGATTTGATGGACAAGATCCAAATGTACACTTCAGGGAGTTAGCACAATTCAAGTAAGAGGCATCCGTGGAAAGGTATGTTGCTGATTTTCAGAAATTAGCAGTCATGGTTCTGATATTAGTGAGAGAAGATTTATTGTATTATTCATAGAGGGATTGACGGAACACTTTTGAGGTTTGGTAAAGGATTTTGAGCCTCCATCTCTTCAATATGCTATAAAAATATCACTAACTATGGAATTTACAATGGGAAAAGGTAAAAATATGCATTTTGGGTAGGAGAAAACATTATCTTTGGGGAAGAAAAAAAAGTTCACATGAACCCTCAATGATAGCCCTAAATGACAAGAAAAGAGAAAGCTTGATTAGTAGGAAGCAAGGTAGAGCACAAGAGCGGGAAAGAAACAAGTCTGAAATTGAAGAAAAGAATGAGCTAAGAAGGAATAAATTAGGCTTTGATTGGAAAGAACCATGGACACCCAACCATCTTTGCAAAGGTAAGGGATCTATTCATTATATTGAAGTTTTTTCTAATGATGATAAGGATGAAGGTAATGCTAATCCAAAAGATCAAGAAAAATAAAAGAAAGTGGTTGTCATAAGTGCTACTTTAGCTACACTAACAATATTGCCTAGTTTCTATGCATTCCATGTGAAAGGTGATATTCTTGGAAAAAGGTCACCATATTGATTGATGGTGGAGCAACACACAACTTCATTGATGAAAATTTGGTTGCTAAATTGGGCTTACAAGAAGAAGAATTCCAAGGATTCAATATGATTACGGCGGATGGAAAACAAATCACATGCACCAAGAATATTCCTCAACTTCAATTCACCATGGGAGGTCATGAGGTAAGTGATGAGTTTTATGTTGTTGGCATTGGTGGGTTGGATTTAGTTCTTGGTGTGCAATGGCTTCAATCCTTGGGTGATTTCAATCAAAAATATCAAACCATGGAGCTGAAATTTAAAGTGCAAGACAAGGAAATTGTGTTGCTATGTATGAGGAAGGGATTTCCTCAAAGAATGGCAACCAAGACCATGAATAGAATATTTTAAGAAGAGCATATTTCACAAGAGGTTTTTGATGAAGAAATGAACACAACATTGCAACAACTAATTTGTGAAGAAATTTATCCTTTTGTGGACCATGTTGACCTCATGAAGTATGATATAGGAAAGATAATTTCATATATGTCACATATTAATATTTTAGTTGAAAAGAGTGATGATCTAGATGGTTAAATCTACAATTTTCATTATGTAATGCCTTTGGTACAACTATGTGTATATGCGCAACTTGTGAATGATGTGGTGATAAGTTTTTGCTCATCTAATAGGTACAAGTGCTAGGATTTTGAAATAGTTCAACATATTTTTGTCTACGAGTGCATGACACCTAGACAAAAGAGTTTAGAATTTCTTGAGGGAAAGAAATCTTGGAAAGGGAGGATTGCAATGTCCCATTTCCTAGGATAATCATAACAAAGACCCTTAGCCTATTTTTTCTACCTGACGGATAAGGAATGGAATTAAGGGTGACTTAAGTTTTAATATTTTATTATAAAGTGCAAAATAAAAAATAAAAGAAAAGAAAAATTAGATAAACTTATAATAATTTATTAGTGACTTACAAAATAGAAAACGGAAACACATAGTGAAAATCACTTGAGCTAAATTATTTATTTCTAGGAAAGTGTGATTTACACTAGGGAGAAAAGATAAATAAGGAAAAATGAAAAGGTATATGGGCCAAAGTTATCCACTCTAGAAAAATGCGACTTACATGAGGAAGGATTATTGGGTGGGAAAAATCATTTAATGATGAAAGAGCTGATTGGTCATGGAAAGTGGCTATTTGGGTCACTTCTTTCTTTAAAGAGGCAAGTCGACTTGTGTTGGAGGCATTCTATGATCATCAAAAATTCTGAAAATTACTTATGCTGAGTATTTGTAGCTGCTTTCTCTGAGGATGAAAACCCTCATGAGAATTTGAAGGAAGAACGTAAAATATTCCTTTTGGATTCATCTTTATGGTTGAATATTCAATGGAGGTCTACTTGCTAAATTATAATATATTTTCAAGTTAGAGTGACCCAGTTTATAGGATATTTTTGTATAGATAAAGGTATGAAAAATCAGATTTGATACTTGTTGTATAAAGCTGATTTTAAGTCATATTTTCTACAAATTTTGAGTGTGTTTTGGGTTCCCAAATCCCGATTTCACTGTAACAACAGATCTGGTCCTGCGCATATTTTCTTGAATAAAATCAGCCTTGTTTGGAGCTCATAACTAGTACTTTCATTCTAAAAATTTAATAAATTATTTTAGATATGATTTTTCATCATAAATCTACATGTTTTTGCATATTTTTGCCTTATAAATACACAAAGTCAGATTGGAATAATAATTTCATAACATTAGGGAAGTTTCTATGTATTTTACATTATACCCTAGTCACATTTTCCAATTAAAATTCAAACCTACATCATAGAAAAATGAATATCTATTTTCTAATTTGCATTTGGTGTGTGGAATTATCAAAAATCCAACTAGGGTTCTAAGTGTCCCATTTGGGGACACTACAATAAGGTCCTAATCAAATTGTATGTTTTATACCCTACTCCTAGTTTTTAACATTTTTGTTCTTGAAGTTCTTTTTGAGCATTTTTAACCTTTTTGTACCTATATGTTATCCTAGAATTTTACCAGTATCTAATGTAGGTGTATACTATACATGGATGAACACCCATTCTTTTAAGGATTATGCAAAAACCATGTTGATCAAGTGGCTCAAAATAAGATATGTGTTCCCATGCAATAGATGTATGAGAAGCTATAGAAAAGTGTAGGATATTAAAGAGTTAGAAACCTTGAATAACCTATACCTACAAAAAGGAAGTTTTATACATGGTGGAAACCATGACACTAAATAAGATAAATAATAGAAACAAATGGAAATAATAGAGGCAAGTAGAAATGATAGTAATAATGCATATATAAGAAAAATGGCAAAAATGAAGAAGTTAGAGTCAATAATACACAAATAGTGTGACATAAAAGGTGTAAAGCCTATAAACAATGGCCACCCTTTGTGTCACAATATAATTAAAGCCCATAAGATGGAAAAAAAAATCACACAAGATAGGCATAAATCCACAAACATGGGACACACTGTGGTGTCACAGATAACAATGACACGGCCAAAATTAGTAAAGAAATCAAGTAATAACACACATAACATAACAAATAAGTATGTATGAAAAGTGATAGTGTCAAAACATGATGAAATAACAAGCGATATAATAAAAGATACGTGTGAAGAAAGATGTGTTAATTTTTCACAAGACATGATTGTTGAGGAAAAATCATAGCACCCCCAAATGGCCTCGGATATGAGTGGGGCATTCGGTGTGATTGCACAACATGGGACCATATCTCAAGCTGTGGGACTTATGGACTTGAGATGGCCCTCCGGAAAACGTTATCTTCTTCTTCCTAAACTACCTGCCACAACCTACTCTAGTGTAGGAAAACTATCTAATCCTAATGTAACCTTCCAAGGAAATAGGGAGAGAGAGAAAATAAATAAAAATAGAGCCTACACTAAGCGGTGATACACCAGAAAAGGAAGTGGCTGATAAAAAACCCAACTACCTAAAATGGAGAGAGGTGAGAAATGGAGAAGGTGGACAAGATGCACCACAGACCAGAGATGAAGTTCACATGGAACTCCACTTCAACCCATTAATCATAGCTCTTAGAACCTGCAATAGACATCGAGTATGCACAGTAGACCTTGAAACGATGAGAGGAGAGAAGAGACAATAAAATGAGCAAAGGATGGACAAGATGCATCAAAAAATAGATTTGATTTCTCCAAGAGTTTGTACAAGTACATCATCAGTGGGCAAGAGGAAAGAAAATTCCATTACAGATCCATGAGAGGAGGCTTAAAATCCACATTCTACCCTAAGGAAGAAAGAGAGAGGGGAAAAAGAGAAACAATGACCAACCCTTGAAATATGCCACTCCTTTACAATATATAGAAGAATGAGAGAAAGGAGAGAGGGAAGAATTTGAACCCTACTTCAACTACCTTGATAGTGCATTGAATTATACCTATAATAATGATAGGCTCCCTGATAGAGTCTATGCCTTCACGTTATGTTCCTTCATTGGGAAAGAAGAAGGAGGCCCATTATTCATCATTACGGTAGGTTGGAGACTTGACATCCTCAAAACGGCAGCCAAAACATTAATGGTGGTGTGTGAAAAGCCGGCACCGAGAGCTTTCCAAAACGCTCGTTTTTGCTTGAATCAAGCTCCTAGTTAAAAGTTATGTCTGCGTGAAGGTCAAGGTCGGACATTTAACATGTGCTCTCAACACTTAAAAATTCTGTCCATATAGGGTCCAAGTGGTAACCTGCGCATTTTGAAGATTCAGCTCCTTCTTCTCACTCTTGTAGTTGCATCGAACTAACACGTGGCGAGATTCCATAGGCTCTTTCTATCTCCTTTGTCTTCCGATTGATTTTCTTTCATTGGCGGAGATGTTCTTCCGACTCGAGACATGTGGAGGCTTTGCACTCATTTGGAAACGCCCACGATTTTACCTTTGAAGTTACATGGACAAGACATGTGGAGACCTTCGCAGAATTTTGGAATTTTTAATGACCGACCTTACCTTTTGGACTCGACCATGTGGTGGGTTAGTGCTCATCCGGGAATAGCTTTTGGGTTCACCTATTGAAATAAAAATGAAGAGACGCATGGATCCTTCCGCGGCTTTTCGTGTTTCTTTGTGTTTTGGCTAAGTCCCTTTTTCTTGGTGGGGCCATATGTCTAAGCCTAGACGGTGGAGACTCATCGCACATTTGAGGAACCGCTCTTGATTCTTCCTTTTAAGTTCGCCAATGAGGAATGTGGAAGCTTCACGCTCGTTTGGGGTCTTCCTATGGATTATATCTCCTAAGTTGCATCGATGAGACACGTGGAGGCTTTCGCCTACTCCTTTATACTTAGTCAATTCGGACACTGTTGCCCATTTGAATTTTGTTGGAACCTAGACACATGGAGATATGGTGTTCATTTGAGTCTCTACTTTGGGTCATGCCTTTGAAATTACACTCGATGAGGCACGTGGAGGTTTCCCTCGACCCTCTTATACTTAGTCGATTAAATGGTCGGATCTGTCCCCTTTTTAGACTGGGACATGTGGAAGCTCCGCGCACATTTGGGAACCCACTCTATATTTTCCTTTGAAATTGTGCTGAGTTGACACATGGTTCCTTTCACTTTGGCCTTAGAATTTTCAACGGATAATTTAACTTTTTGAGGCTTTGACCACGTGGTGAGCCTACGCTTGTTTGGAGACTACCCCTTGGGATTAACATTTGGAGTTGCGCCATTGAGGCATGTGAAACCTTTGCGGTTCTCCAACTTTACATTTGGTGAAAAGACTTCGTGGGATCACAGGCCTACATTTGAAAACTGTGCCATTTTACGAAAAGTGTAAAAGTTCCAAAATGCCCCGCAGACCCGCCGACCCACATTTACACTTGGGAAAAATTTCCTCTATGGCCCCGTAACTTTACATTTGGCAAAAAGTCATCCTCGGGCCCGCCAACCTGCATTTTCCACTTAGTAAAAGTAATCCTTCCTTGGCCCATGGGACCACAATTATAACTTGTGCCATTTACGAAAAGTTCAAAAATGCCAAAATATCTCCTGCCGCAATCTTCCCTGGTCTACAATTTTCCTATTGGCAAAAAATCTTCCCTGAGCCCGCTATTTACAAAATATAAGGAATTAGAAGGACTTCTTTATATTTATGGAAAGGGAAGAAATTTCCTATCTGATGGAAATGCTTTCAAGGGACCTTAACTAATTAAAATATATAAAAATTCAGATTGAAGCAAAAAGGGGAAAATGGTGTTAGTTGACCAAAAATAAGTGTGATCTTATTTTGGTCAATAATTTGGTGACTCATGGGGATCACCTACCGCTACGTGAAATGAGATTACCTTGAAACATCCATTGGGAATAGAGTCTATCTGGTAAAAGAACTTTTAAAATCTAATCCTTGAGCCACTTGGAACACTACTGGAACTGGAGCTGATCTCACCAAATGCTACTTCCAATGTACTATGCACGAGCAACAAAACACCACAACACACTATGTAAAAACTAGAAATCATACATGCTCTAAGTAGAAAATACAAAGTGTGCAAAAGAACTTGTTTTTATGAAAGCCAACCTAAACTAACCTAAACTAACTAGAGGCAAGGGATGGTCAAGTAAATCCTACAACGGGAAGGGAGAAGTAGCTTTGCTTCCTCACAAAAGGCAGCCTTGCAAATGATTTGAAATTGAATATGGCTGCTTGTATGAGTGAAAAAATGACCATAAGCTGATCCTCCACCCAAATCATCAAGGTGTCAACTGGAAACAAGATAAATTCCTCTTTTAGTTGTTCTTCATTTAGATTGAAGAGGCATTGCAGCTGATCCTTGGTACTTTGATACTCATCCTCATGCCCTGGAGTGGGCATGAATGGTTTTGGATTCTCCCTTGGATTTAATGAAGCCAAGTACCTAATTGGGAATGGTTTGATTTGATGGATGTGCCCATGGTTCTAAATTTCAACTCCAAGAGTGGAGTCTTCCTACAAACCTTCTTGGGTGGATGGTGTGGGAGAGATGATGACATCCTCTTGCTCTTTTCCATCCTTCTCCTATGAAGAACATGGAAGATTCATATCTTCCAACCTTCGTTTCAGAGGGATGTTGTGAGATGCGAGCTATTGTCCTTGGATGTTCTCCTCTACGACGAGAAAAATCAAGTGCTTGGAAGGTGGATTATGGAAGAGAAAATGACATGATCTCCTTAGGATCCTCATCATTGAATCAATTCTCCAAGTCTGACAGATAGTCTACCTCCTTGTTTTCCTACTGCATGTGCTTGACCTCCTCCATGGTGTCTTCCTAATCTACATTTTTCTCACCATGGTTCCCTTCATCCTAAAACATGAAGTTTTAAAGATAAGACTCTTCTTCAACATAAGATCCCAAAGCGGATGAAGTGGGAGGAATAACTAAATTTTATTCTATGGTCTTCTTTGCACATGAAGCTTCACGGAATTGTATGGTCCTCCTCCATCATGGGTTCATCAATCAAATCATGCCCGTCAAATGAAAGTAAAAATATTCAATAATGATTTCTTCATTAAGTGGCCTCAACTCGATTTGATCTCCTCCAGTTGCTCCTCTTCAATGGGAATTGGAGCTGATTGTTCTTCTTCCTTCATGGATGATTGTGCAACTTTGATTAGATCAACATCCTTTTTAGACAAAGTGCCATTATGGACACTGCATTCAGAGAAAACAAATTTTTGATCTTCTTCCTCTTGTTCTTGTTCTTCTTCTACTACAAACTCAGCCTTAACCACCATTGGCTCTTCAACCTTGACCTCCTATGTTGGCTTAACCATCAAGGGGATATTTGTAATCCAAAATTTGGCAGCCCAAATCTTCATATTTTCTATCATTTCTTCTCTGTTGGGTTCCTCTTTTCTTTTTTTTCTCTCTTGAATGGATTCTTGAGTCTCTTCCCAACATGGACTTGGGAAAGCAGGAGGAGTGGTAGGTTGGGATTCAACTAGTTTTTCTATTGTTTGTGGTGGAGAGGGAAGTGGACTTTCTTGTTTGTTTGGAGGGAATGACTGCTTGGAAAGGAAAGGGAAGAGGAATTGAGATGGGATGGAAGACTAGGAGATGAATAAGGAAAATCAACATTTGGGGTAGCGAGGGGATTGACTCTTGACCATGCTGAAATGATAAAGTTTGGGATGGAGAAAAGGGAGCATAAGGAGTTAGTGACTGACTTACCCATTGACAAGGTTGTCTTACACTTTTCTCATATGCCTCAATATCCTCAATCCACTTTGTGCAAGGTGAGGCAACATATTAACCATGAATTTAACCTTCTCCTGAGGGTTATAATGTCTTGGCATAGGGCCGGCCCATGGATAAGGTTATAGCCAATTTTGAACGCTTTCATCTAAGTTGTGGCCCTTGATTGTACCATGTGAGCCTCCATTATCAGAGTTTCCATGTACAAATTAGCTTCTTTAGGTGTGGAACTACCTCCAAAATCTATATATCCATGCTCTGTAACAACTGTATAGTTTGGAAAATGACCAAAATGATTTGAATCTAGCTCACCTGGATATCCATAGTGTTGATTTTCATTGTGAAACCTTTCTAGAGGTGTGTTGAAGTAACCTAGAGATGGATCTGAATAGCATGGTTTGCTGCAAGTGTGAATTCCAAGATGGAAATGAAGTCATGATTGCACAACTTCATGGAATGGAAGAAAATGGGAGATGTGGAAAGGAAGATGAATGAAGATGGGTGGAAATGGATGGAAGGAAAGTTTGTAACTCAGATAATGGGTTGTTGACCAGATGGAGTTGCAGATGTGCTTTGTATGTGCCTCAAAAGGCTGAATCTCACTAAGAACACATCAACTTGATGAAATGAAGTGGTAAGGTGCTTTAGACATGTCCCACCGAGCATGCCAAAACTGTTGAGGCAAAATCATAGCACCCCTGAATGGCCTAGGATATGACTGGGGAATTTGGTGTGATTGCACAACATGGAACCATATCTCAAGTTGTGGTACTTGCGGACTTGAGATGGCCCTATGAAGAAAGATGGCTTCTTCTTCCTAAACTACCTGCCACAAGCTACTCTAGTGCAAGAAAAATATCTAATCCTAATCTAACCTTCCAAGGAGAAAGGGAGAGAGAAAAAAACATAAAAACAAAGCCTAGAATAAATGGTGATACACCAGAAAAGGAAGTGGTTGATCACAAATCCAACTTCCTGAAATGGAGAGAGGTGAGCAATGGAGAGGGTGGACAAGATGCACCATAGACTAGAGATGAAGTTCACATGGAACACCACTTCAACCCATTAAACACAACTCTCAGAACTTGCAATAGACATCAGAGTATGCACTGTACACCCTGTAACAATGAGAGGCAAGAAGAGACAATAAAATAAGCAAAGGATGGATAAGATGCATCACAAAATATATTTTATTACTCCAAGAGTTCACACAGTACATCATCAGTGGGAAAGAGGCAAGAAAATGCCATTATAGAGCCATGAGAGGAGGCTTAGACTCCACATTCTACCCTAAGGAAGAAAAAGAGAGAGGGGGAAGAAGAGAAACAATGACCAACCCTTGAAATATGCCCCTCCTTTATAATATATAGAAGAATGAGAGAAGGAGAAAGGGAAGAATTCAAAGCTTGCTTCAACCACCAAGACAAAGTGCATTGAATTCCACCTATAACAATGATGGGCTCCCTTATATAGTCTATGCTTTCACATGTTGTTCCTTCTTTGGGAAAAAGGATGGCCATTATTCATCATGGCGATAGGTGGGAGACTTGAAAACCTAGAAAATGGTAGGACGAAACATTAATGGTGGTGGGTGAGAAGCCGACGCCGAGAGCTTTCCAAAACATCCCTTCTTGCTCGAATCCAAGCTCCCAGTCAAAATTTATGGTTGCACTAAAGGTTGAGGTCGGGAGTTTAACATGACCTCTCAACACTTAAAAGAGTTTGTCCATACAGGGTCCATGTGGTAGCCCTGTGCATTTTGAAGATTTAGTTCCTTCCTCTCACTCTTGTAGTTGTGCCAAACTGACACGTGGCGGCTTCCACGGGCTTGCTCTATCTCCTTTGTCATCTTCCGAGTCTCTTTCGTTGGAGGAGACATTCTTCATGACCCGAGACACGTGGAGGCTTCGCACTCATTTGGAAACTACCCCCATATTTTACCTTTGAAGTTGCACAGATAAGACACGTGGAGGCCTCCACAAGATTTTTGACTTTTCAACAGCCAACCTTACCTTTTTAGACTCTGACCACGTGGCGGGTTGGCACTCGTTTGGGGACTTCCTTTTGGGTTCACCTCTTGAAAGAGTGCTGAAGAGACATGTGGCTCCTTTCACAGATTTTCTCTATTTTTTATGTTTTGGCTAAGTCCCTTTTGTTTGGTAGGGCCATATGTCTGACCCTGGACATGTGGAGGCTCAACGCACATTTGAGGACCCGCTCTTGATTCTTCCTTTGAAGTTGCAGCTGATAAGGCACGTGGAAGCTCCACGCTCATTTGGGGTCTACCTCGGATTATAACTCTGAAGTTGCACCGATGAGACACATGGAGGCTTCCACCCACTCCTTTATACTTAGCCGATTTGGGCCTACTGCCCATTTGACTTGTTGGACCCTAGACACATGGAGATATGGCACTCATTTGAGTCTCTGCTTTGGGTCGTGCCTTTGAAATTGAACCAATGAGGAACTTGGAGGTTTTTTCTGACCCTCTTATACTTAGTTGATTAAATGGATGGCTCTGCCCCTTTTTTGGACATGGGACACATCGACGCTCCATGCACATTTGGGAACCCGCTCCATATTTTTCCTTTAAAATTGCGCTAAGATGACGCATGGCTTCTTTCCTTTGGCCTCATAATTTTCAACGGTTGATTTAAATTTTTGAGGCTCTAACCATGTGGTGAGCTTGCACTTTTTGGAGACTACCCCTAGGCTTAACCTTTTGAGTTGTGCCATTGAGGCACGTGGCACCTTCTCGGTTCTCTCGACTTTATATTTTACAAAAAGACTTAACGTGCTCATGGGCTTGCACTTGAAAACTATGCAATTTTGTGAAAAGTAAAAAAGTTCTAAAATGCCCCATGAGACCTTCCGACCCATATTTACACTTGGCGAAATTTCCTCTACGGCCTCGCAACTTTACATTTGGCCAAAATTCATCCTCGAGCCCACCGGCTCGCATTTTCCACTTAGCAAAAGTAATCCTTCCCTGGGCTCGTGGGCCCACAATTATAACTTGTGCCTTTTGTGAAAAGTGTAAAAATGCCAAAATATCTTTCACCGCCCCACCAGTCCGCAATTTTCCCATTGGCAAAGAATTTTCCCAACTGTGATTTTCAAAATATAAGGAGTTAGAAGGAATTATTTATATTTCTGGAAAGGGGAAGAAATTTTCTATCTAATGGAAATTATTTCAAAGGACCTTAAGTTCTTAAAATATATAAAATTTTAGATTGAATCAAAAAAAAGGGGGAAAATGGTGTTAGTTGACCAAAAATAAGTGTGAGGTCAAAATTTAACATGTGCAAAATATATGTAATCAAGTGTAATGAGGAATTAGAAAGGAACTATAAGATAACCATATTACCTATGTGTAATGAATAAAATATTCCCCCATATTTATATGACGTCTCGATAAATGGCTAACCAATACTGTCATTGTGTACCTTTCAATGTGTTTCCTACATTAAGCTCAAATTACCACGTGATGTATGTGTGTAATGCATAAAGAGATATGCTATCTATCAAAGCCACAATGACAAGTAACATGTGTTATGTAAATTTATAACAACACAATCTAAGTGTAGAGGTCTTGGTTTTGTATTTTGTAAATAAAAGTTTTTTTTTTTTTTTGTATTTTGAAACCATGTTAACACTTTTTATTTATTTTTATTTTGATCTATATACAAGGAAGAGGGGTAGCATTAGGATAACCAATGAGAACCTCTTGAAGAGGTTGAGAAAATATTGATGGAGAGGAGACTTGAGTCTCAATTTTGCTAAAGAGTGTGAATCACATGAAAGTGGTATAGTGGTAGTGATGTTTTTTCAAAGAAGACATGTGAGATGAAGTAGATGCATGGGTAGCATCTGAAGTAGAAGAATTTTTAGAGGAATAAAAGAGTTAGTATGAATATAGATACCATGATATATACAATACTTGTGAGAAAATATGGAGAGAGAATGTGTAATAGATGACCAATGTTGGATCATATAAGAGTAGAAGCCATTATAAAAACCTATGACACGATTCCCATATCAAGAGACTTAGGAGAGCTAGAGGCATGATAGGTAGTGTGTGTAACCAAAGGCCTATTGGGAGACCTAGTAGAGCTAGAGCCATGATAGAAAGTGTGTGCAATGAAATTCCTATTGGAATACATAAGAGAGATAGATTCAGGAGAGGTAATGTGTAGAACCAAGGGATTGGGAAAGAACCTAGGATGGCTAGAGAAATGAGGAGTAGTATGTAAAACCAAAGACCTATATTTGGATAAAATAGGAAAAGGGATATGAACTATAGAACAATTACTAGGTAAACTAGGATAAGGAGCCTCAAAGAGAATGCCTCTAATTGTCACAAACTCCGATTATGAATAATATTGAAACATTGGTGAATGAATAATGGAATATCCCTTAGATCACATCGCGAAGGGAGACCTAAATGTATCGAACGTGATCTAAGAGTAGTAACAAAAAAATGAAATTGGAGTGAAGATAAAACATTAGTAATAGGTAGAGTAATGCGGTGAAATCAATGATTAGAATCAAATGTGAGATTATTTGTAGAAATGCTAAGTGATTGAAGTATCATGAGAGAGAAAAAATTATCATTGTTATGTGGATAAATCAAAACACCATGTATAGGTAATTGATTAATCAAAAGGGAATGTTTAGAGTATCCAAAACAATTGTGTCATCTATATCAAAGTCATCAAAAGTATTGAGTGGTACAAGAGATGATGTGTAAATGATAGTGCCATTCATTGCATCCAAAGGAGATCATAAGAGGGTGATGATAGCAATGCATGATAAGTATTGTGCAATTTTGAAGTAGATTTATGTTCTTCATAAAAGGAACGATAAACAAATCATACTAAGCCACAAAGAACTCAAATGCTAATTAAACACCAAACTCAATAAGATGAAAGTAATTTGCCAGAATAAATCTACATAAACCTTTACAAACAAATGAGAAACAATATCATATATTATTATGGAACTCAATGAAATAAAATGAGAATCATCCTTACTTATATAGGTAAGGAATATCAATCTAATAACCATTCAAGGTTGTAGATCAAGCCATATTTCAAGGAAACAACTAGTCATCAAAGAAATAGTCAAGACCATAAATTTAGGAAAGAACTAGTCATCAAAGATTTAGTCAATACCATAGATGAAGGAAAGAACTATACCCAACAACTAAATAATATCTCCTTAATATCTAAATGAAATAAAATAAATATCCAAACACATAAGTGGGTGAGGATGAATACAATTTTGGGCCCTTAAAAATATTGACTAAGTACACCAAGGCGCATAGGTACGCAAGACATGGATTGAAGGATGGGCGTGCAAGAAGAAAGCACACAAGGCCTAGTAGAAGAAGGGCGCATAGGATAAGGCACGTGGATAGAACTCAGGTTTTGGGACTTAACCATATTTGGTGTCTCGGGTAGGACACGGGAAGCAGGACCCGACCATGCATGCGAAGTGAATAAGGTGTCAGACTGGCCGCATGGGGCCCACAAAAGGAATATGCTTAGTGATGGAGGCACACATGGGAGACCATCATGTCAAAACATGCAGAGCCCATGTTGGAGAGTAGGCACACCTAGGAGACCATCATGGTAGATTATGGAAGATCCCATACTTGAAGGAATATGTCCCCATAGAGAGCCCATACAGACGCTTGGAAATAGATCTAAGGCTATAGAAGGAGACATTGGCGGTGCAGGATGCCTATATATATGGATGCCCACGAGAGGGTAGAAGGGGGTTGAGAGAGATAAAGAGCCGAGGCCGAGAAAGAGCTAGAACTAGGACATGGGCTGGGTTATAAGTTTTTCTTTGTATGGATGAAGGACATGATCCTTGCTATGATGTATGACTTTAGTCTGATCAAGCTATGGTAGTCTAAATGGATCCATTGATTGTAATGAGTATGAATGTAATGAGGATACAAACATAAATGAGCATGAGTATAGTTGATTCGATCCATATCTATATTGTTTCATTTTTGTTCATGGATGTTATGTAATGGATGTAAGCTCTTATGTATTTTCCTTTCTGCTATAGTCTATTTATTATCTGAAAGTACTATCTATTGGAATGAACACATTTGTCTAGAGGCCGCTCTAAGTCCTATGATGAATGTATGTCTCATTGCCACCATTATTCATTAAGTTCCTGATCTAGATGATGGTTTCCCACTTAACTCACATAAAAGAGAGACTCGGTACCCACACGTGCCTCGGGTGAGCACCCAGTTCCCACTGGGTGATAGGCCGGTGCACATGGGATTCCCTTGTTCTTCTAGTGGGTATAAAAATGACTACATATTGTTCTCACATGTTTGGCTATGCCACACTACGTTTGTTCTCCGTCTGCGGGAACACTTCTTCACTAGATAAGGGAACCAAGATGTAGAACTACATTACAGAAGAAAAGAATAAGGGGATGAGAAATGTGGGAGAGGAGAAATAATAGGGAAGGGATGGCATTAGCTCAGCAAGCTAGGAAAATCCTTCTACAAGTCGGCCTCCAACTTGTTCCATGTGTCGACCTCACTTTGTGCTTTCTGACAGAGGTCACCGAATAGGGTGCTTACCTCCTCAAAGCTTAGTCCATTTCCCTGGGCACCCAAAGTGTCAACAACCTTCTCCAACTCCTTGCCTAGGTCTTCAAGCACGTCCATCCTCTTGGTGATCTGTGGGTACAGTTCCTTCAACCGGTTTTTGATTGAACCCCTTAAGGTTTCAATGGCCTCAAACTTCCTTTCAACCTCGGCCAAGACTTTTTCCCTTTCTGCCCTATTTCCTTTATTTTTCTCTTGGAATTCCTTTAGCTCTGCTTCGTGAGTGGCAACCAAGGTACTTTCTACCTTATCCCTATCTGTGCAATTATCGTAAATGCGTGGCCTCAAAGCAGATTGGGCATCAACCTTAACATCTACCAACACCTTGCTATACTTAGAAATGAGTGCTACCACTTTCAATTTGTCCTCTTTCTCCAAGTGCGCTGCCACTTCTTCTGCGGATTCAGGGCCAATGGTTGTCTCTCCATGGTGAGGATGCACATCATATCTTCTAAGCATTAAAGAGTGGACCTTTACTTCTGCACAGTGATGCTAGGTCTAGATGCTTCAATATAATGGCACTCTTGATAGACTCCACCTTTTTGTATACCTCATGTACCTTTTCCTTCTTATCCCTTAGTTCACAATTCAGCTGTGTGCTTATCAACTCTTCTTGTTTCAAGCTTTTATTATTCTTGGCCATCTCCTCTTCCTTATTTTCTAGCTTCTCCTTTAGATATCTTATTCTGTCATTTCTCGCAAAGAGCCTAGCCTCAGTCTCAACCACAACCTTATTGAGCGCATTACAAGGTTGCTCATCCAAGATTTATTAGGAATTTACCAAGGGATTGGCTCCCTTAGATTCTAGCACAGTCATGATTGCCCCTCTACATATTTCAAACTCTGGTTCATCAATATGGGACTCAAATTCCCAAGAGAGCATCTTACTTTTCCTAGGGTACACACCCTTCTTGTCAAATGCCTCCATGGCTATGAGACTTTCCATGGGTACGAGTGTAATGGAAGTGCACGCGTAACAATTTCTTCGGCCATCAACATAGTTCATGATCTATCCTCGTTCTACATCAAGGATCCTCCTTCATGAGTGCACACCTTTAGGGAAACTCACCGTTAGACTGGGACCACCTCCCATACTAGCTTGCTCTTTCTCAACACTCTCCTCCTTACCTTCCTCCAATACTAGGTCGGCCGCTATGCTCCAACTCTTATTCTACCAACGCATTGATTATTTTCATTGCCTCTCTTTTTCCACCTCAATTAATTGCTCCTTTGTAAATCTTATAGGTTCCTGCTCCTACGCGCCCATCTCCTTACTTCTTCCCATGTCTTGGGAACCTTCCTCACCTTGGCTATTCTTGCGTCGCGTGAACATGAACTCCTATTTCTCTTCTCCACTTTCTTCTCCTGAATCATACACCCTGAAGACATGTGGCTCTTGATCTCTTTCAAGCTCATCCTCCCCGCTATCATCTTCTTCACTGTTTTCATCCTTTCCACCTATGTATTTCCCCAAACTATTAGTCTCCTCCGAGTCAGTTTCCTCTTCTATCCTTTTCTTCTTCCTGAGAGGTGACTCTTTGATAGGAGATTCAACCTTCTCTACTTCCTATGGAGACTCTTTGGTAAGGGATTACTCTAGTGCCTCTTCATCCGGTGTCTTCTCCTTTCTTGGTGATTTCTTCTCCTTTACTGGTGATTTCTTCTTGCGTGTATATGTTCTAGGTTTGGCGCTTTCCACCGACACGCTTACTTTCTGAGCAATCTGCACACTTTATGCTTCTTCTTCTGCTATTTCCCTCTTCTTGTGTGCGGGCTTCTTTCTACCCATGGGATCTTCAGGTATGGAGACATCATTCTCTAGGTATGCACCTTTCTCAAATTTTGGCCTTATGCAGAGGTATACGCACACCGCAGAGCCTCCTGTAATGGGAAAGGTCATGGACCTTATCATTTTAACTTCATGCGACACGTACCTCTCTATGTACTTGTGCTTGCTGCTGGGGTAGATCAACCCTTTTTAATTTCCCTGTGGTCCCAGTCTAGATTACCAAGGTCCAGCTTCAACTTCTTAGATTATTTGAACCTGTTTACTCCCGCTTGGAAGTATTGAGTTGTGAAGGTGAAGGGGAGCTTGCACCATGGGCTCCATGTCTCATCTGTTAGTTTGAATCTTCCCAGGAAGAAATGTTGGTACACCACAAATTTAGCTTCTCCCTTAGTGGCCCCGAGTAGTTGTTGAGAATCCTCCATTCTGCGTGAACACGTTCCTTAGGTGCATATACCACTTCTTCAGGCATGCCTTGTGCACAATGATCGTCATAGTGTCACGGGTATATATTTGAAATATTTTTATGGGTGAAGGGCCCTTGGTAGGGTACTCCCACACGAACTTGTCTGATGCATCAGGTACCCCAATATCTGAAAATACAATGGTTAGCAAGACATTGCTGAAAGGATTCTATCACCTTCCTTTGTGCAACTAACAATCTCCTCTGTGATGAATGCAGACAAGTTGTAGATGGTGCCATCTAAAATTTTCTTGCAAAGATGCAACCATGGCTTATTGACCTGGATCCATCTCTCCTATCCATTTAACTTTTCTACTATATGCGTGACCATCTTCATTACGGGTCTTTGATGTCTACGATATCGTAGTACCTTGACCCCTTTTTTTATGCATAGGCGGTGATAGTTTCCTTGACTGCCTCTTTGTCACCTAAGTCATCCTCCAAACTGTCTCCTTCACATATGAGGCATGTGAAATGTGAAATTAGCCGAGGATTAATGTGCATCTTGCGCCCTCCGAAGTGGAAGTAATCTTCATGTACATGCAACATCAGCCATTGATATAGGTGCTTAGGCTTCCCAAAGTAGGGAAACTCAAAGAGTTGTAGTAACCCTGCCTTCTCCATCTTAACCTTCACATCATCGTTATAGATGGGAAAACCCTCTAGTGTCCTTTTATTTGTTGGGCACACTAACTCCAACGCCATATCCTTCTCGATTGTGCTTGTATGATGATTGTAGTCATTTACAGACATGTTTCTTATATGAGACTCCCACTCCTTCCCAAGTAAAACTCCATCCGGGTACTACATTTCTGCATACAATCTTCATTTGTACTTGTGTCTACTTCTTATTGTTTTCCCTTGCCCTTACCCTTTTCCTTCTTAGGCTTGCTAACTAGTTTCTTGGGTGCCATCGTCTAGGTCCTCTTATTACTTCAATCACTCCTGTTACTCTACTCTTCCACTTCTTCCAGCCTTATATCGCAAACCTGTGAAGAAAACCCCTTAAAACCGTGCCCTAGTTTTTCAAACCCTAACTCCAATACTTCCCTCATGAGACGATGCCTTCTCATAACCTCTCTTATGCCTATGAAATCCCTTCCTTCCGGTTCACAAATCCAAACTAGTTACTCACTCTTCAAGATCAGATTTTTCTTCACATAGATAAGTTTTGGAAGCCTTGGTTTATAGAGATGTAAAAACACTTCTTTATCCTTAATCACAAACTAAAAATGAAATGGCTCAACCCTTTATTTATAGATTTTCCTGCTTTGTAACATTAAATGCTACCTTACCTACCACTATACATTAACACTTAATGTGGATTTTTCAAATAAGCCCAACTTTCGTGCTTTCACTCACGCACCCAACCTTGCGTGGACAATTCTCCAACCTTTTGGCGCACAACCAAACCATCTTGACAGAGACTCTTGCACACGCATACCCCTGTGCCAAAGGAAATTTTTTCTATCATGGTTTTTCTCTTGCCTACCTCGTGTTGCTTATGCGCTTCTTCTTCCCTTGTACGTGGATCCCCAATGTAGAATTTTCCTGACACCCATCATACCTTTTCACCTTTTCCTTGCATGTACTTGTTTCACAAGGCCATTCAACTTGGACTTTGGAATCTAATCCATCTTGGTGCATCAAACTTCCATTTTTTCAATCTTACTCCACCCCGCACTAAAATGATGCATGGTCCTCTATGGATATACAACTTCACTAGAGAGTAATGATTACGGCACCCAAGGTGCAACACAAAACAAAAATGAAAAAAAGAAAAAAAAAAGAAAAAAATTGCTTTAGGGAAAATCCTAGACTAACCGACAATCTTGCCTTATTAAAAACACCAAGAAGACTCATTTATAGTAGGGATTGATCTACTCCCATTGAAGTGTCTTGGAAATCTCATCGCATCCAACGCTTGTAACTAGCATGCACCGAACCATGGATGTATGAGATGGTGTAAGGACCTAACCACTAAGCGTTTAACTTTTCGGGATGGTGCGGGAACTTAGAATCATACAACAAGACCATATTCCCAACCTCAAACTTCTTATTCCTGATGTGGTGATCATGCCATGCTTTCTACTTTTCTTTCTCTATGGTTTGGCTCCACTTGGCAAGTGATCATCTTTCATCCAGCTTCATCAGTTCATCAATTATTTCTTCCAAAGTGCTTTTTCATTTAGCGGTCCCTCCCGCACACGCTATACGTAGAGAAGGTAACATGAATTCAACCGCCAAGATATATTCTCGCTCCAAAACCAATTAGAATGGTGTGGATTTGTTCAGCCTTTTATTAGTTTTCTTGTAAGCCCATAATATAGTTGATAGCTTGTCATCCCAATATTGTCTCCTGACATCACAGATCTTAGTCAATGTGTGACTAAGTATTTTTTGAATGCCTCAGTAGTTCCATTTTCTTGAGGGTGATAGGGATTAGTTTTGTGATGAGCGACCATGAATTCTACTAACAGGATCCTCACGGTCTCATTCAAGAAATGTGTACCCCTATCGCTGGTTAAACTTAAAGGGCATCCATACCTCGCGATAATGATCTCCTACAAAAATCTTGCTACTGTAGTTGTTATACAGTCCTTAGTTGGGGCTACCTCTGCCCACCTTGTCAAGTAATCCATGCAAGTGATCACATAGCATGATCTAGTCCTACGTGCTGTCGGTGCAATAGGGCCTACAAAGTCTATTGCCCATTTCTCAAAGGGTTCAGTGCTAGGGATGGGGTGCAAGGGAATTTCATCCCTTCATCATGGCTTGCCAATGTGCTTACAATGGTCACACGCCTTACAATACTCCTTGTAATCTTTAAACATGGTCTCCCACCACAATCCTACCATTAATATCTTACGCATGGTGGCATCGCCTGCATAATGCCCACCTACACTTCCTCTATGTGCTTCCTCTATGATGGCGAGGTGCTCATGCTCTAGTACACACCTGTGCAAAAATTCATCATGCCCTAGTTTGTATAAGTCCCCACTGATCAACATGTAGGGCACAACACATATGGCTAGTTGCTTTCTCTCTAGTGTCTTCATCCCTTCTAGTGCCATACACGTCTTAAGGAACATAACAATATCCTTCAAATCTAAGGGCACATCTGTAACCTAAACAACTATGCATCTGGCATGGTATCTTCAATGCTTTGTGTGTCCTCTCTTGAATCAATCCTAGACAAATGGTCAGGCCCGAAATTAGTCTTTCCTGGTTTGACAACTACGGTGAACTCGGATTCTTGGAATAACAACACCCACCGGCATATGCATCCTTGTAGGATGGGTTTGTTCACCAAATAATTTAATTGCATGTGGTCAGTGTAGAAGATAAAGGGAGTTTCCAACATATATTGTCTAAACTTATGAAGCACGTAGATCATAGACAATGCCTTGCACTCGGTCATAGTATAATTGCATTTCTGCTGGTGTCAACTTCGATTGTAAAGCATAGGGGTTAGTCAACAATTCCGTCACCGGGGATGATCAAGTATTTCCCTAATGGTCATTCCAGAGGCATCCAAATGAACATGGAAGGGTTTTCCCAAGAGGGAAAATGTAATATAGGCATGGTGACAATCCTATCCTTCAATGCGTCAAATGCCTTTTCTGCGCGCCTCTCCCTAGTGAAAGGAAATTTTATGCCTAAGCAACTCTTCTAAAGGTGTGGCAATCTTGGCGCATACCCCTTGATGAACTTACAATAGTAGCCCACATGTCCAAGAAATCTATGCACCGCACTTTGGCTAGTTGGCTTCCCCAATCCCACAATCATGCAATTTTGGCAGATCCACCAACAAACCCTCTTTTCATATGATGTGCCCCAACAGGTCCTAAATGGGGTAGAAAAACACATTTCTTTATGTTGAGGATATCCTCAATCTGCCAAAATCTTTCAAAAATCAACCGTAGGTTGTCATAATGGTCCTTGACCAGCCCATACACATTCAATCATCCAAGTATACTTGTAGAAATTTGTGGATAAAGTCCTAGAAGGCCCGCACTAAAATGGGTGAGAACACGGTGGGTGCATTCTTCAATCTAAAAGGCATGACCGTGTGGGAAAAAATTCCCCACTCGGTGGTGAAAGTTTTCTTTCTCTGGTTTGCCTTTGCAATCCTCACTTGGTGATAGCCTGAGAACCAATCCGTGAAAGAGTAGACTTCACACCTTGCCACTCCCTCTAGGATTTCTTCAGTGAATGGGGTTAGGAAAGGATAAATGATACATACTACATTCAAATCCCAATAATCAACATGTATCCTTATCCTCCCATCCTTTTGATACTAATCACCATTGAGCTTATCCATTCGACTCCTCCACAACTTCTATGATTCCTAATGCTATCATCTTGTCTATTTCCTCCTTAACCCTTACGCATGATTAGGATTCATTTAGTACGACCTCTTCCGAATGGGCACGTACCTTCCTTCAAACATAATTCTCATTTCCCCAAGGAGTGGTGAACACCTTTGAGCTCATGATACCCACGCAGAATAAATCCTCAAACTCACACAAAAGGTCAATGATCTTAGAGACTTCATTCTTCAACCAATAATCTCCAATGATAGCTTCTTTGGGTTTTGCCTCCAACCCAATATTAACCTTCTTTGTATTTAAAGGCTAATGATAGGTGCACACTGTCTCAACAACACTATCCATTACTTCGTGTGAGCCTAGAGATTGCTTAACCTCCAAATTCTCCATCTCGTCACCATCTATGACATAGACCATCTTGCCTTTTTATTTCTTTGGACACGCACGCTCCAATTGTACCTCATCAGACTAACCTTCACCAAATTGTCCACCCAAACATGGATCTCCTAGTAATTTTGCTAGCCTATCCTCTACCTTGGCACTATCCCCCATCGTAAGGTGCTTGACCTCTTATAATTCCTTATACAACGATGGTTTGGTGCTTCAATACTCAAATGTCTGGACGAGATCAGCTACTAGTTTCTACAAATTCCCTATTTGGCGGTGTGTCTCAGAGTGGATGTACCATGTGCACATGTAACCCTGTAGTGTAGAATACAGTTTGTGGATCCAGAGGGATGGTGGCAAAGCTTCTGTGCCTTCTCTCCATACTCTCTCATAGGCTTGGATGTGGAAAGAGGTGGGCTCACTACCATGGTAATATTTGATGGTGGTGGGTGCATTGCTTCTAGAGAACCAGACAGAGAGGGAAATTCTCACCTCACTCCATTATAGAAGATTATCTTGATGTGTTTCCCACCAACACACAATAGTTCCTAGTAGGACATAACTTAGCATCCCTCTTCGTTCCTTCTCCTCCTTCCATTGAGCCTCCATCTTCTGCAAAAATATCTCAGGAAGGCTCCTCCTGAGTACTTAGGTAGCTCCTTTCCTCCTAGGTGTTGGACCATGTGTGCCTTTGTCACCTTTGTCACCAATCCTATTAAATGACTACCAATAAACTCATAGGTTCCATGCACCCAATTATCACATGCTATATTGGTGGTTTCACTTACTGACCTAACATCCTCAAACTGGATAACTCCATTGGTGGGATGGATTATCTCTAGATCCCTTATTAAGCACACATATATCCTGTCTAGGACCTCTTCTCCCAAAGGTTCAGTATAGGGTGTTGACTTCCCATCAGCCAGGGGTATGATGACACATTCCTCTTCATTTTTAAAGCTAATATACCCTTTGTTGAACCAAAGATCTGCATTGTTCTTATAACACCATGGGTGCCCAAGTAGTGCTAGGAAATTGTCTTCCTCAACGAGTGCTAAGACTTCAAAGTCCCTAGTAAAATTAGCTCCTTGAATGGTGATAGTTGCATCCTTTAAGACACCGATGGGAATTGCCTTTGTTTTTTTTTTTCATATACAACACATTTGAAGACAAATGTAATGTAGGCCTTCCCATCTGAAGCCAAACATCCAAAGTGAGAACATTGACCTCCGCGCGCTGTGTTGATGAGGATATTGGTAAGGAGATACCCATCCACGACCACATTTAACGTGATCTCCTATCATAGTTGAGCCTATGATGGAGAATGTTTGCATGTAAGAATTGTCTCTCATACTCTTCTCCCGCACGTGGTACCTTCTCTCTCAACCATACTCCTAGCAAGGGAATAATATTCTCTTACCTTAGCATCTTACATACCTCCTTGACCTCATCTAGGTCATCTTTTGGCACCTCGACCCTCCTTCTTTGCTCTTCTCTCCTGGATTGCTCCTTTAGACACTGGATTTCTCCTTGTAAACTCTGAATCACATCCATGGTATCTTGATATACCTCTTTCGATGTACGGGGTCTAGGTATGTTCCATGTACCACTTCTTTCATTGAAACCAGACTCTTTCGCCTTGGTATTTCCTTTGTGCGTGTGGCCTTTGCTCTTGTGGTTACCAAAATAGGTTCCAAACCTACATCGCGCTACTCGGGGCATCCATTGGGTGTCTGCCTTCTTAATGCTTACCATTACAAAGACACCCTTATCTTTGCAAGTGCTATTGACTCATATGCTTAAACAACTCAGAGCACTCC
Source organism: Taxus wallichiana var. yunnanensis (assembly GCA_018340775.1). Classification (NCBI taxonomy): domain Eukaryota; kingdom Viridiplantae; phylum Streptophyta; class Pinopsida; order Cupressales; family Taxaceae; genus Taxus; species Taxus wallichiana. The sequence continues at coordinate 827,989,148 of CM031237.1, read as the reverse complement.
TCATACTTGTGTTTCTTTCCACACCATGAGCACTACAATAAATCCAGGGAACTCATGCTTGTAGTGGTTGGTAGACCCATAATTATAAAAAGTTCAGCATGGGAATTCACTTCTTCCTCCCCGTAGGTACCATGACCATAGAATCATCTGCGAAATCCTCTTCCACACATGCCTCCATCTATGCACTCCTCATAACAACGATCATCACATTGAGAACTACCGGTAATGCTGGTCCAGTGCACCCTATGATCAATGGCCTCATGGATTTGGTCAATAATTCTACAATCCTTAGTAGCATGGGTTGTAGAGGTGTAGATATTATAGTACCAAGACACATTCTTCCGTATTTCATGCTATAATAGGGGACATCTACTCACATCATGCTCCCCATGAAAAATCTCATAATCTACTATTATAGTGTGTAATGTCCTCTGGGGAAATTATCCTTGACATGCCCCTTTTCTTCATAATATATACACCATAAACCCCTACGAGTCTCATGTGATGAGTTTGCGAGACAAATTCTCCGGTGCTTAGGCATAGAAAGTGATATGAGCCTCCAAAAATGGGCTAACACCAGTATAAAAACTTCCAAGCAGCTTTCGGCATGTAGAGCGGCCTCCAACGCTTTGTGCGGGTCTCATGAAAGTTTTGTGAGATAAATCTCTTTTGAAAGGTGTTATCACCCCCAATAAACCATTGAGCATGATGTGAAGGGTGAATTTCATATGAAAATTTTGACAAGAGAGTTTTAAACCACACATCATACTCCCACACACTCTCTGCCATTCCTTGTTGAATCTCCTTCAAGGCGCTGATGCTCTTTTGTTCAAACTTAGGACTGTGGAATTCTTCTAGGAAGGAATTCTTTAAACCAGTACAATCCACCATTATTTGATGAGGGTCATAATTCCTATACCACCTATGCACGTGCCCTTGCAACATCATTGCAAATTGACATGCCTTTCACTCACGGGATAGTGATCCCTTTCGCACACCATAACAACTTGCACTTGTGAACATGCTCTGTAGCATCTTCAATACCCCTATAATCTAGAAAATGTCATTACATCTCAAAGAAGAATTAAGGGGGTTGTTGGGGTCATTGTCCTCCTGAGCTAGAGCATTGGTTTCCTCTGGTATTTCCTCCACCACTGGATCAACCGGCCCACCAGTCCTATGCCTCTGACCCGACCCACAAGATCCACCGGGTCTTGTGCATCCCGATCCAACAGATCCACCGAATCCACTGTGTCCCATTCCTCCCGATCCATTGGATCCAACAAGTCCATCAGCCCTACAAAGTAGTCATGCAAAGTGTCCCCATAGTCCCACTAAACTACACTCGACAAGATGTGATGATGCCCCACTACTAGTGGTGTACCCCACGCCACTCCTAGATGCGAGACTAAAGGATGGTGTACTTGTCCCTTATCCAAAAATCCCTTTGAAAACTAGAATATGCATAGCCATAGAAGTCCCAAATGAGAAATTATATCTCCTAGGTGCAGATCAGTCACTCCCACCAATACCAATTGGGCTAACAATGTTCTTTCCTTGGTCTGGAAAGCCAAGCACCAGGGTTTAGTCACTAGGTGGGTTTAGATATGTGCCAACAGATCTTCTCTCTCCATGCAATGAACTCTCATTAGAATTTGAAGGGGTCTCTCTTATGCACTTGCCAAGATGGGGTAGCACAAACTGCTCAGGTTCTATGTCCTCCACGTGAACCTCAACTCCTTCTCGCAACCGCCTCCATATATCCATCACACTGTAACCTTGCGTCATCTTGCAATCTCCCTTTCACGCACTTCATGTTAGGTTGTAGAGCCTGTTTTCATGTGTGAAAGTGTTGAAGACTGTACATTAAGAGTACTATACACTTTTCATGTATTTTTTTTAGGCGTAAAATTTTTGGCCTCGAAAAATGCACCCGACATATTGGGAAACGTGCTTTTCTCATATGGGCGAGTTTTTTGACCCATAGGTTTATGGGATGATTTTGCCCATGGTTTTGATACCCACGGTTTTGTAAAACTACTTAAGCAGTTGTCTATTTATATGGTCTTATGCATATGATAGATGTACAAGCAAATGTATTGCAGATGTGTTTTGAATTCAGCTGTGAATTTTGTAGAGTTTGTTGAGCATAGCTCCAAATGGATCTGGGTATTGTATTGAGAGAGCAGTGGCTTGTAATAAAATTTGAGCAAGTGATTCTTGGTGGACGTAGCCCAAATTGGGTGAACCACGTTAAATACTATCTCTTTGTGTTGTGTTATTTTATTCTGCAATTTTATTTGAGATCTGTAATAATTTCTGCATATTAGTTTCTACTGTTGCGATTCTGTGAGGGATTATTCCACATATTTTATCCCTTATTTCCTAACACTTCACTATACCTGAGTCATCTCTCCTTCCTTTCTTTTTCCACTGCAAGGTCTGCCATCTTCCCTCACCCTAGCTTCCTCACCCAACGATCGAATGGTTTAGCCAGCCATTGGAAATGCCTCTAAACCCAAGGTAACAATCAAAATCTTAATTTCCAAAGGGATAACACGTAGAAATGATCCTCTGGGCTCCCACGAAACTCAAACTCAAATATTTCTGGACAAGATTATGTGGAAATAGCGCACTCCAGTGTAGCTAGCCAACAAACCTTTCCACCAATGATCCACAACACAGTCCACATCAAATCTACATCCTGTAGTATTTGGTATTATTCTTGGGTCCATGTGCATGATCTACAATACCAACTTGATCTAGATGCATATGCTGAGAGCCATTCATATAATTCTACTGGGAAGTAATAGAAAAATGTTTCATATAACTCATGGTAGAGGTTCTCTTCTACCCATCTACATGCATCAAACTCGGTAACCGGTCTTTGGATCTCGATAAATTTCATCCTCCGTGCTCTTGAACCATTATTCAACACTTTCCAAAGTTAAACACTCTATCATTACTCATTTCACATATCAAGATGCATGCCATTTCCCACTACAACTTTGAAAAGAGGTCCTGGCAACGGAACCAAGATGTAGTCATTTTTATACCCACCGAAGAACAAGGGAATCCCATGCACACTGGCCTATCACCCAGTGGGAACTGGGAACTCACCCGAGGCATGCGTGGGCACCGAGTCTCTCTTTTACATTGGTTAAGTGGGAAACCATCATCTAGATCAGGAACTTAATGAATAATGGTGGCAATGAGACATACATTCATCATAGGACTCAGAGCGGCCTCTAGACAAATGTGTTCATTCCAAATAGATAATACTTGTAGAAAACATATAGACTATAGCAGAAAGGAAAATACATAGGAGCTTACATCCATTACATAACATCGATGAACAAAAATGAAACAATATAGATATAGATCGAATCAACTATACTCATGCTCATTTATGTTTGTATCCTCATTACATCCATACTCATTACAATCAATGGATTCATTTAGAATACCACAATTGGACCTGACTGAAGTAATGCATCATAGTAGGGATCATGTCCTTCATCCATACAAAGAAAAACTTATAACCCAGCCTATGTCCTAGTTGTTATGTTTGTGGAGCCTATTTTCATGTTAGAGTGTGGTACACCTTCTATGTGTTACACTCGGGTATTTTCATGGGTGGTTTATTAACCCATCGGTAATGGGTAACCGTTTTGGGCTATTTTTGGGCCCATGGTTTTCGGTACCCATTGTTTTGATACCCATGGTTTTGAGACCCATGGTTTTTTGTATCAAATTTCTTAAGCAATTGTCTATTTATATGGTCTTATGCATATGATACAACAACAAGCAAATGTATTGCAGATGTGTTTTGAATTCGGGTGTAAATTTCAGTAGAATTTGTTGAGCATAGCTTCAAATGGATCTGGGTATTGTATTGAGAGAGTGGAGTAAAATCCGAGAAAGTTATTCTTGGTGGACGTAGCCCAAATTGGGTGAACCACGTTAAATCTTTTTCTCTATGTTGTGTTATTTATTCTACACTTTTATTTGAGATCTGTAATATTTTCTACATATTAGTTTCTATTGTTGCGATTTTGTAAGGGATTATTCCACATATTTTATCTCTTATTTCCTAACAATTGGTATCAGAGCCTGGTTTTGGTTTGCTGAAGTGTTGAATCACAGGGAAAGTTTTATCTTGAGTGGGAGCTATGGTAGATGATGGAAGATCTAGGGTTGATAAATTCAACGGGCAGAATTTCAGTCTTTGGAAGATGCAGATGGAAGATTACCTTTATCAGAAGGATCTTTATACTCCACTATCTGAGAAGGTGAACAAACCCTTGAGTATGACAGATGTGAAATGGGATTTGTTGGATCAAAAGGCACTTGGAATGATCCGGTTGTGTCTTACATCTTCGGTATTATTTAATGTTTCAAAGGAAAAGACTACAAAAGAACTAATGGATGCATTAGGGAAGTTGTATGAAAAACCCTCTACATCTAATAAGATATTTTAAATGAAAAAGTTGTTTAATATGAAGATGTCGAGAATAGTTGAAGAGCAGATCATTTAAATTATTTCAATACGGTTGTGAATATGATAGCTTCAGCTACAATAGAATTTGATGAAGAAGTTAGGGATTTATTAATTCTGTGCTCTTTACCTGAAAGTTGGAATAGCTTGGTAATGGCGGTAAGCAACTCGGTTCCAGCTAACTCGAAGTTAAATTGTGAGGATGTTGTAGGGGTGATTCTAAGTGAGGAAATGTGAAGAAAAAGCTCTGGGGAATCTTCTACTTCAGAGAATGCTTTGATAGTGGAAACTAGAGGGAGACAGAAGAATAGAGGAAACCGTGGAAAATCGAAAGATCAAGCAAGGTCAAAATCCAAGAACAAGATTGTATGTTGGAATTGTGGAAAGTCTGGGCATGTAAAGAAGGACTATTGGGAGCTTCGGGACAAAAAGAAACAATAGGAAGAAAACAAGGAGGCAAATGTGGCATCGAGTAATGTATGTCATGATGCTTTGATTCTTTCTTTGCATAATATTACTGAATCTTGGATTTTAGATTCAGGGGCTTCTTTTCATGCTACTCCACATAGGCATTATTTTGTTGATTATGTTCAAGGGATTTTGGGCATGTTTTTCTTGGTGATGATGAGCCTACAAAGTATAGTTGGAAAAGGTTCTATTTTGGTTAAGATGTAGAATGGGAATACATGGCTATTGAAGGATGTCAAACATGTGCCTACATTAAGGAGAAATTTGATATTGGCGGGGCAATTAGGAAGTGATGGTTGTACTGTGATATTTACAGCTACCTCTTGGAAGGTTACCAAGGGTGCTATTGTGGTGGCAAGAGGTAAGAAGGTTAGAACCTTGTATTTATCCACTAATAGTACTAATGATTGTAATCTTGTGGCTTCAGATGCAGATACAACATTATGACACTATAGACTCGGTCATATGAGCCATAAGGGCATGGACATCATAAAGAAGAATTTTCCTGGATATACGAAACATGTTTGGATTTATGTGAGAAGCGCATCTATGGGAAACAAAAGCGTGTAATGTTTCTCAACGTTAGACCTACAAAGAAAGAGAGTAAGTTAGAGTGGTGCATTCGATGTGTGGGGCCACTTTAGGTATCATCTCTTGGGGTTCAAGTTATTATGTTACTTTTATTGATGATGCAACAAGGAAAGTTTGGGTTTATTGTATTAGAAACAAATCTGATGTATTTGACACTTTTGTTAAATGGAAAGCCTTGGTAAATAATGAAATAGGTCTTAAGCTAAAATGTCTCAGTCGATAATGGAGGAGAGTATTGTAAAGTAATGAATTTGATGATTACTATTCTAAGAATGGAATCGTAGGAAAAAATAGTTCCAGAACTCCGTAGCATAATGGGGTATCGTAAAGGATAAAGAAAAAAATAATGGAATGTGCTAGGAGCATTAGGTTACATGCAGGACTGCCTCTTTCTTTTTGGGCAGAAGCGGTGAGCACAAATGTGTACTTGATAAACAAAGGACCCTCAAGTGTCTTGGATGGAGGCATACCTGAGGAGGCTTGGTATGGTAAGAAAGTTGATTATTCATTTCTTAGAGTCTTTGGATGTGAGGTGTTTTTTCATATAGACAAGGATGATAGGACCAAGCTAGAGGATAAATCAGAAAAATGTACTTTCATTGGTTATGGTGGTGATGACTTTGGATTTAAATGTTGGAGTATTAAGGACAAGAAAATCATTCGGTCTAGGGATGTGTTCTTTAATGAGAAAGTCATGTATAAAATGATTGTAGGAAAACAGGGAAGAATCCAAGAAATAATATGTAGTGGTAGAGGATCTTCCGGATGGGATAGTGACCCATGAATCGGTTCAGAACCTACTCAATAGGAACCCCAAACTCCTACAGTGAGGAGGTCTTCTAGAGTAAGAAAAAGAAACACGAACATTTTTCTCCTTCTCTTTATTATTTATTACACACTGATAGTGGAGAGCCAGAGAACTTTGATGAAGCAATACAGGTAGATGCTAGTAAGAAGTGGGAGCAAGCCATGGATGAGGAGCATAATTCTCTCATGGAGAACCAAACTTGGGATTTGGTGAAGCTACTGGAAACCAAATGAGCATTGTAGAACAAGTGGGTGTATAGAGTTAAAGACGAAGAAGGAGGAAAGAAAAGATATAAGGCCCGGTTGGTGGTCAAGGGGTTTGCACAAAAACAAGGTATAGATTTTAATGAGATCTTTTCTCCTGTAGTAAAAATGACTTCTATTAGAACTATTTTTGGAATAGTGGTAGCAGAAGACTTACACTTAGAACAATTAGATGTAAAGACTACATTTCTCCATGGTGATTTGGAGGAGGAACTATATATGTAGAAGCCAGAAGGATATGAAGTCAAAGGTAAAGAGGAGATGGTGTGCAAACTGAAGAAGAGCTTGTATGGCCTAAAAAGCTCCACATCAATGGTATAAGAAGTTTGATAGCTTCATGATGAAGCAAGGTTATATCAAATGTCATTCGACCATTGCGTGTATACAAATAAATTTGAAGATGGAAGTTATATTATCCTGTGTTTGTATGTTGATTGACATGCTTTGGTTGTAGGTAAACACATGCAGGAAATGAAAGTACTCAAGAAATAGCTAAGTGAATCCTTTGATATGAAGGATTTGGGGGTCATTAGACAAATCCTTGGTATGAGGATAACTCGGGATAGGAAGGAACGGAAGCTGAATTTATCTCGGGAAGAGTACATTTAAAAGGTATTAGATAGGTTTAACATGCGGGATGCTAAATTGGTTGGGACTCCTTTGTGTGCCATTTTAAGTTATCAAAGGAGTAGTGTCCCAAGATAGAGCAGGAAAGAAACCAGATGTCTAAGGTACCTTACTCATCAGTAGTTGGTAGTTTGATGTATGCTATGGTGTGCACTAGGCCTGATATTGCCCATGCAGTGGGAGTTGTGAGTAGATTTATGAGTGATCCAGGTAAAGAGCATTGACAAGTAGTAAAGTGGATCCTTCGGTATTTGAGAGGGACCATGGGGACAATTTTATGCTACAGTGGATCAGACACCACTTTACATGGTTATGTAGATTCAGACATGGTTGGAGATGTAGACAACAAGAGGAGCATGACAGGTTATATTTACACTGTAGGTGGGACAACAGTGAGCTGGATTTCATGACTACAGAAGCTGGTGGCTTTGTCAACCATGGAGGTTGAGTATGTTGCTGCCACAGAGGCAAACAAAGAGATAATTTGGTTACAACAATTGCTTGAGGAGTTGGGGCATAAGAAGGAGGAATGTAAGCTACATAGTGATAGTCAGAGTGTTATACACCTAGCTAAGAACTCTACTTTCCACTCCAGGATGAAGCATATATAGTTGAGATATCACTTCATCAGGACAACTTTGGAGGAAGATAAGTTGAAGTTGGAGAAGATTCATACCAGTCAGAATCCTACAGACATGATGACCAAGGTGGTCACAAGGGATAAACTAAAGCTATGTTCAGCTTTGGTTGGCCTTCGCGGATGACAGTGAAGGGTTGAGAAGCTTGCTCAGTGGAAATCAGTCTCCAAGTGGGAGATTGTTATGTTTGTGGAGCCTATTTTCATGTTAGAGTGTGGTACACCTTCTATGTGTTACACTCGGGTATTTTTATGGTGGTCCCGCTCACCGGTGAGTGGGTCAGGGGGGTTCGGGGGTGAAGCCCCCCGATCGATGGGGATTTAGGGGCAAAGCCCCGAAGAAAATTTTCATGGGTGGTTTATTAACCCATGGGTAATGGGTAACCGTTATGGGCTATTTTTGGGCCCATGGTTTTTTAGTACCCATTGTTTTGATACCCACGGTTTTTGCCCATGGTTTTGATACCCAAATTTTTTTGTATCAAAGTGATTAAGAAATTGTCTATTAATATGGTGTTATGCATATGATATAACAACAAGAAAATGTATTGTAGATGTGTTTTGAATTCGTGTGTGAATTCAGCAGAGTTTGTTGAGCATAGCTCCAAACGGATCTCAGGTATTGTATTGAGAGAGTGGAGTAAAATCGAGCAATTTATTCTTGGTGGACGTAGCCCAAATTGGGTGAACCACGTTAAATATTGTCTCTCTATGTTGTGTTATTTATTCTACACTTTTATTTGAGATCTATAATATTTTTTGCATATTAGTTTCTATTGTTGTGATTCTGTAAGGGATTATTCTGCATATTTTATCTCTTATTTCCTAACACTAGTTCTAGCTCTTTCGGCCTCTTCTCTCTAGCTCTCTTAACCCCCATTCTTCCCTCCGTGGGTGTCCAGATATATAGGCATCCTATGGTGCCAAATCCTCCTTCTACGGCCTCGAGATCTCATTGCCAGCGTCCGTATGGGCTCTTCATGGGGACATATTCTTTTAGGTATTGACTCTTCCATATTCTAGCATGATGGTCTCCTAGGTGTGCTGCTCTCTAGCATGGGCTCGCACATTTTGACATGATGGTATCCCATGTGCACCTCCATTGCTAAGTATATTCCTCTTGTTGGCCCCCAAGTGGCCAATATGACACCTTATTTTCTTTACATGTGTGTTCGAGTCCCGCTTTCCCGTGTCCTACCCAAGACACCAAATATGACTAAGTCCCAAAACGTGGGTTCCGTCCATGCACCTTATCCCGCATGCCCTTTTTCTAGTAGGCATTTTGTGCTTTCTTCTTGCGCACCCATCCTTCAATCTATGTCTTTTGTGCCTACGCGCCTTGGTGTACTTAGTCGATATTTTAGGGGCCCAAAAACAATAAAGGTAAATAAAGTACCTAGATGAACATGAGATATGGTAAATACCTAATCTAACACCGCCCTCAAGTTAAGGTAGGTGCCCAAAATAAAAGAGGCATATCCAAATTATGAGTTCAGAACTGGGCTGATTAGGTACTCATGTATAATATATCCATGAAGAAATATCGAACCAAAAGTAGGAAAAAACATTTCTAGAAGGAAAGAAAGAAGAAAGAAGAAGAAGAAGAAGAAGAAGAAGAAGAAGAAGAAGAAGGAATATGTTCTAATTAAATCATCGTAAATATGTCCACAATTTGCTATTGATTAAAAATGTACTCCAAGAAAAGAACTCCATCTTGAATGTGCTGACGAATGAAGTGTATGTGTATCTCAATATGCTTGGTCCATTAGTGCTCAACAAGGTTGCAAGAAATGTGAATTGCACTTTGGTTTTCACACCAAAGTACAATCAGTGAATCATGTGGGAATCAAAACTCTATCAATAATTGTTAAATCCAAAGAATATCTGAATCACTATAACTTCTACCCTATACTCTTCCTCCGAAGATGATAGTACAATAAAGCGTTGATTTTTTCACGCGAAACAACTAGAGAATAACCAAGTCAAAAAGGATAGCCAAAATTGGAATGCTTGTCATTAATAGAACTGTATAATTTGAATCTATATATCCAACCAACTGAGTAGAACCCCTAGTGTAGTGTAGTCCAAAGTGGGAAGTGCTCAGTAAATAATGAAAATCCTTTTAGTAGCCTGGTAGTGATTACTATAAGGAGAATGTGCAAACCAAGATACAAGCCCTACTACAATTAAAATATATGGGTGAGTATGGGTCAAGTGCATGAGACTTCCAACCAAATGACTATACAATGTAGGGTCACAAAGTGGAGTGGTACATGTGGATATAAGAGTAACCCCAGATCGAAAAGGAGAAGGAATTGGCTTGCAATCATCCATATCAAAGAAATGAAGAAGATCATGGGTGTATTTTTGCTTACTCAAATGTGTTTCAAAAATCTACAAACCGAAGAAATAATGCAATAACCTGAGGATATGTCATGTTAAACTGTGTAGAAAGAGCCATTTGAATAGTCCGAATGTGGGAAGAAGAGATGTTAGTAAGTAGCGATCATCAACATACAAGACAAGTATCACAATATCCTTGCTAACATGTTAGAGATATACTATATGATCGGAGTGGCAATGAAAAAACCAAGATAGAAGAAAATAATCCATCTTCTCATACCAATCCCAAGGGGCTTGTTTGAGACCATAGAGAGACCTTCAGAGTCTACAAACAAGAGAAGAATCACGAACAAATCCAACGGGATGCTCCATGTAAGAAGGTACTCTTCATGTCCATTTGGTATATGGACCACCCCTATGCTACATCAATAAAAATACAAGATGTACAAAATCCATCTTGGCAATGGGTAAAATTGTCTCGAGTAATCAATACCTTCAACTTGTGAAAAACCCTTTACAACAAGACTAGCCTTATACTTGTCAATTGACCCATTAGTTGTGTATTTGGTTCAATATACCTACTTTCACCTAACCATCAAAGAAGAATACTCAGCTACCAAATCCCAAGTATGATTCTTCATCAAAGAAGAATACTCAAATATCATCACATCATCCCACTCATGTATCTCGTGAGCCTGTGAAAAATACTATGGATCCTTAGAAATTACCTGACACAAAAGTCCATAACTGGTAGAATGTGCGTGATGATTCCTAGTGAATGGAAGATCATGTATGAAAGGTTTTCCTCAAAAACTATAGTATGATCCAACTTAGGCATAGTGAAAACATCGGTGGGAAAAGGATCCTTGTTGGCATCTATAACCTCCTCATCAACCTCCTCAAATAAAGGATCCTTTAGATGAGATAAATAAGAAAAAGTAGGCATGGAAGAAGATGAAGAATCTTGAGGCGTGCAAAGGCTCTGATAAAATTGAACATGTGTTTGAAAAGGAACCTCATGATTATCATGATCTAAAATTCGATAAGCTCTCATGTCCTCACAATACACTACAAAGATAAAGTGTTTGCTCTTCTTATCCAAGGCTTTCTTTTTCTTCTTGGGCACAAATTCCCAAGCATGGCTCCTAAAGAATCAAAAAATGATACATTTGGCTTAGTGTTGGACCAATATTCCTCTCGAGTCAAATGCTCAAGTTCTCTATATGGTGTGTGATTCTAAATGTAGTTAGCACAATTTACTACTTCGCCTAGTAGATAGGATGTAAATCTATAGAATGCATAATGTAGTTAGCCATTTCCTTCAAAGTTTGATTCTTCCATTCTAATAAGCCATTATGTTGTGGAGTATGAGGAACATAATGTTGGTTAGTAATACCACGAGTTTCCAAAAATTTAGAAAACTCATTGCTAAAGTACCCCCATTATTAATGTGAAGGCTCTTTATGAAACTAGAAGATCGTTTCTTGACCAAATCCTTAAAGACTTTGAAATGTGAAAAAAATCACTTTTCTACTTAAGAAAATAAACCCAAGTACACATCGAGAAATTTTCAATAAAGTTAAGTCCATTATTAGATCCATTGAAAGAGGGGTTAGGAAAAACCATCAAGTCCCTATACACAAGCTTAAGTGGTGAAGAAGATCTCTTGGAAAAATTCTTAGGAAATGGATCTTGGTGTTGTTTCCCTAATACACAAACCATGAAAAAATAGCTCAAGAATATAAAATCTAGGAAGACCATCAACCATACCATGAGTTCTCAACTCCTTCAAATATATGTAATTGAGATGTCTAAATCTCTCATGCCAAAGCTTATTCTATGAATTTGCATTAGAAACCAATCCTATCCCTATAGAGGAAGTGTCATAAAAACACTCAAAGTGATATAGTCTAGAATTATTCAATCAACAATACATTGAGAAAAAAATTAAATAAGGCTCCAAAAAGTTCGTACTTCTGCCCCATGTGGTGTAAAAGTCACTATTTTTACTTGACTAGAATAATAAATTTGATATACAGAAAGCAAATTTGTAGTGATGTTAGGAACATATAGTGCATCTTGGATACTATCACCATCAAGGTGTATGTCACCTTTTCCTTTCAAAGAAAGAACAAAAGAATCTCCACCTCAATTTTGGCAAGTAGAACTCAAACCTAGAGATAAAAAGACTCCTTCGAAGAAGTCATGTGATGAGAAACACCATAATCTATAACCCAACTATCTGCAAGTGGTGACCGAGGCCTCCCAACAACATTAATTTCTTTTCCATGCTGATTAGAAGGAGGTGGAGTGGAGATAGAATTTTTGTGTTTCTTGACTGCATCCTCTAATGCTTACATTCACTTATAACACCTATGTTCTTCATGACCAATACCCTCACAAAAAGAGCATGAAAGGATAAAATTATTCTTGGATTTAGAAGACTCCTTGGGTTTAGATTTTTTTTCTTCAGTTTAGGAGAAATTTCAGATATAGAAGGGGTGGATTTGGTTTTCCATTACCCTTAGGATTAGATGCAACTAATGCATTTTGAGAGATGGAAGACTAAAGGTTAGAAAATTTAGATTCTTTCCTAGTAAGTATTTCACAAAATGTTTCTAAGTTAAGAATCTTTAATGTGTCACCTAAGGCATCCATGGTAGAGAAAAAGGTAGAAGTAAATATTTGGGATGGTCCTCTTAACTTGGATAAAATTAAGTAAAAAAATCTTCATCTTTCAGATCTCTTCAAATTCCCTTCAACTATGTCAAAAATGCTTGAACTTGGTAACATAGTCTATAATTGATGGAAAATATTCGGGATTAAGAGGCGATCTCAATTTCAAGTTGCATGGCTCTCATTTGATCCACTTGTTTCTTTGGATTCTTAGTATATTAATGAAATAGATAAGGGTAAATAGTCCAAGGAGGAATACCTATTGTAATATTGGTTGAAGGTTGTGCGTATGAATCTAATTTCCTATCCAAACTGATTGTGTGAGCTTCCTTTTGGCTAGGAGGAACTACCTAAAATGCAAAGCAAGACCACAAAACATAGTTAATAGAAAAATGTTAGTGGATTTCCTAGTGTGAGCTAGATCTAGGAAGTGTGATACTTCCTTGATGTTGTGTTGATTAATATATATATATATATATATATATATATATATATATATATATATATATATATAATATAATTTAAATGAACATGCAACTAAAAGAATTTAATGCTAGTGTTCGATTTAGGTATCTCAGATTACTATCAATGTTAATCCAATTAGATGCTTTAATAATTAAACTGATGAAGGTCCCGGGTCAAGGTTGCAACCTGGGGTAGGTGGTCTAAAGGTGACGGGAAGAGTCTGTGTAAGACTTGGTTGAGTTTGGTTTGGTCTTGGATAACTAGAAAGCTTGCTGGTCTAAAGGCGATCTACCAAACGAGAGACCAACGTCGGTGAGTGCATGACCAATGACGGTTTAGGTTTGACCGATACTAGATTAATATGACTGATATCGGTTCGTAAGGAGTGGCCAAATATAAGAAATAGGTATCCGGGCTCTATGTGTGTCTACATAGAGAGTTGGGAAGGTCTACGGTGAGGTTATAGGTGGGATACCAAGTTTTGGCAAGGTCTTGTGAGGTTTTTGGGGTATTAAGGTCAGTTTAGTGAAATTATGACAGAGACACCTTAATTGATGTCATCGGGTGATCTATTCTAGTGAAGGGGAAACCGAAAGTAGTCAAGGTAATAGCCATCGATAGGGGAAATTTTGTAAAAGTTGATAAAAGGTGGTTTTATGTCTCTCTCGTGATTGCATAGAGAGTGATGGGGGATTGGTTAAGTTCATACTAAGGTGAGGATAACTTGTGAAGGTATAAAGGATAAGTATGGAGAGTTAGAAGGATGGGATAGTTGGATAGGTATATGGGCAAAGGGATGGAGATGGAGGAATACATGGAAGAGTAGGATCTAGTAACAAAAAGATGAAGAACCTATTTAAGTAAGTACAAAAATGATGCAAAACCAAATGCACTTACTTATATTTTTCAAGCATGGTTTTGAAGGAAGGTGATGGTCAATCCATAATGAAATGGGTAGTCGGTGCCATGGTAGTTCTTCTTAGAGTGATACCGTGAATGCTAATTCCTTGAGATCAATCTTAGGTACTTGCTTGGGCTTTACGGTTAAATATATTATGTCGCCTTGATGCTTGAGAGAAATCTAGTTCGTGATTGAATATAGATAGCTCTCTCCAAAAATCAAAGTGACCAACTTGGGAAAAAGTTTGCAAAACTGTATATATGGTAACCGATGATGGTCAAGGTGACCGACATCGATTGCGCAGTTAGCGACATCGGTTAAGGCATGATATCCTAGGTTTACCCAAAATAGCATATCCTTGCTATTTTGAGCATAATCTCGATTGTCCATCCAGGTCTCAAGTGATGGTTAGCACTTAGATAAGTGAGAGTGTTGTTGGAGAAAGAATATGAATTTAATGTTAGGGTTAGAGTGAGTCCCAGTTGGTTAGGATAAGTAAAGACTAATTCGTAGTTAATTAATAGGCAAAGAATAAGTCCATGGTGAGGTGTTTAGGTGATGTGTCAATTAACCTAATTAAATAATTAAATTAATAAATAATGTGAGGATGGGCATTAATTCAATTGTAAATAATTAAATTAAATTAAATTTTTGGTAAAGGGGTCATGACTAGTTGAACAAGTTATGTTAACTGATTGAAAGGGGACTAAGGGGAGTGTGACCTGAATTTGGTGTCTACATTTGCCCCTTTTTATCCCATAGCTTGTATTGGTAAGGGATCTTGACATAAGTAGGAAGTGGTTACCCCAAGTAGGGCTGAAGGTGAGGTTGCCCCAAGTGTGGGTGGAGGTGATCCCCTTCAAACCATGAGTTGATGAGGTGTTAGATGGAGTTAGTGAGTGGTTTGATAAATGGGTAAGTGATGAAGATGAGGGTAGGTGGGTTATAGGTAATGGTATGGTCACTGTGGGTAATGGGTAAGGGTAATATTAGGTAATGGGTAATGGTTATCAAAACACACACGTTTAGACTATGACATGGTACCAGGTGGAAGAGCTTTCAAACTCTATAGCGTCTAAGGTTGATAGGTTTATCCTAACAAATTTGAAGTGTTTTAGGTATCTAGGGTATATGATATGATCTAGAAACACAACCTAGGTTAGGTGTTGGAATGTTTTGGTATGATCTGGTATACCAAAGGTTTAGTTGGGATAAACAACATGAAAATAGGAAAGATAAGGTCATTAGGCTAAACAACACGGGTAACAACATTGCAAGGTATAGTGAGTACAAAAATTCCAATGTCATAAAAGGTGGTTCAGGTCAGGGTATATAGGTCATGACATGGGTAAGGATGAGGTATAGGTAAATAACATGTCCCTAAACACAATTAAGGAAATGTATAAGTAATTGAGGCTTGTGGGTAGGGTGTAATAGGTGTTGGTAAGGTTAAAAGGTATTGGGTCAGTAATGTTTTTAGGAAAAATGGGTATTTAGGTGGGTTAAAAGGTAAGGGGAGGTGATCTTTGGTTAGGGTATAATCGGCATCAATTGTCTCGAGTATGATATGAGCGACATTGGTCATGTAGATTTGGGTCTAAAAATAAAAACCCGTGGTTTCTGATTCATTTGACTTTTCCATTTGTAGAA
Source organism: Taxus wallichiana var. yunnanensis (assembly GCA_018340775.1). Lineage (NCBI taxonomy): Eukaryota > Viridiplantae > Streptophyta > Pinopsida > Cupressales > Taxaceae > Taxus > Taxus wallichiana. The sequence goes on along the minus strand of CM031237.1, from coordinate 827,973,221 downwards.
AATGACAGAGAGGTGGTGAGGAGTGAAAAAGTGATGGTACAAGGAATTGAGCTGATTTGGCGAGCCATGTAGTAGGTGATTGGCATTTGATCAGTGGGTCCTAGAGATCATTTCAAGTGTTTTCCTTGGTTTGGAAGAGAGGATGTGATTTGATCATGGTAGAGGTGGGAGAAGGTGTGGGAGGAGGCTGGATCGAGAGAATATCACGTGGGGTGATGTGTAGTCATTTGAGATGATCAACATTTTTCTTTTTGATCTATATACTAGCTTTGTGTCTTTGAAGATAACAAATTTGTTTCTAAGAGTTTTGTGATTTTGAGTGTTATATTGGCTCGCATACAGAAGATAGTGAGGCTATATCTCGAGTGACTTGAGATAATTGTTATTTATTTGTATACGTGTATATGTGTATTGATACACAAAATCTCCCGATTATATAGATGATGATAATTATTGTATAGATGATGTGTCTATTTTTTAATTTCCATTATTATTGTGTATTTATGGAAACTAGGTGAATTAGGCATGATTGAGTCGAGGTCACATAGGTATTATGGAGTCAAGGTGAGTTAGGCATGGTTGAGTTTAGGTGAGTTAGGCATGGTAGAGTCATGTTTTGTGTTTGATTTAATTTCCAAGTTATTGGTATTATGGAAAATAAATGATGATGTATATGTATGTTGTGGTGTAAATTTCCAAATGTTTGATATCATGGAAATGTGTGATGTATGATATGGTGATGTTATAAAATGGTAAATATGTATATGTTTATGATTGTGTAATTTCCAAGTTTTGTGTAAAATGGAAACTAACTAAGGTAGAATGTGAATATAAAAAGGGGAAAATTTGTTAGGGTAAAGAGTGTCCGAGCTAACCTCCAAGAGCCCCATGCCCTCGAGTTCTTCCTACATAGCCCCGACAAAAAGGAGCCTTAGCCCGATGTAGTTCTACCATAAGCTAGGGAAGAATATGATGAGGTAGAATCATGGGTTGGTAGGTTGCGGGCGTGATTGATTCTAGGTCATCGGGCATGGTTGATTTTGGTGAAAGGGGAATCCTTAAAATGTAGGTGTCGATGGTCTAGTCCTACATAGGAGAATCAACAATTAGTGAATAATGTGTATGGTAAGAGGTGGCACAAAGAGCCACCTTAATTTATAATAATCCTAATGAGTTTATCATACCAAAGATTGTCTTATGAACTTAAGACCCTAAAGGTGTTTCATAATTAACTGTTCTAAGGGTCAATAAATTCACATGATCACAAAATGTTGTGTTTGCGGTAAGTCCCTTGAGAAGGTAGAAGATTAGGGTAAAAAAAAAATGAAATGAGGTGAAAGAGGCTAATTTAGTGTAACACTGGGGTGAGACAACATGCCCTTTTGACAAGAGACCCAAGATAAAAATAGGAAATTCCATTACCAAAAAGTTATCTTTTTCTTTTTGATTTTGTTTTTATAGACCGATTGATGCTAGGAGTCTATGATGAGTAGATTATCTCCTTTAGGTCTTCGTGAAGTGATCGATGTGGGAAGATTATAAATTTATATATGTATTTTGCAAAAATAGTCTTCTTTTTATGATAGACTATGTATAATATGGCTAGCTTTGTATAGCTTTCCTTTGAGAGAGCAATTTATTTATAAAAGCAAGAAAGAAAAAGTAGATGTACTTTTTGAGAGAGTCATATTTTTACCAGAATTTTGAAGCAAGGAGTTGAATCCCAAGTTGCTTTTGATTTTTTTTTCTTTTGGACTTTTTGGTCATGGATAAGACTATAGAGAAGGATGGGCTCCTTGTTATGAAGAAAAAACCATAGGACATAGTGGTTAGCTATGTGTTGGCGAGAAATTTTTGGGTGGACAAACTTGTGGATTCCTTGCCAACACTCTAGGAATCTAAGTCCCTCTACTTAACTGGTACAACTACTGTATATGCATCCGTGAAAAATGTGGATTTTGTGGTGAAATTTTGGTGGGGATCCAATAGGGGCACTCCACTGACCATGCGGTAAAGCTTGCAGATACTTACAAGAGATAAACTTTTTCCGAAAGTGGGAAAGTGAGTGAGAAAAGGGTAGGAGAACTAATGTCACTAGTTAGAAAATTTGTCACATGCATTCATGAGAAGAAACAACCCTGCAAATGGCAACAAGATGAGATAAGATTGTGAACTCAAAGTTTCTAAAATCTCCTCATCAAAGAGGCTACAAAATCCTTCTTCTTATATTGTTGCTTAAATAGAAATTGTACATAGTGGAGAAATGGAGGAATTTGAGAAGAAGGGGGGAATGGAAGAAAATGGCTATCTCCTTTGTTCTCTCAAAGTACAATATACTCTTGAGTTTACAAGATCGATTACCAACCTCTACAATGGCGTGAAGAAGCCATTAAATCTCCTCCAAGAAATGGTTACAACTTCTTCTTTGTTAGCAAGAAATGGTTTATAATTTCTTTTCAATCATTCACATCCATTCGGATTCTTGATTCACGAAGAAAATGCCAATGGATGGAAAAACCAGACTTTTCATAATGCATTTCATTACACTTGTTTTGTAACTTTGAATTTGAACCATTCATCTTGCCTTTGAAACCTTAAATCAGAGTCGTACACATGTGGGAGAAATTTACTGGAACGGGCGCAGAGGATGCCTTTTGCATTTTGTGCCTTTTGGAGAAATGGCAATTTTGGAACATTTGGCCCACTCACCCACTTTTGATATGGTCATGACATGTGGCTTCACTTGATTAGCGAAGGAGTCGTGGGTCACTTTTATAATTTTACCTTTTTTAATGCGGGCTTAAAAACACAAATTGCTCCGCCGGCCCGCCTCCCTGCTTTGACCTTCGATGCGGGCTTAATATTTGACTTTCTCCCTTATAGCATGATCATGGGGTTGCGGGTCACTTTTTAACTTTTCACCTTTTTTACAAAGAGGCTCAAAATCTCAAATCTCCTCGATGGTCCGCCTCCTTGCTTTGACTTTCCAATGGCGGGCTCAAGATTTGACTTTTTCCTTTAAGCCTGATTGGGGCTGCGGGTCACTTTTTAACTTTTCACCTTTTTTACAAAGAGGCTCAAAATCTCAAATCTCCTCGATGGTCCGCCTCCCTACTTTGAATCCTTTCCAATGGTGGGCTCAAGATTTGACTTTTTCCTTTAAGCCTGATCGGGGTTGTGGGTCACTTTTTAACTTTTTGCCTTTTTACAAAGAGGCTCAAAAACACAAATTTCTCCATTCGACCCACTTCCAATTAGGTATGTCCACATACCCGTGGATGATGGGGCCAAAATTTGATGGGGAAGAAAATGCCCATCATTCTCGACTGTGGAAAAAAATGTAGAGAAGAAGAAAACTCCACCATTTCGTGCCCGATTTTCAAATTTCTTTCATGAGCCAAGGAATTGAAAACAATACAAGGTTCGATGATCCAGGGGCATAGAAAGATTGAAAATTTCATTCAAATGAGGACAACAATAAATTTTCACGCATCTAGATAGAAAATGGAAAATTTATCAAAAAAGCAAGACTGGGATTTGAAACAACTCTAGGGCATGGATTTTCTATCTCTTCAAACTTTCAACTTGGCTTAAATACTTTAGGAGGGCGAGAGCTCAAAATTTGAATTTAACTTGGAAAATGAAAAGTGGTTTTTGGGAGACAACAACTATGGCTCTAGCTTGGGGACATGGCATGGACTGAGCATGGCGAAGACGTGGTATGAGGATCCAGAATCTCAATTTTTAAACCGTATAACATTGACTAAAGTGCCTTATCCATTGGGCCTTGCAGAGTCATGTACAATTTTAAGAAAGAAATATCAGAAGAAGGAAACACACAAGCACACAAAAGGAAGGAAACACATGACACACAACAGAAGGGGAAACAAAACCACACAATGGAAAGGGAAACACACCAAGAAATCACCTATGGTACAAGGTGGGGACAACCCACTTTCACTGATGATACAATTTCAAGTATTTCCCACTTTGAGGCAATTCCAATGGCATTCCATCCAAGTATGAGAGGAGAAAAACATTCTCACCACAAGCTCCATGAATTTGGAATGGGCCGAGCCATAATGAATCAAACTTTCCATGGCTTGCCCTTTGGTTCTCTTCTCTTGTCCCATAGCAGGACAAAGTCTCCAACCTTGAATTCTCTTGCCTTAGCCCTCTTGTCAAATATCTTCTTCACTTTCAATTGGTGTTCTTTGATTCGATCCACCACCTGGAATCTATTTTCTTCCAACTTCTCCAAGAAATAGGATCCTTTTGTCTATGGAATCTTTGTATTGACCATCTTCTATTTCCTATAGCAACTTGAGAGCTGGCATCTCAATTGTGAGGGGAATCTCTGCTTCAACTCCATACAATAGTTGGAATGGAGACATACCTATCACCTTCTTGGGAGTGATCCTATCTACCCACAATGTGTCATACAACCTTTTGTGCCAATTCCTTTGATTCTCATCTACAAGCTTATGGACAATGGTCACAATGTTCTTGTTGCTTGATTCGGCCTGTCCATTTCCTTATGGATAGTAGTCAAAAGAATGAGCTAGGGAGATTCCATAGCTATAGAAAAACTTGGTCAGCTCTCTTGAAGAGAAATAGGTAGCATTATCTGCTACAATCTTCTGTGGCACTCCGAAACGGACTATGATATTCTCCTTGATGAAGTTGCATATTGTTTCAAGTGTTGGCTTGTTTGGTCGGAATGGCTTCCACCCATTTGGTGAAGTAGTCTATTGTTGTGAGTACATAGGTGTGCCCCACACTTGAGTGAGGGTTTAGAACACCAATGAAGTCCAACCCCCACTGTTGAAATGGTTCTTCAATAACCACAGGCCTGAGTGGTAATGCAGTGAGTCGTGGTCTTCCAATGAACTATTGGCATGCTTTGCATTTAGAAACCCAATCTGAGTGTCTATAAAGATGGTGGGCCAATAATACCTTCCTCGGAGGATCTTGTGTGCAAGTGACCATTGCTGAAAAATTCCCACCACATGCTTGGTCATGGTATGCTTTAAGCAACTTTTCTTGTTTCTCTTTATCTACGCACCTGAGGAAACAACCATCCAGGCCTCTTTTGTAGAAGTGCATGATTCCAGATTACAAATTTAGCTACCTTCATCTTGAGTGTTCTCCTTTTCTTGTAATCAAGATGGGAGGGCATTCTCCATAAGTCAAGTAATAGGCAATATCAACATACCACTCATCAGTAGTGGTGACAAAGAGAACTATGGGTTGTCTTTTGAACAAGTTGAGCAAGCACAATTTACTTTACCATGTTGAATTTTGAGTGTTTCATCTTCAAGCAATCAACTTACACAAGCCATTTCCCCTTACCAGATTGGAGGGTCGAATCTCCAAGTCATATTCTTGAGTCTTTGCAATCCAATTTCCTCTTTTAGCTCTGGGATCCTGTTATGTCAAGATGGACTTGATTGCACTACCAGGACCATCACCACCGTATGGGAATTGAGGATGTAAAACCTAAAGTTTTTTATAGCCTTGACCACTGCATAGGCATGCTTCTCCAATTGGATGTATTTTAGCTCATGCTTTTTCAAAGGAAACTCATGAAAGCAATAGGTGCTTCCACATCTTCATCATTTTTCTGAACAAGAACAAGAGAGAGTGTATGCTCTGATGCATAACAATACATGATGAACTCTTTGTTAAAATATGGAGACACAAGGGTTGGAGCCTTGGCAATGGATTTCTTGATCTCTTCAAATGTTTCCTTCCCTTCATTGTTCCATTTGAAACTTGCTTGAGGTTTCATCATGGAAGTGATGTGCTTTGTCAATTCAGCAAACTCAGGCACAAAATGATGAAGAAAGTTTACCTTTCCAAAGAATGAATGAACTCCCTTCTTGCTTGTGGGTAGGGATAATGCTTGAATGGCTCTAATCCTCTCAGGATCAATGTGTGCTCCATGTTTGTTCACAATGTGCCCCAATAACTTTCCTTTTGTGACTCCAAAAATGCACTTTTTTGGATTTAGTGATATGCCATGTTTCCTACACCTTGCAAGTACCTGTTCCAAGTGATAGATATGATCTCCCTCTTCTTGAAAATATTGTGAGATCATCAAGATATATGACAATGCAATGCTTCAGATATTTAAAGGCCAAATCCATCACCCTTTGGAATGTAGCTCCTGCATTGATTAGGCCAAAAGGCATTCTGTTGTAGGAAAAAGTGCCCCAAGGTGTTGTAAAGGTTGTCTTGGTGTGGTCTTCCTCTGCCACTTTGATTTGATTGTATCCTGAGAATCCATCAAGTAATGAAAGCATTTCAGATCGGTGATTGCTTGTAGGATATGGTCCATGATAGGAAGAGGATAATTGTCCTTGAGTGATGCCTGGTTCAGGTTGCGAAAATCTACACATATCCTTATTTCACCATTCTTCTTCCACACTGGCACAATGTTAGCCACCCACGTTGAATGGTGGATGGGAAAGATGATCCTTGCATTAAGAATCTTCATTACCTCCTCCTTGATGGTATCAGCAATCTTTGGGTTGTATGGCCTTTGTTTTTACCTAAAGGGCTTAACACCCGCTAAAGGAATTGAGTGATGCATTTCTTTTGGCTGGAAGGATTTGAGTTCATCATAAGAGTAGGCCAAGACATCTGAGTATTTCTTGAGTAATGCAACAAACCTTCTTTTTTCTTCAGGTGAGCAACATTTTCCAATATTGACCATCCTTGGCTCCTCCGGGGTACCAATGTTTTCTTTATCAAAATCAGCTGGGCACCGAGAAGATTGCTTTTCTTTCTCTTGAATGAATCTATCATGTTTGTCAAAGAGGTCTTCTAAAGAGACTAGGCCTTTGGGAATTTTTTTCCCTTTCAATTTGATTACTCCCTCATCATCAATCCCTTCAATTCCTTCTTTCTCTTCTTTGGGGACTACTTCTCTGGTGTGGATTTTCACCTCCTTTGAAGAAGAGATTATTGAAATTATCCCTTTGCTCCAAAAAGGATAGAATTTGGTTATCATCATTGAAGACTTGCCAATGATTTGCATTATTCTGGTACACTAGGCCGAATACCATTTCAATGGTCACTTTTCTTTACCAAAAGAAGGATGAGGTGTCACTAGGGAAGCTGACACTACAAGAGAATCACCTTTTCATTATGTTCCCTTGGAATAGCTTCAATGGAAAATGCATCAAAAGATTCAATGCAATCCCACACTCTTGTTTTTGTAATGCCCGAGCCTTGGATTTTTCACCTGATATTGTTGGTGGACCTACTTTACCACAATCTCTACATCACCTTTACATCTCAGCTTCTTGATTCCCATGTCCTCTGCTACATTCATGCCTAAGAGTAATGCTTCATACTCTGCAGTGTTGTTTGTATTATCAAATTGCAGCTTGTAGGAAAAAGGGTACACCTCATTGGAAGGAGAGTACAATACTACACCAGCTCCTGAACCTACTCTAGAATGACTACCATCAAATTCCATTGTCCAAATCTGATCTTCTTCCTCCTCCATGAGAAGTGGAAAGTTCTCTTCTTTTTTTGATGTGAGGAAGTAATTTCCTAGCCCACAATCTTGAAAGAGAATGTTAGCTCTTGGATCATCAGACTTTCTTACTGTGAATCTCATCTTTCTTACTAGGCAGAAACTTCTTCATCTCTCCTTTTACTGGGATAGTTGTAGATGACCAATCCATTTTTATTTCTCCACCTAGGTCTCTACAAAAACTTCTGCTCAAAAGCATACCAAAAGATGTTGGGATGTCTGCTACCAAGTATGGTCAAGAGCACCTTCTTGTCTGGAAAATCAGCTAGTGCCACATGTGCATCCTTGATTCTTCCTACCAATGGAACTTGTTTGGATTCCATTGAGTAGCATGTGCCATTTACCAGGTCAAAGTGAGGCCTAGAGAATTTGCAACTTTGGCTGGCATCACATTGTCTGAGGCTCCAGAATCTATGATGCAATTATTCAGCTGGAAGCCTTTGATGAGGAGTGATAGGTAGAAAGGTTCAACTCTATTGGTGTTGGAGGCACTGAGGGCTAGCATGTTTTGGGAAGGTGGTGTGGATGGTGTGGGGAGTAAGCCTTTAGAATTTGGGCTTGAAGAGATAGGGTTACCACCACAAACTGCATTGATGAATCTGTCAAATTGGGTAGGATGTGTTTGTAGGTATTCTATTTCAGAGAGTTGGACTTTGGTTTTTCTTGCATGTTCTACAAAGTCAAATGGGGAAATGGTGGGTGAGGAAGAGGCTCCTGAAATGGAGGAAGATCTACATGGTAGAGACTTTTCTACTTTTGGTGTTGGGTTCTCCTTTTCAGATGTAACAATTGGCTTGGAAGGGGGTGAGGGTGTAGCCTTTGACTGAACTTTAGATGTTTTTGCAGGACCAACATTTAGAAGAGAATTATTCTTAGCAAATTTTGAGCTGGAAGAAGAATCAAATGACTTACTTGGTATAGTAGCATGCTCTTTGGAAACCAGTGAGTCTAGTTTTTCTTTGGCTGATTCCATGGAAGGTGGTAATGGTGATCCTCTATTGATGATTTTATTTTGTGTAACCTCTGGAGGACAATCTTCTTTATTCTTCTTCTTATCCTTTTTCTGCAACTGTTGGGGCTGAAATCCCTTTCTTAGATTGAGCACGAGTGAAAAAAACACATGAGAAACTTGGAACTTCTTCATCACCTTCATCTTCATCATCAACATACTCAATCAGGCCATTGTGCATATCAACTTCCTCAATCTCAAGATAGTTTTCATAATCTTCCATGTTTTCTTCTTCAATTTCATCAATTTTTGCTTCCTCCTCTGGCTCTTTGGTGTCACAGATGGCATTGATGTAGTGGTGCTTCAAGAGCAAGCCGATGAGGAGGTGGAGAAATCCTTGGCCTATCTGGAGGGTTTGGTCTCCTTGAAGCATTCCACATTGTGATATGAGATAGTTGCTTCTTCAAGGCAACCAAGTCATTTGCCATTTTTTGGAACATCGGATCTATGGTGACAAAGTTTGAATTCTGACCCTTTTGTTTCCCATTGGGGCCTTTCACCTTTCCAGAAAGGATTAGATCATCATCGATTTCTATTGCAAAGTCTCTGGGCTTGCCTCAATGTTCTTGGTTGGGCTCTTCTGAGGAAGAAACCTACTTTGATGGCAGAGAGCATCGATGAAAACCTCTTCAAATTATTTTTGGGAGGCACCACATCTTCAGGATCCTTCTTATCACTCTATCATATCTTGCTACAAAGTCCCTCATTGACTCAGAGGTTTCTTTCTTCATTTGTACCAATTGGACCAAAAGATCCTGACAATCTTTCGTGGTCTTGAACTGTGTTTGAATGCACTTCTTATATCTTCCCAACAGGTGACAGACCTCGGGGGTAGCATGTAGAACCATTGGAAGCCTTTTCTTGAAGTGACTCCACAAAGAGTCAGACTGACACATCTTCATCCTCAACACCCAACACACACCGCAAGCAAGTGATAAATGCTACTACATGCTCTTCAAGGAGTTGAGAACCATCCCCTCTGAATTTTGGGAAGTTTTTTCTCGAGCCTCTTGGTAGCTCATGGAGTGGTTGAGCAAGAGCCAGTGGACCGGTGTTTCCTCCCCATGGTACATTAGGCCTACGGGCTTCATGATCACATTCACGCTCATGATCCTGATCCCCATTCTATGTCTATTTCTATCTTCCAGCCTTGCTAAGGCTATGGCTTTTATTGCTTGCTCTTTCATCTGCCTCGGCTTGAAGTCTCTCGATTTCTTTGAGTTGAGCTCTTATTTCTTCATCGGCTCTTGCTTCTCTTTCTCTAGCTTCTTCTTCGGTCTCTACGTCGGTGAAATCTTCAAGGTTCTCATTGATGTATGGAAATTCACCATCCAAAGGATTGGCAACACTCAAGTTCCCAACGTGGCCGGTTGCTTGAAAAGGAGGCCTCTGGATTTCGAGTAGCTCTTGTCTCCTTTGAAGTTCCTCAAAAATGGGATCAGTTTGTCCTCCTTGTCTCTATTGTTGGTGTATCTTCTATCCACCAGCTTGAAAATCTATGCTCTCTTCTTTTGTGGTGCTAGAATTTTCTTTGCCTCTCCAATTCAGCAATTGCGTGTTCTCTTCAAGGTCCATAATTCTCATGGCAATGAAGTAGTGATTGGCACTTTGTCTATTATGCCGATAGCTTCCCTCAAATATGAAGCAACGTCTTCTTGGATGTGGAAGAGAAATTCAGGTCTTTCAACAGGAGGGTTTCCCGAAATAGCCATGATTTGAATCCATGTGGCTCATATAGCCATTCAAATTCCATAAATTTTTCTCTTTTTTTTTGAATTTTGAATTTTTTGACCTTGGTCGCATTCAAGTGTAGATGTTGCTAAATTTGCCCCATGTGGGTGCCAAAAACTATTGGCGAGGAAATTTTTTGGGTGGAAAACTTTGGATTCCTTGCCAATGCTCTGGGAATCTAAGTCCCTCTACTTAACCGGTGTAGCTACCGTATATATGCATGCGTGAGAAAATGTGGATTTCTGTGGTGGCCTTTGGCCGAGGGGATCCAACAGGGGCACTCCATTGACCCTATGGAAAAGCTTGCAGATACTTGCAAGAGAGAAATTTGTCTGAAAGTGGGAAAGGGAGTGAGAAAAGAGGTAGGAGAACTAATGTTGTAGGTAGGAAATCAGATTCCTGCACACACTAGTTAGAAAATTCATCACATGCATTCATGAGAAGAAACAACCCTGTAAATGGCAACAAGATGAGATAAGATTGAACTCAAAGTTTCTAAAATCTCCTCATCAAAGAGGCTACAAAATCCTTCTTCTTGTATTGTTGCTTAAACAGAAATTGTACATAGTGGAGAAATGGAGGAATTTGAGAAGAAGGGGGAAATGGAAGAAAATGGCTATCTCCTTTGTTCTCTCAAAGTACAATATACTCTTGAGTTTACAAGATCAATTACCAACCCTCTACAATGGCGTGAAGAAGCCATTAAATCTCCTCCAAGAAATGGTTACAACTTCTTCTTTGTTAGCAAGAAATGGTTTACAATTTCTTTTCAATCATTCATGTCCATTTGGATTCTTGATTCGTGAAGAAACACCAATGGCGGAAAAACCAGACTTTTCATAATGCATCATTACACTTGTTTTGTAACTTTGAATTTGAACCATTCATCTTGCCTTTGAAACCTTAAATCAGAGTCGTACACGTGGGAGAAATTTACTGGAACGGGCAGTAGAGGATGCCTTTTACATTTTGTGCCTTTTGGAGAAATGGCATTTTGGAACATTTTGGCCCGCTCACCCACTTTTGATATGGTCATGACACGTGGCTTCACTTGATTAGTGAAGGAGTCGTAGGGTCACTTTTATAATTTTACCTTTTTTTTTAATGCGGGCTTAAAAACACAAATTGCTTCCGGCCCACCTCCCTGCTTTGACCTTGATGCGGGCTTAATATTTGACTTTCTCCCTTATAGCATGATGGGGCTATGGGTCACTTTTTAATTTTCACCTTTTTTACAAAGAGGCTCAAAATCTCAAATCTCCCCGACGGTCCGCCTCCCTGCTTTGACTTTCCAATGGTGGGCTCAAGATTTGACTTTTTCCTTTAAGCCTGATCGGGGCTGTGGGTCACTTTTTAACTTTTCACCTTTTTACAAAGAGGCTCAAAATCTCAAATCTCCCGATGGTCCACCTCCCTGCTTTGACTCCTTTGACTGTGGGCTCAAGATTTGACTTTTTCCTTTAAGCTTGATCGATCGGGGTTGGGTCACTTTTTAACTTTTCACCTTTTTACAAAGAGGCTCAAAAACACAAATTTCTCCACCGACCCACTTCCAATTAGGTATGTCCCATACCCATGGATGATGGGGCCAAAATTTGATGGGGAAGAAAATGCCCATCGTTCCCGACTGTGGAAAAAAATGCAGAGAAGAAGAAAACTCCACCATTTCGCGCCCGATTTTCAAATTTCTTTCATGAGCCAAGGAATTGAAAACAATACAAGGTTCGATGATCTAGGGGCATAGAAATATTGACAATTTCATTCAAATGAGGACAACAATAAAATTTTCACGCATCCAGATAGGAAAATGAAAATTTATCAAAACAAGCAGACTGGGGATTTGAAACAACTCTAGGGCATGGATTTTCTATCTCTTGAACTTTCAACTTGGCTTAAATACTTTAGGAGGGCGAGATTGAAATTTCAAATTTATGAAAAGGTCATTATGAAGGGAGGTTTAATAGAAGAAAGGGAGTTTCAAGTCCCTATAAGATAAAGAAGGATAAGGTGATGATAGATATCATTGTACAATATTTGGGCAAGGTTGAGTGTGATGAGGTAGGTGGTGGGTAGATTAGGTAAGGTAGATTGGTTGAGACAGTTGGGAAAAAATTAGGCAAGGTTGATTGGGTAGGGTTAAGCAAGGTTTAGGCAAGGTTGAGGTATGTGGTGGGTAGATTAGGTAAGGTAGATGATGAAGGTCTGGTTTAGATGAGATGTGCAAATAGAATAAGAGGGAATGTTGAATCCCCCATAGGGTAAAGTAGGATAAGGTGATGATAGGTAACATTTATGTAATATTGGGAAAATTTTAGGCAAGGTTTATGCAGATGGGATATTGGGTAAAAGAGTGGCGGAGGGCTTGGATTTCTTCTCCTTTCCTTTGTATTTCTAAATGCGAGTGGAAATGGTAACCATATTAATATGGGGTAAGGGATTAGCTGAGTTGTGATAGGTGTAGCGATAAGACGGGAAATAGAATGATGAGGGCATATCTTGGTTTTGTGTGAAGAAGGCAATACATTGACATGCGGGAGGAGCTTTGGCTAGCTCTCTTATACATACCGTATTGATCTTGAATGTTAGAGGTAGATAAAAGGGTTGTGGAGGTGGACATGAAGGTCATTTAATAGGTAAGGGGTGAGGGTGGAATAGAGTCCTCATCTAGAAGATCATCGTCGTCAAAGTTTTATTTAGGATGACAGAGTTAGAGAAGAATGGTTTTCAAAGCCTTAAAATTTTCTACATCATGCCTTGACACACGATGGTAAGTGCAAATTTTTGTATCATCAAACCATGGTGGTTTAGGTTTGAGTGGGTCGTAAGGTCTAAGTGGAGGAAATGTGATGAGAGTGGTCTCTAAAAGGTTTTCTATGATGTTGATGTAAGATCCTACCAACAGATCACAATGAGAAGTAAGTGTGGGTCAAGATGGAGGTCTAAGTGATTTTGGTGAGAGAGGCACTACGGGAGGTGGAATCGGAAGTGGAATAGTTTTGATCACTGGTTTGGTAGGTTTTACTATTTGAGGTTTGAATTGCACCTTCTTGGGTAAAGGTGTAGGAAATGATCTAGTGATAGAAGGTGTTGTAGGTTTAACTACCTCTTTGGAGGGTAGTTAGTTTTTCAACTTTGGCTGCACCTTTCTGGGTAAAGGTGAAGATGACATGCGTGATGTAGAAGGGAAGGAAGATGGTGGAAGAGGATGGGTTAGCCAAGGTGATAACGAGGGTGTGGTGAAGGTTTTAAGAAGAATTGAGGTGGAGGGTATTGGTTGAAGAGTGGGGAATACCATAGGTAGGGACGAGGCTACTAGAAGTGGTGCGGGTATAGGTGGTAAAAAGGTTGTAGGTGACGGAAAAGATGTAGGATGTATAAGTAAGTTAGGTGTAATAAAGGCTCATGATGAGGGCATGGGCTAATGTGTTTTTATTTTACCTTGGGTAGGAGGTTGCTTGGACAAGGGGATGGGTTAGGTCCTAGGATAAATGGAAGTGGTGAAGGTGACAAAGGGGTAGTAGACAAAACCAATGTATGCGGACTAGAAGGTTGGATTCTCCTTTTAGTGGAGATATGTTTTTTTGTGGGCTTATGAGGACGTGGATAAATCTAATTTGATAGGAGGATGTACTAGGCTTGATGTCTACATGATTCTAAACGTGGTGATGGTTATAGACATGGGGAAGGTGTAGGTGCAGGTAGTTTCTTAAGCCTTAGAACAAGTTTGATTCTTTGGTAAGGGTTTAGGTGTAGGTGAGGGCGATGAATAAGAGGCCATTATAATAGGCTTGGGCATGGTTGGTTTGGTTGTCTCAAATACCTTTGGATAAATTGTATAGGTATTAACAAACGACATTTGCATTTGGGTTGAAAAATCTAATGAAGGCATCCCTAAAGAATGGAATTATAAACATAATCGAAGTAGTCAACGGGCGTGAAAATGACATTGTTTTAGGAGGAGATGATGTTGACTTAGTAATAATCCATGTAAAGTATATATGTGAGACAGGGGTGGTTGGATTCAGAATTTGTAGGTAAGAGATTTGAGAGAAAATCAATAGGATCTTGGAAGGCTAATTTGGAATTGTCACCAACAGGAAATGGCGCTTCCAAAGGAGCTTTGACGGGTAGGGGAGATGATGAGTAGGATGAGTTAGGTTCCGCTTTGGGTGGAGAGGAAGGTGAGTAGTACTCTCTCAAGGGTAGGAGTGTTAACACCGCATGTTGTTCATTAGGTTGCAAGGTGAGTGGAAACAACCTCGAGAAGATATTAAGGATTCATCTATGGGTGAAGGGGGAGATGAAGGGGACTCCTTTATGGGTGAAGGAGTACATGAAATAGGTTCCTCTGTGGGTAAAGGTGAGCATGCAAGAATCTCCTCGATAGAGGGGATAGGAGGAATTGAGGAAGGGCTGGTAAGAATTTAAAAATAACATGAAATTCACGGACATTACTATCATTAGTCATAGGTTCACCGATTTAGTTAGATGATGGGGTGTGATTATGAAATGGCTTCTTGACGATATACAAGTTTTGATTATCTAGTGAATTTGGGTTTTCCAAGACCACGATCTCGTTGTATAACATTTCTTGGACAATGTTTTTGAAGGTTATACAATTACCATCACTATGACCTTTAACATGATGATAGTTATAGTAGTCATGTTCCTTGTACCATGTAGGTATAGGACGAGTGGGGTCAAAACTAGTATGTGCTTTGATGGGTGGAAGAGCGATTTCTCGACTTTTAGAAGTTTTTCTAAAATTGATGAATAGGGATCTCCTATGGGAGTGTACTTTTGTTGCTCTCGTCTAAACTAGAAATCTTGAATGGGAGAAAGGTTAGAAATAGGTTTTGAGTGATTGGATGGGTGAGATGGACCAAATTTTAATACTCCGCATTGGAAGATCCTTTGGCTTTGGAATAATTGTTTTGGGTTTTGGAAGAGGAAGAGGAATCATTTGTATTGAATTTTCTTCTCTTATATGGCACGGATTTCAAGTTTTCTAGCCATGGTGAATGCTTCATCAAATGTATGGAAGGTTTAGACTTGGAGAGTTGGTGAGATGTACCTAACACAATCCCTTGATGAAAAACTCTATAAGCTCGGTTTGAGGTAGTTGGAATGTAAGTTGGTTGATGAGGATTTGCCAACAAGTGAAAAAATCTATGATAGATTCGTCTTCGTATTGTCATGTTGAGTACAAGTCAGTCATGGTGACCTTATTGATGATATTGATCAAAATATGGTCCAAGAAGGCTTGAGCCACTTGGTTAAATGAGTAAATGGAATGTCGAGGTAAACCACTATACCAATCCAATGCTAGTCTTGTTAATGACATTAGGAATGTACATAAGAGTAGAGAATTGTCATGAGCGACTAAATAAAACCCATGTTTGAAAGACCACAAGTGTTAATACGGGTCATATTTTCTATTGAAGTGGTTGAATTTGGGAAATTACAAATGCATAGGCTATGTACAAATGAGAATAGATGGATGAATGAGCTCATTGTAGATTTTGTCATATGTCAAAGAGTTACGAGCTAGAAACCAATGGTTCTAATGTTTACATATTTTCCATCATCATTTTAATAAGGTCATTGGTAGGTTGTGATGGTTGGGCACCCCCGTAGTATAAGGGGTAGATGGTGAATGTATGATGAGGATGCCATCCCGGTATATGGTAGTTTCGAGTATGATAATTATGGTGGGGTAATAGATGCAGGTGGTACATATCCCAAATAGGCAATAGACAAGATAGGAGGTTATTGGTGATATCTGTAAGGAGGTGGGGTAGATGTAGTGGTCTTTGTAGTGATTGGAGGTAAAGAATACGGGATGGAAAGGATGATGTTTTGGAAGGGTGTATGAGTTTCGACATGATGGGTGGTTGCAATGCAATAGGTATTTATGAGGTGGTAGGTGCAGATAGGGCTATGCTCAAGGTAGCTGATGAAGGAATGGTTGACACCATGGAAGAAAATGATGTCAAAAGTATGAGAAATGTCATAGGTTCCGTAGATATTAATGATATGGGGTCAAGTTGGGATAATACGAGCGGTAAGGTGGAAGAAGGTAAGGCCGGATTCGTGCTTAGCTGGTGTAGAAGTGGGGGCAATGGAAGGGGTATGGACACATGCATGCCATATACAAGTTGTCCTTATGAATCCCGAGTAGATGAATGGGTGAGATAATTTTGTACAAGGTAACGAGGTTTTGGTTAAGGAGTCTTACGAATTCCTCATCACTAATCTTGATGATAATGGGTTGAGTAGAATCCATAGGTGACAAGATGGAAGGTGGTGATGGGATAAAAGGGAGCGGTTGAAGGCTTGCATGTAATACAACGGCACCGGCTTGACTATGAGTCATAACCATATGAGTTAGCATAGACATGGTAATCTGATCTTTGTCAATGACATAGAAGAACAGAAGGGAATGGAGAAAATATGTTCTGGGAGGTAAATACGGTTGTTTTAATTAAAAATTAAAACACAGGAACCGATGGCGGTTGGGTTAACCAATGACGGTGATAGAGGGTGATTGATGAAGGTTACAAAGTGATGGTGATACCAGTTACTATGGAAAATCAATTTTTTTCAAATGAGGCAATAACTGATGAAAATGAAGTAAAACTTGGATTTGATAGTGTTTTCAAAGATCCAGAGGTATGATGATGTATCTAGGGAAACTTAGAAAGAATAGAAAATGTGATGAGGGCTATTTTTGGTAGAATGACCAAAAAAAGTAGGTAAGTGACAATGGTTAGGTAAACTGATGATGGTCAGATGAATAATCGATAACGGTGGCTAGACCGAAACCGCTCACTTTGTGAAATTTGAAAAAATGGACAATTTTGACTTTTGTGACTTAGATCAACTAAAATACCAACCCAGTAACCTAAGTATGGTAATGATGAACTCTGAAACACTCATAAATAGTTGGAATACACCAATTATGATTGTGGAGTGTGAAAGTAAGAAAAGAAATGGAGAAAATGACCTCTCAACAAAAAACACAAGTCAAACAAAAACTAATAAACATGAATCCTATTGGTGAATTTTATGTTTTAGCTTATGCTATTTAGGACTGACTTGTGAATAGAACACATTTTTTGGTTTGATAGAAGGTACCCTATGAAAAGCCAAGAATTAAGGATGGTTTTAGGTAAAGGTTTGGCTAGGGTGGTCCTTTCTTTGAGATGATGATTTGAGAGAAACTAGTTGAGTGCCTTTGTCGATCCTCGATCGTTGACAATTTGCTCCTAGGTAGGATGATGTTTAAGAAGATGTGTAAATTGTTTAAGTGGTTTGGTATAGAGAGTGTGCAAAGTGAACTACGATTGAATTAGTCAACCATCAACTGGGCATGACTTCCATGATATAGGTTACCCTCAATTAATGTCAACTACAATGCAACAAACCGAGAATGAAATGAAAATTTTAAGCCCAAATTCAAAATTACGTTTGATGTAGAAAATGGAGAATAGGAAGAGGAATGATCTTTCACTAATGTAATGCAGTAGAAAGAAATACATGTTCTTTTTAAAGCACCAAAAGCACAATTTATTTTAGAAAATAGAAAGAAGGAGAAGATTCCAAAGAAGAAAATTAATGTGAATACATTTCAAAGGGAACTAAACACACAATTTTTACCTAGGAATGATCAAATGAAACAAAACCCTTGATGGGTCGCATTGGGCGTGCCAAAATGTTTCACCAGATTCTCAGTAGATTAATGAAATAGATAAGGGTAAATAGGCCAAGGAGGAATACATGTTGTAATTTTTCTTGAAGGTTGTATGCACAAATCTGATTTCCTAGCAAGACCACAAAACATAGTTAATAGCAAAATATTAGTGGATTTCCTAGCATGGATCCAGGAAGTGTGATAATTCCTTGATGGTTTTCAATCCACTCATATATATAATTCAATATAAAGTAAATGAACATGCAACTAAAATAATTTAACGCCAATATTCTGATTTAGGTATCTTAGATTACTATTGATGTTAATTCAATTATATGCTTTAATAATTAAATTGATGAAGGTTCCATATTAGGTTGCGGAGTTGGGTAGGTGGTCTTGAGGTGACGGGGAAGGGTCGAGTAAGACTTGGTGGACTTTGGGTTGGTCTTGGATAACTAGTAAACTTGTTGGTCTAAGGTAGTCTACCAGATATAGAGAGCGACACTGTCATTGTATGACTGATGACAGATTTAGGTATGACCAATACTAACTTAATATGACAGATATCGGTTCTTAAGGGAGTGGCCGAATATAATAAATAGGTATGCACACACTCTCTGTGTCCACGGAGACAGGTTAGGAAGGTCTATGGTGAGGTTATAGGTGGGATACGAGGTTTTGGCAAGGTTTTGTGAGGTTTTGAGGTATTAAGGTCAGTTTAGTGAAAGTATCACAGGAGAGACACGATGAACCGATGTCGGTTGGGTGACTCGATGCGGTGAAAGGGAAACCAATGAAGGTCAAGGTAACTAACTTCAGTAGGGGAAATTTGGTAAAAGTTGATAAAAGGTTGTGTTAGGCCTCTCTCGTGATTGCATAGAGAGTGAAGGGGGACCGATTGGGTTCATAATAAGGCGAGGAAAACTCGGGAAGGTCTAAAGGATAGGTATGGAGATCAGAAGGATGGGAACTCTTGATAGGTATATGGGTAGGGAGATGGAGATGGAGGAATACATGGAAAAGAAAGATCTAGAAACAAAAATATAAAGAACCTATTCAAGTAAGTACAAAAATGATGAAAAAATAAATGCGCTTACTTGTATTTTACAATCTGGTTGGTTAAGGAAGGTGATGGTCAAATCATGATGAACTAGGTGGTTTGTTTCATGACAGTGCTTCCGGAGAATGCTATTGTGAATGCCAATGCCTTCGATCGATTTGAGTACTTGTTTGGGATTCTAGTTAAATTCATTCTTTCATATTGATGATTGAGATAAATTTGGATTTTGATTGAATGCGAGATAGATCCCTCTAAAACTCACGAGTCACGAACCTAGGAAAAAGGTTTCAAAAATGTATTTATGGTTACCTATGATGGTCAAGGTGACCGATGTTGGTTAAGGCGGGAAATCCTAGGTTTACCCAAAATAGTAGATCCTTACTATTTTCAGCTTGCTCTGATTGTCCATCCAGGTCTCAAGTGATAGTTAGTGCTTAGATAAGCGGGAGTGTTGTTGGAGAAATAATATGCATTTAATGTTAGGGTTAGATTAAGTCTAGTTGGCTAGGATAAGTAGAGACTAAGTATTAGTTAATTAATAGGATAAGAATAAGTGCATGGTTAGGTGTCTAGGTGAGGTGTCTAGGTGATGTGTCAATTAACCAAATTAAAGTAATTAAATTAATAAATAGTGTGAGGATGGGAATTTATTCAATTCTAAGTAATTAAATTAACATGAATGTGGGGTAAAGGGGTCGTGGTTAGGTGAACAAGTTATGTTAACTAATTGAAAGGGGACTAAGGGGAGTATGGCCAAAATTTGGTGTCTACACCACCTTACCAAATAAACCCTCCGATTTCTCCCATATTTTGAAAGGAGAGTCACATTTTTCCAAATGAAACAAAATTTGTCACTTACATAAGTTCTATCAAACCTATACATTCATAAAATTTACAACTGAAATTTCTCATTTTCTCTAGTGAACACCGGTTGTTACGAAGAATTTAAAGCCCATAATCCTTTCTATTTAATTACTTTTTCCATTCTTGGTTTCCATGTGTGGTAATTATGTGTTTTTAATGACTCAACATGATCTAATATAGAAGAAGATAAAGATGTCATTCTCAAAAATAACCAAAAAGTGCGAGGCCCAAGAAATGTATCAAGACCCCCCAGATTTTGGCACTTTATAATTGAGTGCATGTTACAATATGACACTTTATAATTATAGTGTATATCTTAAAATAAATAGTTATAATGGAGCGAGCATGACAAATAAAAAACTTTTGTAAAAATGGCACTCAAATCTAAGTTACCGATAAAAAGATACAAGCTTTTCAATTTTATGCTCTACTATTTATTTTAGTTGCCACTAAAACAAAATAAAATTCTCTTGCCTTCACCACACGAGATAGAATGAAAGGGGACTAGAGTTAATTACCTACTAGTAGGAATCACAAGTTTAAGCCCCTGATATGACTAGGGGCTAAGGATTTGATGGGTGTCTTTGCTTGTTTTCAAGAAGGTCACATCAATTGCTTCTTTGGAAAACCCAAAAAAACCTAGAAATTGATTTTCTCGGGTTTTCTTTCTCACTGACATGGATTCCAAAGTGGACCAACACGTATCTATGCAAACAACAAAAACTTGAAAAAAGACTACCTTTAGAAATGGTTGAGTTTATATCCGATCTTAGGGGTTTTCCACCTTTCGTATCGATGGAAGGCTCTATTTTGCATAAAACCACACGCAACAAAAACATACAAATAAATATCGAATATATTAATATACAAAATCTTATTTTCAAAATAAAACTTAAAGAAAAATGTAAACAAAAATCTCAACTTTGATACCATAAAAGGAATGATAAACAAATCGTACCAAGCCACAAAGAACTCAGATGCTAATTAAACACCATGCGTAATAAGATGAAAGTAATTCACCATAATAACTCTACATAAACCTTTGTAAATAAATGAGCAACAATATCATATATTACTATGGAACTCAATGAGAATGGGACTTGCTTATATAGGCAAGGAATATCAATCTAAGAACTAGTCAAGGTCGTAGATTAAGCCATAAATCAAAGAAACAACTAGTCATCAAAGAACTATTCAGGACCATAGATTTAGGAAAGAAATAGTCATCAAAGATCTAGTCAAGACCATAGATCAAGGAAAAACTATGCCTAACAACTACACAGTATCTCCCTAATATATAAATAAAATACAAAAAATATCCACACACATAAGTGGGTGAGGATAAATATAATAAAGGTAAATAAAGTACCCAGGTGAACATGATATAAGGTAAATACCTACTCTAACATTTCATGATTAGGAATTGGATCTATCGAGATTGTAAATTTGGCATTATCATTGGTTGGCTTAGAAGATTCATTAGGTTCATACCATTCAATGGTATTTGAATAGATAATATATTGAATGGTGCGTTCATGCTTGATACACTGATCGATAAGTGAGGTGAATAATACGTTTATGATACTCATAGTAATAATTGAAATCAAAACTCTTTTTTGATTCTTACTTGTATCAACCTCAAATAGTGGTTGGAGATACATGAGATTACACTCAAGAAATGATTTCGGTACAGTGTGTGGGGAGCGAGGTAAGTGAGTAAATTTTACTTATGCAAGTTACATTTATAGCTTACTTCATAAGAAATAACAATGACAATGTCCTTAGAAGTAGACTTATTATCTTAATATTTCATTTGAATGTGGATCTTCTTGGAAAATTAGTATTAGATGTAGTAAGAGTTCTAGAAATGTACTTGAGTTTCTTCATATGTAAAAATTTATTTTCACACTCTTTGAGTGTGTGATATAGGTGGTCAAAAGATCAAAATCTATCAAATATGACCAATTGTTACAAATGAGAAAACAAGATTTATGTAAAGAGGTATTATAATTCACTGTTGACTAAGATATTGTAGGAGCCAAACATAGAAAAAAATTATTCAAATATAAATCTCGATGAGTACACATAGAGATAATATTTAATAACATAATAATATTCTATTATTTTCTATTACAATTACCTATAGGTATGGATCCAAATATATAGGTAATAAAAAACAAACCAACTTCCTATTAAATAGGAATATAAAATAAAAATGAACTAATCCTAATATATTGTTTGACTTATCATATTAAACATATGATAGTTACAAAAATATAAATACTAATTTACCAAATAGTAAATCAATAATCGCCATGTGAATATTACATTTTCCTAACATTCCTCCTTAGTGTGAACATGGTAGAAAAATAATAACACTTCTTCTGCAGCTTACCACTTATGTGTGCTCATGATCTAGATGGTTATAATTTAAGGATAGCCAAAAATTCTTGGATGTTTTTGAAATTGGATTTAAAATAAAAAAATAAAGTATGGTTTTATGGGACAAACAAAAACCTACAAGGATGGTTTTATAGGACAAGCTGACAACCTAAATATTGTAATTCTACTTTATCCTTATGATTTTATATTTGTACTACATTTACACATCAGGGGATTACATAGGATAATCTACTCAATTATTGTAAATTTAAACAAGAAAAATCACACTAGAAAAGTTTTCACATTACATCTTATAAGAAAAAATGTTGTCAATTATAGCCACTAGTTTCAACCGTTACTACTTGATTTTGTACAACATAGGAAATTATCACTACCACTAAAAGTTTCCCTTGACTTTAGCTGATTTGGTGTAGAATGGAAATATAATATTGGTTCATATTCCCCACAAT
This sequence comes from Taxus wallichiana var. yunnanensis, assembly GCA_018340775.1. NCBI lineage: Eukaryota > Viridiplantae > Streptophyta > Pinopsida > Cupressales > Taxaceae > Taxus > Taxus wallichiana. The sequence goes on along the minus strand of CM031237.1, from coordinate 827,950,466 downwards.
GTGAAATTTGTGTTTATTCATCAAACCTCGTAAAACAAGAACTCTGGAATGAATCATACTCCACATAACTAGAAACATAACACAAACTCATTATGCGGCCTCATCACTCGTGGCTAGTGAGAGGTCATTGAGCAACCTCTTTCCTCTATTTCCTCCATACTCCATTAATCCATGTACTATTAAGCATGTTTGGATTTGAGGCTTAATCTTTACATGTCATTTTGAAGACAAGACCCCCAATAATTTGGACATATGACTTACAAATTGGATGTTAGTTTCAACTAAAATTACATCCATTACAAGGATAAAAATTTAACTTTGATAATTTTGACACTCTTAAAAATGAATATTTTGACATTTTATAATGACTTATTGACATGAACTTTTCTAAACTCATAATCACACAAAACTCTAATTACTATAAACTTATAACTAAGTGAGCACTTGTGAGTTTTTTTATATATAAAAATAGACCTTTGACTTATCACTAAATAAGAATGGACTATAAAAATTTATTAAAACCTATGAATCTATGCATTCATACCTTGACAAAAATAATGATTCAAACCCATGCATACATATGTTGATAGAAAATATGTACAAGTGCATGTCGCAATCAAAATTTTAACATCCAAATCTTAACATTCAAATTACCAACCATCTCAATAAAATATTCAATATTGCCACATTAAAAATGCATGCACCATATATATGGGCAAAATAGTAGCTCAAATTGGAGTTATGACAAGAGAGAATATTATAATGCGGGTTTAGAAGGAGCTCGAAATTTAGACAATGTGAAGAATTTGAGCGAGAGAACTATGCATAAATTTTAATTTCATGCAACAATGTAAGTACATGAAATCATAGCTGATGCACGAGTCTGCAAAGTTTGACCTAGTATTTGCAAGGTGAAATAATTAAACTACAAATTATATCCTTATGTTACGTAGTCATCAAGATATTCACTTTCATGGATCTAGATAGAATTCAAAATATTATGTCGATGTAATTAGTAGCAAATGCTTTGATAAGTGCCTAGCATAATCACATAGTGGAAGTTGAAAATGTATCTAAGTCCATCCAATACAAGTTAACTACACATTTATGTGCTTGGCATTGGTTCCCGGTTCAAATTAGAAAACAGAGACATGTGGTCGGTAGAATGTGCATACATGAATACATGAGTCTACAAAGTGTTACCAAGGAAATGATAAACTACAACTAAACTATGGCTTATATCCTTGTCCTATGTAGTCATCAAGATATTCACTTTCATGTTTTGTCAAGAAGTTAAAATGTTTCGTCAGATGTAATTAGTAGAAAATTATTTGACAAGTTCCTAACAAGGATATAATATCACAAAATAAAAAATGGAAGCTAAAAATGAAGCTAACTGTAGATTGGTGTGTTTGGTGTTCATCCTTAGTTAAAATTAGTTAATAGAGATAGATGGGTGGTATAATATGCATGCATGAATACATGATATGGTAAATTTATTGAAATCTTGGTGAAAATGATTAGGGTCAAAGAAGAGAACTCTCATGATGGATGAGGTTTACTCAATCTTTGATGTCTCTCACAATCCTATAGATCTATCAAATGCAAATGCTCTAAGCAAGATAAAACAACTATGTGGGTACTAAAATTTTGCATGATAAAATAATTTTACATTAACCTATATTACAAATCTCTTCACAATAATTTTGTTCTTATGATTTAGGAGCATCTACTTCACTCGATAATTTGGCTTACAAGTTCAATTTTGGTTTCTTGGTAGGTTAAGATTGTTTAGGAAATTTTATTATTTCTTTTTTCTTCATTGGTGTGTTTAGTTAGTGCTATGTTTGTTCTAAGTTTGAATTTTAACCTTCTCTCTAAAAGTGAAGAGTTATAATTTGTGTACACCCTTGGTTTGGTTCTTAGCAAATTGGAGTTATTTAGAGTCATCCTCATGTAATTATGTAAATACAATCCACTTAGGGAATTGATGGATCCATAGTGGTTTAGGAAATATGTACATGGGGGTCCCAAGAATTTAGAAGGGTTCATCCACATTGTATGAAACTTGGCAACGTGTACGAGGTTAGTTTACTAATGATTAGCTTACAAGAAAACCAAAATTTTCAAGAAGCCAAATTCTTGTAATTGTCCTAAGAGAAGTAATAATTGGAGGACAAGAAGATGATGGAACTATTATAAATGTTGTAAGAAAATAATGATTCGAGGAGGTAGGATCACTCTCAAGTTGGGAAAAACATGAAAAATATTTCATAGGTTTTTATGTGTGTATGTTGCAAGGTATTGTTGGTGTGTGTAATCTGCTTTATGCAAGATTGTATTATACAACTTCTTGTTAATGTAATAAATCATCTATGCTATTGTGTTTTCTATAATATTCCTTTGTGATTGAATGTATAGATAGTGATATGTTTAATTAACATAGTGAATACAAAAATAGAGCAGGGTGTGAATTTGCAAGAACTCGAGTTGCGAGACGTCTTTTAGGGAGTTGTTTAAAGTGAATTTAGGGATTAGAAAGTTTCTAATAGAGAGAATTTGTTTAAATAAATTATATTCAAAAATGGTGAAAATCAAGCAAGAAAAGTATCAAAAACCCTTCTCGAGTATTCATAATCCTCCATACCCGAAACTAGGGTTTTCGGAGGAAAATAAAATCCACTTATCTCAAAAATTAAGCGCTCAAAAATTCTAAAAATTGGAAGTTTCACTTATGAGGGGGTCATGAAGGTAATGCAATAAGAATTAAGTTTATTCATTTCAAATTGAGGAAGAATTTTGTGATAGTCCTTGTTCACAATCGTGGAAGGCAAAAATAATAGTGTTTTTGTAAAAGTGCAAAGTCAATTTTATTGATTGTGAAGCCTAAAATCTTCAACATAGAACAAGGAGGTTAAGTGGAGATGAGAAGACCCCTAGTTAAGTTTTTAAAGTGGTTAGTGGGATATATGTACACGAAATTATTTGGGTAGAGGCCTAAACTATGCTAGTTTGTGATTGTTAATTAGCAATATAGTCTTTTAAGGTGACTTTGTAGTCATATTTTATACCCTTAGACCAATAGTCTAATCCCATGCGTGCCGACCTATCACACTATGGGTGCTAGGTGCTCACTTGAGGAAAATGCGGGCACCGAGTCTCTCCTTTATGTGAGTCTTGTGAGAATGAATCATCTTATAATAGATATTCAAATGGAAATGAGTAGAAAAGAATGATACAACATTCTAAGAACCTAGAATGCGTTATTACCTCATTGCATCTAGAAAAGAAAAATAACAAGTAGCATAAAGAAATGGTTCATACAGAAAGGAAATACATAAGTATTATACTCTTGGACACATATATGATTTATAACAGAGCATTGTATTCATATTAATAGATTTAGTAATCACATTACAATCCCTTGAGATCATGATAGATCCCTATATAATAATATAGAGCAAAGTCATGCATTAGAACTACATTATTCTTGCCATATTGAAAAAATGAGTGCAGAAACATCCCTCTAAATGTGTCATTACTTAAAAATCTCTACTAATCCCTAACCCTTAAAATCCTTCATTATGTTTCTGTAGGACTTCACCTCTCTTTTCTCTCCTCTTTTCTCTCCACACTCTATATCTTTTCTTTATTGGGTGATTGTATTTATAACCTTAACACCCATCGTCATGCCTTCGGAAGTTACGAGATCACTCGCCAAGTGTTGAAATGGTCCTCCATGAGAGTATGCCTTCACAGATCCGAGATCTCCACTCCTTGCAATGATTTCTTCTAGAATCTTCCATTGCATGGCTGGAGTATTCCCTTTTTGATCCCATAGTTGCTAGGATGACACCTTATCCACAAGGGTCATGCGTTTTAATGTTCTTCTTGGGTTATAAATATAGCTAAGTACAAAACCTATCTTGTATTTTATGCGTGTGCTTTATATTTTTATAACCTCTGCTAGAACCTTTCCCTATGTGCCTTCAACCTGCGTGCCCTTCTCCAACTAGGTCCCACATGCCCACTCACTTTCTTATACTTAGATGATATTTTGGGGCCCAACATCACCCCACACTATGCATGTTCTCCATCCTCGGAAACACTCTTCAAAGAATAAAGAATGGAAGATCCTTACAAATGGTTGGAATGGAAGAATAAAGGAATGAAGAAATGGGGAAAATAATGAAAGAATGGGGAACTTGTTTATTTCGAGAAGGAGATGGAAATCCTTCCCTAATTCTCGCTTCTAACTTTCCCTAGTTTCAAACTCGTTCGAGCTTGCTTGGCATAGGTCATACATCGTGGTGCTCACTTATTCAATACTTAGTTCCTCTCCCTTATCTCTCATTGTCTCTATGATCTCCTCTAGTTGTTTGCCAAAATCCTTAAGCACATCCATCCTTTAGGTGATTTGGGGTACAATTCCTTCAGCGGTTATTGATTGAGCCTGCAAGGTCTCAATGACCTTTGATTCCCTTTCCAATTTGGCTAATATTTTTCTCTCTCAGCCCTATTCCCATTTTTATTTTCTTGGAAATTCTTGAGTTTTGCTTCATGGGTGACAACCAATAAACTTGCCACTCTATCCCTATCCATGTAATTATCATAGGAAGCTTCAACAACTTGTGCGGTGGCTTTTACATCGGCAAGTATATTGTTGTACTTAGCAACAATTTCCACAACCTTCATCTTATTTTCTTTTTCTTGGCATGCAAACACCTCTTCTTCAGATTCTAAGGCAAGTGGATGCCTTTGCATAGTGAGTATGCAGGTCAAGTCCTCTAGGCATTGTAAGGATGATCTATATTTTTGTGCAGGCGGTGATAAGTCTAGATGCTTTAAGATAATGGCATCTGTAATCATCTCTATTTTCTTGTATGCCTCGCACACTCTTTCCTTCTCATATTTTAACCCACGCATTAACGGAGCACTGATTAGTTCCTCCTGCTTCACGTCCTTGTTTTTCTCAAGGAGATCTTCCTCCTTTTTCTCTAGCTCTACCTCAAGGAACTTCATCATGTCATTTCTTACGAATAGTTTGGCTTCAACATCAACTGAAACTTTGTTGAGTGCATTGCAAATTTTCTCATATGATAATTGTTGAGCATTCACCAAGGGGTTTATTCTTTTTTTTTTCTAGAAATTTCATCAATGCTCCTTGGATTATTTCAAATTTAGGCTCATCAATGTGGGACTCAAATGCCCGTGATAAAAATTTCCTCATTCGAGGGTATGCACCTTCCTCATCAAATAAAGCCATGGAAAAGAGTTGTTCTATTGGTATGGTGCTTTGAAAGCATGTGCACAACAACTTGTTTAGATCATCGATGTATCTCACTCCTTTACCTTGTGTTGTTTATGTGCTCTTCCTCCTGTGTGTGTGGCTTTTGGAAATCTTATAGCCAATTTTGGATCTCCCCCATGATGCCATAATATTTTCCCATGCTTTCCTCCTCAACTTTCTTCAAAGACACTCTCATCCATGTTGTGTTATACCTCTTGTTCAACCAACTTCTTGATAATTCCCACCACTTCTCTCTCTCCAACATCTTCTATCTATTTCTTTACGAGGTTGGGGTCCTTTGATCCTTTGTACTTGCTTCTCTGCTCACCCCATTTGCTTAAGCCTCAACCTCTTCTTTTTCATTATTTTCCTCATCCTCATTATTATAATCCTCATCTCCTTCATTCTCAAAATCATGTACCTCATAGATTGGATGGTATTCACCTCCTTCAGGCTCATCATCGTCATCCCTGTTGCTGATGTAGGGATATAGACTTCTGTCTCTTCTGAATCTACCTCATCAGTCACCTTCTGCTTCTTCCTTACTAGGGATTCCAATACAAGAGATTCTTCCTTTTCTTTCTCTTTGATAGGTGATGTATTCATTGGTGATTCCTCATGGGTGAGGTGCTCTTCATGCTCCAAAGCACCTCTTCTTTTGGGGTCTTTTCCTTAATAGGAGACTTCTTTCTCTCGTGCATAAGTACTAGGTTTAGCACTTGCTTCCAATGCGCTCACCATTTGTGTGGTTTGAACACTTGGTGCCTTCTTCTCCCATACCTCTTCTCTTTCTCTCTTCCTAGGCATGACCTTCTTCCTTCCTATAGGGTCTTTAGGGATGGAGACATCATTCTCCAAGTAAGCTCCCTTTTTAAATTTTGGCCTTATGCATAGATACACCCTTGTTGTGGTCCTTCCTATAATCGACAACGTTAAAGGATTCATCATCTATATCTCGTGGGATACATATCTTTGCACATACGTACACTTATTTGGGTAAATGAGCTTCCGGCACACGACTTGCGGTGGTCTATATATACCTCACTAAGGTCAAGCCTTAGTCTCTTTGCCTCCTTGAACTGATTAAATCTGGCTTGGAAGTATTATGCAGTGAAGGAGAAGGGTAGTTGCCACCATGGACTCATATTCCCATCTGTCAATGTAAATATGCCAATCCGTAGTGTTAATATACTGCAAACTCTTCCTCTTCACTCATGAGCATGCACAAATGCTCGGGATCCTCCACTCTTCCCTGAATGTGTCATGCATTTGTTTATACCACTTCTCTAGGTGCACCTTGTGAGAGGCCATCATGGTTTCACAAGTGTACTTTACAAAACTTTTTCTCGGGTGAGGGATCCTCTTATGGATACTCCCAAACAAACTTTTCTATCCCATCGGGCACTCCAATCTCTAAAAATACAATGGTGAGGAGGATGTTACCAAATATTATCTTCTCTCCCTCCTGTGCACTACTTATAATATCATCTCGCAATGAAAGAGGAAAAGTTGTAGATGGTTCCTTCAGATATCTTCCGACATACATTTAACCATGCCTTGTTTACTTGTCTGAATCATTCATGATCATTAAGCTTGGTCACCAAGCATGTAGCCATCCTCATAATTGGGTCTAGAATCTTGGTGATTCCAAAGTATCGCGAACCCTTCTTGTAGTCATACACGGCTATAGTCTCCTTGATAGCCTCCTTTTCGCTCACTAATCATCAATGCTATCTCCTTCACGCTTAAGGCCTATGAACTTAGATATCAATTGTGGTGTGATGCGCATGTTGGGCCCCATGAAATAAAAATGATCCTCATGTACACGTGTCATCAACCATTGGTAAAGGCACACAAGCTTGCCAAAGTAAGGCAACTAATATACTTGCAATAATCCATCCTTCACCAATTTGACCTTTACCTTGTCACTTTGTAAATGGGCATCCCATCTCGGTGTTTTTTTTTAGATAGTTGAACCAACTCTAGTGCCATTTATTTCTCGGTTGTGCTCGTGGGATGGTTATAATCACTCATGGACATATTTTGCAAGTGTGACTCCCACTCTTTTCCTAGAAATACCCCATCTGGGTACTGCATTTCCACATACCATTCTTCATTGGTGCTTGTGATGGAAGTAGTTTTCTTTCCCTTGCCCTTGCCCTTTGTTTTCTTGGTGAAATGGTTGGTTTCCTAGGTGCCATATTTTCTAGTCGAGACTAAACTTAAATACTCCTTCCTCTTTCTCTGCTTTTCTACTCTTCTCAATCCCAAAGCTCAATGCTTCAACTCCTAGAATGAATCCTTCTTTATCTGTGCCCTAGCTGTCAAACCCTAACCGGGAAATCCTTCCACAAGAAGGTGCTCTTCACACAACCTTCGTCATGCCCATGTACTCCTTCCTTATGGTTTGTAGATCTACTCTAGATGCACACTCAAATTTCTCTTTGGATTCTCTAGTTTACAACAGCCTTCTTTCACTTCGTAATCACAAGGTAACAAATAAATTGCTCAACCTTGTTTTTATAGTTTTTACTTATTTCTAGCATTAAATTCTATACCACCTACCAATGTACTATAACATTAAATGTAGCTTTTTCCACTAATTTGACTTTAAGCACCCTTACCCACATGCCACATCCTACGCGAAAAACCATTTACAACCTTTTGGCATGCAAAAATCTAACTTGACTGAAGACTCTTATGCGTGCGCCTACAAAGACCGAAGACACTTCTTCTTTCGTTTACCAGATTTTTTCCTTTCCTACCTCATGTTGTTCCTACACTCTTCATCCTTTCTATACATGGTTTCTAGAAATCTTTTTCGACACTAACCATTCTCGTCCACCTCTCTTCTATGCACTTTTTAACTTGATGTGATTTTTATCCTTCAATTGGGTCATTCAATGTAACTTATACTACTTGTTCAAACTTGTATTACAGGCCTATACTTCGTATCCATCCATGCCACACTAAACATATGTGTAGTCCTCTCGCACATACAAAAACCTGGAAAAATAATGTGGTTAACAACGTCTAAGGCCCAAAAATGAAACAAAAAGAAAGGAACAATCAACGAGAAGGGGAAACACAAAAAGAAAAAGTATAAACAGATGTTCTAAGTGAATTGAAAATACTCCCTTATTAAAAACACTAAGAGGACTTATTTATAGTAGGGCTTCAACCTAATCCCATTGAAATGACTTGGTAACCTCATCCCATCCAACGCTTGTAAATGGAAAGTTCTGAATCAAGAATGTACAAGATGATGTAAGGTCCCAACTAATGGAATTTAAACTTCCCAAGATGGTGCATATGCTTAGAATAATATAACAACACCATCTACCCAACCTCAAACTTCTTGTTCTTAATATGATGATCATGCCATGCTTTTTTTTCTTACTTTTTCTATCTTCTGACTCCATCTAGAAAGTGATCATCTTTCATGTAAGCGCATCAAATTATCAATCCTTTCTTCCATCTCTTACTCATTATTTGACCCTCCTACACGCGCTATACACAACAATGGTAACATGAATTCAACTAGAAAAAAAAACTCCATGCCAAACACTAATTGAAATGATGTGGCCTTGTTCAACCTTTTGTAGGTTATCTTATATGCCCATAGAATGATTGATACTTTGTCATCCCAATCCTATCTTCCAACATCACATATCTTAGTTAACGTGTGACTTAGTATCTTGTTAAATGCCTCAACAATCCCATTTTATTGAGGGTGATAATGGGTAGTCTTGTGATGGGCCACCATAAATTATGGTAACATAACCCTGACCATTTCATTGAGAAAGTGTGTATCTCTATCACTTGTTAAACTTAAAGGAAAACCATACTAGCTAATTATGTTCTCCCATAAAAATGTAGCATATGTCGTTGTGGTGCAATCCTTTATAGGTGTTTCCTTTTCCCACCGTGTCAAGTAATCAATGCAAGTGATGATATACCACAAACCAACCCTTCATGCGGATGGCACAGTTGGCCCTACAAAGTCAATTTCCTATTTTTCAAATGGTTCAGCACTGGTTATTGGTTGCAAAGGAATTTCATCTCTCTTTCTAGCTTTGCTAAGGTGCTGACAATGGTCACATGCCTTACAAAACTCAATACAATCCTTGTAGATGGTTTCCCACCAAATCTTTGTTAATAAAATCTTTCGTGTGGCAGCATTTCCTGCACAGTGTCCTCCTACAATCCCACTATACGCTTCTTCCATAATTGCCACATGCTCATGCTCTAATATGCATTGGGGCATAACCTCATCATGACCTAACTTATATAGGTCTCCACTAATCAACATGTAGGGTGTAGTGCATATTTCTAACTACTTTCTCTCTAGAGAATTCATCCCTTCTAGCACCACACCTTTTTACGGTAACACCGCGATATCTTCCAAGTCTGAGAGCGTGTGCTGCAACCTAAATAGTTACATGTATGACATGGTATCCTCAATGCTTTATGTGTCCTCCCTTGAGTTAATCCTTGATAAGTGATCATGTCTTGAATTACTTTTTCCTAGTTTTATGGCTACTGTGAACTCAAATTATTGAAATAATAAGACCCAAAGACATATGCACCTTTATAGAATGGGATTTTTGACTAAGTATTTCAATACCATGTCTGGTCTCTGTGTAAAATATGAATGGTTTTGCCAATAGATACTACGAACTTGTGGAGCATGTAGATCATAGACAATGCTTTTTGCTTAGTAGTTGTGTAATTCTATTCTGCTAGTGTCAATTTTATACTTGCAAACCATAAGGGATGATTAAAAATCCCTTACCGGGTTGTAATAGCATTGCTCCCATATTTATTCCCAAGGAATAAACATGCACATGGAAAGGCTTATCCCAAGAAGGAAAACGTAATATGTGCACCGTGATAAGCCTATCCTTCAAAGTGTAAAATGCCTTCTGTTGTGCCTCTCCCAAATGAAAAGCACTCTTGTGTTTTAACAATTCCTCAAAGGGCGTAGTGATCTTAGTATATCCCTTGATGAATTTTCAGTAGTACCCCATATGCCCAAGGAATCTTCGTGACCGTGCTTTGACTAGTAGGGTCCCCTAATCCTATAATAACTACAACTTTGGTGGGATCCAAAAGTAATCCTTCTTTGCATATAATGTGTCCTAACAGGGTTCTAAATGGAGTAGTAAAGACACATTTCTTAATGTTGAGGGATATCCTCAATTGTTGACATCTCTCAAACATCAGCCTTAAATTGTCACAGTGGTCTTTCACTAATCCAAACACAGTCTATTCATCTAGGTAAACTTGAAGAAACTTATGGATGAAGTCCTAGAATGCTTGTACCACAATGCATGAGTGCACAATAGGCACATTATTCAATCCAAAAGGAATAACCATGTAGGAAAAAATTCCCCTTTTAGTGGCAAAAGTTTTATTTCTCCAGTATTCCCGGCAATCCCGACTTGGTGATATCTTGAGAACCCGTTTGTGAAAGAGTAGACTTCGTGTCCGGCTACTCCATCCAAAATTTCTTCAGTAAAGGGGGTTAGAAAAGGATTGATGACACACACTGCATTTAGATCCCTGTAGTCAACACAAATTATTATCCTACCATCCTTCTTAATGCTGATAACCATTGGGATTATCCATTCTAATTATTCCACTACCTCAATGATACCAGATGCTATCATCTTGTCTATTTCTTCCTTGACCCGTACACGTAAATTTGGATTCATCTAATAAGGCCTCTTCTGAATCGAAGTACGCACCTTCCTTCAAATTGATCTTCATCTCTCCCAAGGAATGGTGAATTCCTTTGAGTTCATGGTACCCATGAGGAAACAAATCTTAGAACTCACATAATAGATCAATGACCTTTGAAACTTATTTTTCTGACCAATAGTCTCTGATGATAGCTTCCTTAGGTTCTATCTCTGTTCTAATGTTAACCTTCTTTGTTTTCAAGGGCTCATGGTAGGTGTGTGATTGCTCATTAGTGTTATCTATGACTTCGTGTGTACCTTCTGAATGGTTAACATCCAAAGTCTTCATCTCTTCACCATCTACTACATAGACCATTTTTCCTTTTTATTTTTCCATGCACACACCTTCAAGTTGTATTTCCTCCGATTTATCTTCATTAAGGATCATCTCTAAGTAAGGTTAACCTAATAACTCCAACAACCTATCCTTTTTCATAGCACTATCTCCGATTGTAAGGTGCTTGATCACTTACAATGCCTTATCTACTAATGGCTTAGTACTCCTATACTAGAATTCTTGAATGGGATCAACCACCAACTCCTACCAATTACCCATTTGACGATGCATCTTTGAACGAAGGTACTAAGTGTGTGCACAACCTTGTAAGGTGGAAAAAAAATTATACACATATAATGAAGGTGGTAACACTTATGTGCTTCCCATCTATGCCTTCTCACATGCTTGGATATTAAATGAGGTGGTCTCTTTACCATGGTAGTCTTGTATGACCGTGGGTGTGTTTCTCTTAGAGAACCTTATAGAAAATGTGATCCTCACCTTGTTGTACTCTCAGGAGGTTCTCCCAATTTGTATCCCACCAATTTTCCACATTTTTGAGGAGGTTATAACTAAGCATTCCCCTTCTCTCATCCTCATTTTTCCACTGAGCTTTCATTTCTCACAAGAAAATTTCAGGATATTCTCCTCCAGAGTAACTTGGAAACTTCTTCCTCCTAGGTGCTTGAATGAGCATGATTTCATTACCCTTGTTATAGATCCTCTCAACTATCTCCCAATTAACTCATAAGTCCCATGCACCTAATTGTCGCATGCCACACTAGTGGTATCACTCAAGGATTGAGAATCCTCAAATTAGATAACTCCCTTTATGGGGTGAATTATCTTAGGATCTCTAATGGAGCACACATAGATTTTATCAAGGAATTATTCTCCTAAGGGATTAGTATAGGGCATTGACTTCCCATCTGTCAAAGGAATGATCACCCTTTCTTCCTTGTTCTCAAAGCTGATATACCCTTTGTTAAACCGTAGGTTGACATTGTTCTTATAACACCATGGGCTCCCAAGTAACGCTGGAAAGTTGTCTACCTCGGTAAGAACCAAGACTTTGAAGTCTCTAGTGAAATTTTCCCCTTGAATGGTGATAAATGCATCCTTTAGGACTCCAATGGGAATTTCCTTAGTCTTGTTTACCATATACAACACATTCAAAGATGGATACAACATGGGGCTTCCCATCTAATGCCAGACATCTAAGGTAAGAACATTTACCTCTGATCATATGTCGATGAGAATATTGATCAGAATCCATCCATCAATAACCACATTCAAAGTAATTTCCTTATCATATTCAAGGCTATGAAGAGGAAGGTTTGCATGCAAGACTTGTCTTTCACCCTCTTCTCTAGCGTATGGTACCTTCTCACTCAACCATTCTCCTAGCAAGGGAATACTATTCTCTTCCCTTAACATTTTACATACTTCCTTTACCTCATCCAGGTCATTCCCTGGAACCTCGACATCCTTCCTTTGCTCCACTCGACTCAATTTCTCCTTGAGACATTGGATCTCCCCTATAAACTTTGAATCACATCCGGTCTCTGGTACACTTCCTTTTGATGAGTAGGGTCCACATACTTTGCATTTACCAATTCCTCTTTTGAAACTAGTGTCCTTTATCTTGGCATCTCCATGGAACACGTGACCTTTGCTCACATCATCACCGATGAGTTATAGTCCGACTCACGTGCCACTCGTGGCATCCATTGTGAATAATCCTTCTTTATGCTCACCATCCAAGTGCCTTTTTCCTTCTAGTGTTGCTAGTTCATACACTCATTAAGCTTTAGAAATTATTCATACTTATGTTTCTTTCAGCACCATGAGCATTGAATGCATTAGGACACTCACATTTGTAATGCCCTTTTGATCCACAGATATAACAGTTCCTCATTGGAATTCACTTTGTCCCCTCGTCATGGTTATTGTGACCGTGAAATACTCCGAAAAAAACTCTCCACATGCTCCTCCATATGTGCACCCTTCATAATGACAATCATCATCCTTGGAACTTTTTGCAAGGCTAGTCTAGTGCACACCCAGATCAATAACATTATGTATCTAATCAATTAGTCTATAATCCTTGATATCATGGGTTTTAGAGGTACAAATTTTACAATAACAAGAAATATTCTTGCGGATTACACGTTTTAGTAGATGTCACCTACTTTCATCATGATCCCTATGGCTGATTTCATAGTCTACTGCCATAGTGAATACTGACTTCTAAGAGAAACTATCCTTTGCATGCCCTTTCACTTCATAGTTTGTACACCAAATCCCACTATGAACCTCATGCATTGAGTTTGCAGAAACCTTCTCCAATTGTTTTTCCATTGTAAAAATTTTAGCTTCTAGAAAATGACTAACACCACTATCAATGCTCCCAATAGCTTTGACACATAGGGAAGCTTCCAATGCCTTGGATGGGTATGTGAAAGTCTTGTGTGATAGATCCCTTGTAAATGGTGTTATCAATCCTCTGAGAAACCATTGAGCAGGTTGAGAAGGATGAATGCCATAGGATAGTTTTGATAAGAGAGTCTTGAAACACACATCATACTCCCACACACTCTCTGCTATTCCCTACTAGATCTTCTTTAGAGCGCTGATGCTCTTTTACTCAAACTCAGGGATATGGAACTCTGCTAGGAAGGCATTCTTCAATGCGATGTAGTCTATAACCGTCTGATGGGGGTCATACTTCCTATACCATCTATACGCGTTCCCTTACAATGTTATTGCTAAGCGACTCACCTTTCACTCTTGGGTAGTGATTCCTTTCACATGCCATAGTAGTTCACACTTGTGTACATGATATATAGAATCTTGAATACCCCTATAGAATGGCAAGTGAAAAGAAATTTTAAAAAGAAGTTGGGGAGGTGGCCGGAGTCCTTGTCCCCCGATCCGAGCCTTGGTTTCCTCCTCAACTAGATCCACTAGATCCACCAGGTCATGTTCCTCTTGACCCACCAAATTCACCTCCCGCAATCAGCAAAGGGCCCAAAGTGGTCACGCCTAGTGTCCCTAATGTCCCACTGAACTACAAGCTGATGGTTTGTGATATTTTCCCACCACTTGGTCATATGTCCCGCACCACTCCCGCAGACACAATACCCAAACCTTGCATACTTGCACCTTGTCTAAAGATTCATCCAAATACAGGAATGGTTTACGCAGCCATGAATGTTCCAAACGAGAAATTATATCTCCTAGGTGCAGATTGGTTACTCCCATCGATACCAACTGGGTTAACAATACTTCTCCCTTGATTTGGAAAACCAAGCATTGGGGATTGGTCGTCAGTGGGTTCGGATGCACGCTGATGATTCTTCTTTCTCCATGCAAAAAAATCTCATTAGAAGCTAAAGGGCCCTCTCTCCTGTTCTTTCCAAGATGGGGTAGCATAGAATGCTCAAGTTCCACATCCTCTACGTGAACAAAAACTCCTTACCAAAACATCTACTTACATAGATCCATCCATCTTGCAACCTTGTGTTGCCTAGCCACCTCCTTTTCATGAGATTTTCTATACTTGATTAGTCTCTCCTCCCTTTCCTTTTCAACTACAATTTTTGCCATCTTCCTCCACCCTAGCTTCCTCTTCAAACACTTAGAGAAGCTTAGCCGGCCATGGGAAATGCTTCTAAACTCAAAGTAATGACCAAGAGCTTCATAGCCAAAGGAATAACATGAAAAAATGATCCTCTAGGCTCCCTCAAAAAATCAAACTCAACAACTTATAGGAAAGAATACGTAGAAATGGCATATTCAAGAGTATAATTGGTCAACACTCTCTTCTACCCGGTGATAAAAACATGTGTCCAAGTCAGATTTACATCCTGCTGACCTCCGATAGTCATCTTCAGTCCACACTCATGATCTATAGTACCAGCTCAATCTAGATGCATATGTTGAAAGCCATTCATATAGCTCTACTGGAAAGCAACAAAATAATGTCTCATACATCTCATGGTATAGGTTCTCTTCTACCCATCGACGCGCATCAAACTTAGATCTAGTGCTTTGAATCTTTGACAAACATTTTCCTCTCGTGCTCTTGAACCATGTTTCAACAATTTCTAAGGTCAAACACTCTGTCATCACGCATTACAGGGACAAAGATGCATGCCATTTCTCACAACAACTTCAAAAAGAGGTCCCAACAATGGAACCAAGATGTAGTCATATTTTATATCCTTAAACCAATAGTCTAATCCGATGCGTGTGGCTTATCACCCAGTGGGCATTGGGTGCTCACCCAAGGCATGCACATAAAAAAGTTTCTCCTTTATGTGAGTCTTATGAGAATGCATCATCTTATAACATATATTCAAATGGAAATGAGTAGAAAATAACCATGCAACATTCTAAGAACCTAGAATGAGTTGTTATCTCATTGCATCCAGAAAAGAGAAATAACAAGAAGCATAAGGAAATGGTTCATACAGAAAGGAAATACATAAGTATTATACTCCTGGACACATAGATGATTTATACTAGAGCATTGTATTCATATTAATAGATTCATAACCACATTACAATCCCTTGAGGTCATGAAAGACCCTTATATAAAAATGTAGAGCCAAGTCATGCATCAGAACTACATTATGCTCACCATATTGCAAAAATGAATGTAGACCCATCCCTCTAAATGTGTCATTACTTACAGAGCTCTCCTAATCCCTAACCCTTAAAATCCTAAATTATGTTTTTTACAGGCTTCGCCTCTCTTTTCTCTCCTCCGCACTCTCTATAATATATATCTTTCTTCTATCGGGGGCTTGTATTTATAACCTCGACACCCACCGCCATGCCTTTCATAAGTTATAGATCGGTTGCCAAGTTTTAAAGTGGTCCTCTATTGGAGCATACCTTCACAGATCCGAGCTCTCCACTCCTTACAATGATGTATTCTGGAACCTTTCATTGCATGCCTAGAATATTCCCTTTTTGATCCCATAGTCACGAGGCCGGAACCTTATCCACAAGGGTCATGATTTTCTCATGTGCTTCCTAGGTGCCGAATACAAATAAGTACAAAACCTGTCTTGCCTTGTGCACGTGTCTTTGTATTTTTGCAACCTACTACTCGAACCCTTCCTTGCATTCCTTTGACCTACGCGTCATTCTCCAACTAGGTCCCGCATGCACACACACCTTCTTGTACTTAGCTGATATTTTTGGGCCCAACAAGATTTATTGAAGTAGTATCATTTACATAGCTGATAATATACTAGAAGGAGATCATTAAGGTGTTTCAAAGGATAGTAAATATCTTTGAATGATTGAATAGCTCATTTAATCACTAAGATTGTGCTTCAAAACATTAGGAATAAAGGTGAGTTGTAGTGTTGGGTTTAAGGGTGAGTAAGCCAATCAATTTCAAATAGCTCTCTGCATCATTTTGGTATCATAGGAAACAATCTACTTAGGAGGTGTTATAATATATTTTTTAATTTATACTTGAAGCTTTTATTGCACTTCAATTTTTGTAAAGCTTGTGGAGTTTCTATATGAAGTAAAGAAGTGGAAAATTCCAAGAGGCTTTGGTAGAGGATGCTAGAGAAGATGAAAGAGATCAAGTAGCACCATTACATGCAAGAATGGATTCTTTAGAATAAATTCTCAAAGAAAGGAAGAAGGATTCAAATAAAATAATCCAAGAGAAACCAAAGATCCCTCATGATGGGAAGGAAAGCAATGAAGAAGGTATGTATGAGTTTTGTGATGATAGTAAGAATTGTCATGAAAATGTAGGCCATAAGTCTTTGTATTGCCAAAGAAATGATGTTCAGAACCTAATCAATAATGTTGAGAAGGTGGAACATGATGATGAGTCACTCTTAATGAGGAGAGTTCTATGCAAGCAAGGAGGCAAGAACAAAGAACCAATGGAAAGAAGAAGTTTATTTCGGACAATGTGTAAAATGAAACATAAGTGCTGTCAAGTTGTGATTGATAATGGTAGTAATGATAACATAGTTTTAGAGGATATGGTGACTAAGTCGGATTAAGAATATCAATTCATCCTACAGACTATACAATAACATGGATACAAAAGGGTCATCAGGTTCTTATCAATGAACAATGTAGAGTTCCTTTCAAGATTGGAAGTCTTCGTGATGAAGTATTGTGTGATATCATGCCAATGGATGTTTATCATCTCTTGTTGGGATACCATGGTAGCATGATAGAGGAGTGATGTATGATGGAAGAAAAAATACATGTACCTTGAAGAAGGATGGTAAAGGGAATACTTTGTTGCCTTTGAAAGATGAAGATTAAGAAGTTGAAAAAAGGAGTATGGCATTTGGCCTCAAGAAGTTTGTGAACATGAATAAGAGATGATGGATAAACACCATTGCAGGGAAACCCAACCGTAAGATTTTGATCTAACATCTGGTTTTGAGTGTGTGCCTACTGGTACATGAGGAAACCATGATAATCAGTCCTATGATGGACAAGAAGATTGGAAAAGAACATTCCAAGATGAAGAAATCATGAAATTTCTTGATGGTAAGAAAGTAATACAATTAAGGAGATACAAAAAAAGAATATTTACAATCATATGAAGTACTAGAAGAGGCACTTTGGATATGTTCTTAGAAGATTAAAAGTGTAAAAGGCCTATGAAGTTATTTAATGAAGAAAATAAGAAGAGTTTACAAGTTGATACAAATATGGATGGAAAATTATATGACAAAGCACTTGATATAGATTGTGAAGAGAAAACAACCCATGGAATACTTGTAGAAGTCACAAAGGAAGAAGAGGACAAATTCGCGTACAAGAAGATAATGTAGTTACATATCTATATGAGATCAATCACGATATAAGGAAAATGAATAATGTAAGGATAACCTTACAAAGATTTTATACCACAGGAGAAATAACATAATGCAAGAAACATTGTATGAGGACAATAAAGAAACAAAGATATTAACCAAGAATAGATATTAAGTTTATAAATTAGTGAAATTCAAATATTTCATGTTGATTATATGTTGATGAGTGTGGTTTCAAGGAAAGATGATATGAAAGTGCAGGATGAAACAAGAATTTCGGCTGAATTAAGAAGAAATATTTCTCTTGTGGACACAAGCAAAGAATATGACAATGGAGCAGTCAAGGAAAATAAATATATACTCAAGTCTCAAGAATAAATATAGGTTATGGAGGTAAAATTGGATGCAGGAGAACAACTACTTAACCTACCATATCAGTTTGAGGACAATAATATGTGTGATACAATCTTAAGAAGATAAATAAAAGACAAGGTATCAAAAAATGAATCAACATTTCAAGATGTGAATAGGAACATCAACTTCATTATCTTCATGATGCAACACAAGAACCTAATTGATATAACAACTGTTGAAAATTATGTGGTAAAAGAGAAGCAATTGTTAAGAGCTTTTTTGAATTGAAAATTAGGATTTTCACTCAATTTTATCAATATGCTTAATGAAAGGAATGTACTTTAAACATTAATTTTGAACTTATAAAAGGAGTTTTGATTTAAGAACATAGATTTATAAGTAAATAAGACTCGGTATGACACAAAGAGTAATTTGAACAATACGATTACAATATAAAATGAGTTTTCTAAGAATGGTGATAGATGTAAAAAGATGTCTATAGAAGTTGAAAAGGAGTATTTTACTATAAGCTTTCAAAAACTTAGTTTGATGAAGAAGAGAGACAACTCAAATGGAACAAGGATACTCTCAAGAAGCATATATGGAGAAATTACTCATCCAAATGTCTTGTGGCATGAAGAAATAGAGGTGGATACCAATGAAAGATGTTGTTTGATTCTCAATTGTTCAAGCATATGGGTAAATAATAATAATGCCAAACAAAAGGTACATATGTGGTGCCTAAGAAGATGTAAAAATATATGATATGGTTGAATATGAAATAGAAATCATGAGAGAAAATACAAGCCATAAAAGTAAACCAACACTTATGAAGTTTGTAATTTTAATGAGAAAACCTTAGAAATTCAAGCCAAGACAATTGTGGGTAGAGTCACACCATGTAATAGGAGGATAAATAAGCATTATTTTGAGAATTCTTCAAATCCAAAACAATGGAGGAGAACCATTATCAAGAAATAAGGCAAGTATAGTCATATACAAAAGAGTTAGCATACGATTTACAAACCACAAGAAAAGAGACAAAAAGCACATGCCAAGATTACAATATGATGGAAGTCATCAATCATGATCACAAAATATTATTGTAGAGAAAAAAAAGGTAGGAAATATAATTTTACAGCTAGAAGCAACCAAGGGAGAGATGACTCAAGAAATAGCCTTTGAGCAAGAGCTCAAAATTTTAAAGAAGGGAATTATGATGTAGGAGCATCCGCTTCAATCCTTATAATTTGGCTTACAAGTTCAATTTTGGTTTTTGTTAGGTTAAGAGTTTTTAGGAAGGTGTATTAGGTTTTTGTGCTTCATTTGTGTGTTTAGTTAGTGCTATGTTTTATCTAATTTTGAATTTGAACCTTCCTCCAAAAGTGAAGAGTTCAAATTTGTGTACACCCTCTGGTGTGGTTCTTTAGCATATCGGAGTTCTTTAGATTCATGTTCATGTAAATGTATAAATACAGTCCTATTAGGGACTTGATGAATCCACAATGGTTTAGAAAACATGAGCATGGGGGTCCCAAGCCTTTATAAGGGCTCATCAACATTGTATGCAACTTGGCAACATGCACAAGGTCAGTTTACTAATGATTAGCTTACAAGGAAACCAAAATTTTCCAGAAGAAAAATTCTTGTAACCGTCCTAAGAGAAGCAATCATTAGAGGAAATGAAGATGATCGAACTCTTGTAACTTTTTCAATAAAATAATTATTTGAGGGGAGGTAGGATCATACTCCAAGTTAGGAAAAATGGGAAATTTTTTATATGTTGTTATGTGTTATATTACAATGTACTATAGGTGTGTGTAATTGTGCAAGATTGTATTATGGAGTTTCTTATTCATGGAAGCAATCATCTATGTTATTGTACCCTTTCCATAGTTGATAACATACCATAAGGAGATCATTAAGGTGTTTCTAAGGATAATAGAGAGCCTTGAATGATTGAAGAGCTTATTTGATCACGAAGATTGTGCTTGAAAACCTCAAGAAAATAGGTGAGTTGTAGTCTTGGGTTAAAGGGTAAGTAATACAATCAATTTTAAATACCTCTCTACATCATTTTATCTACAAGAGATTAGTATTAAAGAAATTCTCATTTTTTTAATTCTCCATATTAACAATAAGAGATGCGACCCACTCGATACCAATGTTAGGTATTGTAGGAGCCAAATAAATCATAAATTGATTTAAATATAAATCATGACAAATACAAAAAAAGTAATATTTAATAACACAATAATATTATATTATTCTCTATTACACCGACGCATGGGTATAGAGCGAAATATATAGGCAAGACATAGCAAACCAAATTCCTATTAAATAGGAAGATAGAATAACAAATGAACTAATCATAATATATTATTTGTTATATATATATATATATATATATATATATATATACACCAATAAATGACTAACTAATATTACTAACTTACCATATTAACCATACGGTAATTAGAATAAATGTAAATACTAATTTACCAAACGGTAAATCAATAATTATCATGTGAATACTAAATTTTGTTTACATATATTTCTCACCTTAGTATGTGTGGTCTTGTAGCATAAGACATAATTTTAGATCGAATAATTAGATGCTTGTCACATATTATACAATTGTGTTTTATAAACGTTTTCCTAACGTTGATAGAGAATTGTGTCAAAAATTGATTTACAAAAGAAATAAAATAGCACACATAATGTGTGCAATGTGTAGAGATCATAGAACCATTATAGTAACAATTCCTTAATACTTCTACGGAATATCATGGTGAGAAATATGTCTTGAGATTCATAATCAAAGAAAGCCATATGAAATGATCAAATATGTTTAGTGTGATCCCCTTTTAGATCATAGATATGGTGTTTAGGAGAAACTAAATCAATAGGAAAAGGGTAAAAAAACTTCAGTGAAATTGGGTTATGAAGGAGTTGAGTAGAGTCCATAACATAAGAAAAAATGTAAACATCTTGTTGTAATTATAATATTTATGCATCTAACATATGAAAATATCTTTTGAGAGCTTGTGTGCTTGATGAAGAACTCGTGCGAACCATTAAGAGTGAATGTAGGATGTGTAGTAAAAAAATTGGTTACAGGAAGAGGAATAGAGAAACAATGCATTCAAAGAGTAGGTTCTACCAAGGATTTATGAACCATAGATGTAGGAATAATATATGTCTCTATATGAGAGTGAAAACGTGGTTAAGTTGATCTATTAAAGAATAGACAAGAAGGTCAATATTGGTAGAATTCTCTTATAGATAATGCATAAAATTATGTGTATAATATTTGGGGAGGTCTTAAGAGTGAATGTTAGGGTTACTTAGTGGATCCTTTTCCTTGGATGAGATTAATTTTAATAGTAAAGAAAACATTGGAAAAATATCAATAATATAATAAGGTGAACACTAGGAACCCCATTTGTATGATAAAAATAAGGATGCACAAATTTGTTTCCTTTGTAATGAAAAGTATGAAAATGTATGCCTATGGGATTTATTCAAATTTCATTTAACATTAGAAACAAAAACACGGTCATTAAAGTAAAAAGATAAATACAAACCCAAAAGTAAAGATGATGATCATTAGAAAGTGCTAGGTTGATATAAAGATTGACTCATGATTCAGTTCACCAAAATATTTACACCCTTATTAGATTATTATAATCTAGATTATTGGATTAAGTACACTAAATTATGTATTTGGATACACAAAAGGTTATTTTGATTAATAAACTTCCAACATTAATTATGCAATATCATAACAATGTATTAATACTTTTAACTAAATTATGAAAAAGATGGGAACTTGAAAATACAAGAGCACGAGTGTTCTTGGTTGTTTATAGATGGATCAAATAAGTTCTAGGTGTGTAAAAAATAGAACCGAGAGATTTGAGACTCTGAAGATGTTTTTATTGTGGAATTGCAATAGAAGATCAACCTAGGGTAGGACTATAGAACTCTAACAAGATGCTTCTATGGTCTTGACCCTATTGTATAGTCCCCGACCTACTTGGATTTTGGTTATTCAATTTTTGGGAGTGTTTCGTAATTATAAATATATTTCATTGTCAAACCCTAGTTGTTAGAATTATGTGAATCCCTTCAGTATATTCTAAATAATATCTCAAACCCTAACCATGGATGAAAAACCTTGAAAAACAACATTACTTGGGTTGTGGGAATCCCTTTACAATGCCTACATTAGCACTTATTTGAAGAGGCCTCAAATTGCACATAATTCTCCACCTATCATGTGATATGTTGTAATTGTATTTTTCAACCTCTTTAAAAATTATTGAGTTGGGTTTGGATCTTGCTAAAATACCCCAAGAACAAATATTTGAGTTTTTATAGATTTTGAAGCACAATAGATTGAGAGGGGGTGTGAATCAATAAAAAAACATTAAAGAATTAAAATTAATTTACATACACCATTCAACATTTAAAAATGCATTAATTTTGATCTTAACAATATGCAACAACCATCCACAAGAGCATAACCATGAAAGAATTCAAGCCAACACAAGATATAAGTGGGAAACCCTAAGGGGAAGAAAAACCACTAAAATTTTGATTATATTACTCAAATAAAAATAATTTAGTGAAGCACCAACTTCACAAGGAGCACCAACCCCTAGTTTAGTAGAGCACTAAATGTACAAGGAGTACCAACCCATAATTTAGTACAACACCAACTCTATAAGGATAACCAACCCCACATGGAGGATACAAACCCTTAAGGCTATCAAGAACCAACTCAACCACCTTTAGATGAAGATA
Source organism: Taxus wallichiana var. yunnanensis (assembly GCA_018340775.1). Lineage (NCBI taxonomy): Eukaryota > Viridiplantae > Streptophyta > Pinopsida > Cupressales > Taxaceae > Taxus > Taxus wallichiana. The sequence goes on along the minus strand of CM031237.1, from coordinate 827,927,177 downwards.
TCTAATTTATTGTTTTTGCCACAACTGATGGAGATCACTAATTCAGCTCACACACCTTCAAACCCTCTTCAAATGCACCTCTCCTAACTCACTCAATCTTGATCTTTCATGGACTGATTTGGATACAAAACCTTGTACACAAGCTCTTAAAAATCTTCATAATTTCACACACTCTCTCAGCTCTATCTTTATGCCCTTAAGTCACTTGCACTCTCTCACCTAGCTCACACTTTTCCCTCTCTTTCAACTAGTTCAAAAATGAACAAAAACATTCACTTTATATGAATATCAACTCAAAAACATAACATAGGTCAGTCCTAACCCAAGAGTTTGGTCATACCAACTTAAAAATATAACAACACACTCATATAAATTCATAACATTGACCCATGTAGGTCAGCCATGCACCAAGACATAAGACAAGCCCAAAAAGGCCTAAAACCCCATCACCAAGCTCATCAAAGACCTTAAAACAATTAATCCTTATTTTTCAGGCCTTTGAAGGCCTCACACATGTCAAAAACATCATAAAAACATAATCCATGATCTCAAAATTCTCTTTAACAATCATTTTCTTCATAACACCACTTAGTAGGACTGTTTTCCTACTCAAAATAAGCACTTCCAGGAACCAGTCTTCACCTATGAAGCTCAAGATCACACAAAAACACCTCAAATATTCCATGTAACAAATCATTGGAAATAAAATGAAATTTATAACACATCCATGATTTTTATACCTCATGAAACATCCAATAAAGAAAACCACACATCGTTTCTTCTTCAACAAGTGAACTTCCCAGAAAGTAGTTTTGGAAAATCAACTAGTTTGCACCATTTATGAAACTATCAAGACCTATAAATATATCCCATAGAAAAAGAATTCATCAATATTCACTCTTAAATAAATATCAATCATCAGATAAGTCAAAAAAAGGGGTCTTCTACATTAATCTTCGAGGCAAAGTAGTCTGGTCCTAAGCTAGTCAACCTAGGTCAACTTATGACCTCAACCATGCCACACCAATACACTTTTAAAGCTCCAAAATACATCAAACATTTATAATTTTATGTCAAAAACATCCAATTCCATTATAATCCATCATGAAGCTCATAAGTTCTTAAGCACTTATAATTCCAACATTGTTAAACTACTCTTTTAGGCCCAAAAACTAGCCTCGCAATGATAGGGAACACTTTTTAATTTAGGACCTCAACCATTATCTAAAACTATCATGGACATGTATTAAAATCCCAAGCTTCCATAAATGGTTCTTTCTAGAATAGGCTCAACGCACATCTTTTTCACAAAATGAAATTCTTCGAGAAATAATCAGTTTTGAGTGGTGCCCACATACCGTCACAAGCACTCAAATACCTCTTTGGAAATATGGCGGAGTTATCTATAACCTCCAATCATCAAATTTGTAAAAACAACCCATTTAGGTCAAATACCAAGAATATCTTCTCCATTTCTAGAAAATTAGGGTTTCAAACTCATAAAAATAAGTTTGACTTATTAACATTTGTTCATAAAATCATGAATATGAAACTAATACATTATTTTTGATACGTTATCTTGGATAAATTTAAAAACATCCCTAAAATCTGCAACTTCCCATGCAAAGTGTGGGAGAGTAGGTGAGGAAATGAATTTACATATCAAGTTGGAAAACATGCTTTCTTCGACCTTGTTTTACCCAAAACATCATAACTTGTAAATATATTCATAATGACATGAAATTTGGTTCAAAAAATATAGGAACCTCTGTTCATCATCTCCAATCATCATCTTTCCAACAATTTTTTAGTATCTTCTTGACTACCATGACTTACATGAGTAGGCCTTAGGATTCTCCATAGTTAAGACCATAACAGAGTAGAAGAACACTATACCTCAACATGAAACCTATCCAAAATGTCCTTAAAACCTTGATACATCATGTATCACTCACCTACATGCTTCCATGAGCTCACATAGCTCTATACCTCACTCTCATGCTCCATTTGTCCTTCAAGCACTTAGACTAGGTCTAGATGAGCACTTGTAATTGAGTCCACAACCTATACCTACACTCTAAAGATCATGTGAGTGTCTCAAAAATACTCAATCATAATCTCCATGGCTATAACATGCTCCTAAATTCACCATGCGACTCTTATTCACCATTCTCTACCAACTAGGTTAACCAAGTCACCTAATTAGGCCTATTAGGCTAAGCCATTCTCACTGTGTCTACTCATGCCATCATGTTATACCTTTTTTTTTAATCAATTTCATCACTAAAATAATCATCCTATATCACTCTTCCATCATCATATTTTTCATTAATTATATTTTACATCAAGGAAAACAAACTAGTTCATTCATGCCAACAATTTCCCCCTTTACCATAGATGGAGACCTACCTAGTTATTCTCCCCCATTTTACATTAATGAAAATGCATACTTAGCATATGGTATTCATCTTCTTTGAACTATTTGTGAGCCATTATTGAGTGAAAACATCAACCTAATTCATCACACAAGAATACAAATCTTTCTTACCTTCCTTAAACTCTTTTTACCTCTATCATATGGATACATCAGAAGCATACTTGAGAAGAGATACCAAAAGCATCCACTCATGAAAAATATCTTGGTTTTGAGCATGAACCATCATCTAACCTTTCTCTATTTTTCTCAGCTAATATATCCTCAAAACTGACTTGAATCTTCCATACCTTGGTTATAAGCAACTCTTAATATTGAAATCCCTAAGACTAACCTTTAGTGAAATTTGGCCCAACTTCTACTTGATCTAAAAGCCCAAAAAAATGTATCAACTCCTTATGGATCCCCCTAGAGTCATACTATCTTCCTCTAACTGGAAAAGTAACATTTTGCTTACATACATTTATTACATGTCTTGGAGATGGCTTAATATTGACACCCCTTTCTCGAAACATTTTCTTAGTATTCATAAAATTATTTTCATGCTATTATGATTAACTGGGTCATGTTAAATTCTCTTCTTACTAATACACCTACCATTATGAATAATTTTTCATTTATAAAACTCCTAAACACCTTATGCACCTAATTAGATGTCAAGACAAGCTCCCCTTCCTTATATACATTCACATACCTATAGCATATCATTTTCTCTCTTTCAAAATCATATTATGCTATCTCACAAGATTATGAGACCAAACATGATATATTTACCAAGCCATATTGGCCATATATCCTTCATATCTTCATCTCCTTGGGATATTGGACACTCAAAGGCTACCCTCAAAATATTCCATCATATAGCACCATGAATCCTTCGTGAACAAATCAATATAATTGTCTTAAAGGACTGAATGGAAGACATAACTTCAAAAACATAGCTTTGAGTCTTAAAGATTCAACACAAACCGCATGGACCTATATGCACAACTTCATTCTAATCTTGTAGATATTTTCAAGACATTAAAGCTTAACATGTCCCTGTATAAGAAAATACTACAGTCCTCCAAACCACCATACACAATTAGAAAAACATGATCAATAACATTGAAACTTAACCGTGTTCCACCTGGACTCGAGAGATATCCATACTTCTTCATGAAGATACTATGATACAAAGAAATAGTTGATACCTCTTCATAATTGTCTCAAGGTTGTAATAACTCATTATAGGCCATATCAATTAACTTTACATACCTATAAATTAGCAAAACACATTTCTCGGAAGGTCTAATCAAGTCATCATACCAAATGAATTTATTCTTCATGAATCTAGCACACCTATCATGTAATATCACTTATACCAACTTCTTCAAGAGAAAAATAACCATATTTTGTCACTATGATAGTACACCTATATCCTAAATCCACTCGAGAACTATACACACTCAACCGATGTTTTTGACTATGCATAAAAACTTGCAAAACATGTCTTCCTAGATTTTAAAGTCTTGTAAGTTCTCAACCATATCCATAAAAGATTCATGAGGAATGAATACCGTAGATACATTACAGCCATGAATTAAGATAAAATCCCCTAACAAGTAGACCCATATTCTCATCCTCATACCTATGACCATGCATCTTCACTGAAGAACACATCATCCAGGATTATACAGACCTATCATGATTTGTTCAATATTCAATCAACACTTATGGAGTATGAACATGCTTGTTACATCTCAAAATTAATCATGAGCCAAATATACACCTTGAAAACTCAAAGTAATCCTGATCAGACCCTAAAAGGATTATTACACCTGCTACATATGGTTTGATCAAGTTATCATATTGAATGATTGACTTCATCTTCTTGAAATATGTTATTTGTGATCACTATTAATGTATAAACCAACTCAGAAGCCTATTGAAAACCTTCAAGAGAAAAATGATGACGTATTCGACTCTTTTCATCCATATCTACAATGTCATTATTAAACCTACAAATCACTTCAAACCATAATAGGATCCCTTTACAAGCTAAGGCCATGAAAACATCCTTTTGATATATCTCGCATACTTAGAACCGATATCATGCCTAATCATGACACCTTGAATTCATTTTCTAGCTCAAAAAGTTTCATCTTTCACCATCATGAACTTCTTCAAATTTCTCTATATCACTCAAATTGATAATATTTCATGAAAAATTCAAAACAACATACTTCTAAACATTAGTGCACCCACAAAACCTTGATATGAAACTTGCAAGCACTCAGTGTTATGGATACCTATGTTCGTAATGCGACTTCAACTTTTCATGACCTAAAATTATTATATAGACCTATATAAGGTCTAAAACCAATTTTAAACTCACTATATATAAGACTAAAAATCCATGACTTACCTAAGGACTCACTTCCCGACATCAAACTCTAATTTTGTAGGAATTCCTTCAATAGTATAAGAATTTGAAAATATATTAGACCCTAAAAATAAAATATAATTATAACAACTAATAGAAACATAGACATGAAATTGATTCATGCTTATTGAACTAACTACTTAGACTATATAATATTTTATGAATCCCTTAGTCTTTATACAAATATATAAAAATAACCACTTCATCCTTTTGATTCGACTCAACATGACATAACATACTTGACAAAAACCAAGACTATTTGATTGAGACTTCATACTTCACATGATAGGATATGATGAGATGAATACATTTTACATACCTTCACATGCTTCAATCTCATGGGAGATGAATCCATGAAGCTAAATGTAGACACCTATACATAATTTGTGTCTTAACAGATTAAAGCACCAATGTCCTCATGAGAGAGGATATCAATTTCTTGCATCAAATTCTTCAAAATTTGAGTCTTTGATCCTCTATCATTCTTTTGATAATTTTCTTGAGTTAAAAACATACCCTTTTGAGCATTTGAATTATTAGAAACTCTAGGTTTTTCATTATGATTAGGCTTGTCATTTTCCTTCCTCTTGTAGATGTCTTTTCTCCATCTTCAATATATTGAAATATGGCCAATTTTATTTCATTTGAAACAAGTAATATGAATCTTACCTTAAGAGGATCCATCTCTCCAATTCTGTCTAAGTTAACTCTAATTACAACCCTAGAAATATGGCCAACTTGATTGCATTTGAAACATATAACCTCATTAATACCTTCATTCTTAAATCTCTATCTTGGCGGTTCATGTTCACGCTTTCTAGCTAAGTGACCCACTTTATTGTAATTAAAACATATAACTTTAGTCTTACCTCTACCAGCTTTTATTTCCCAAATCCGATTTGAGGGTTCATATAAACAATACTTTGGAATGCGACCTTTCACATACATGTTAAAATTAGCATAAGTCCCACAACTAGAGAGATTCCCATGTTTCCTTGGTTTAATTATAAGTTCTTGTGGATTAATGAAACAAGTTTTTTAAGATGAAATCAATTTCTTAAAGGTATTCTTGACTCCATGCCTAATGGATGCTTCAAGGCAACGATCTTCATCATCTAGAAAATAGATGTCCCTTAGAGGTTGGTAAACTATTGTCCAAAATTACATTCCATGTAATTTTGAACAATTTATCAAAGGGACTTAACCATTTTTATGCTTTGAAAAAGCTACAAGACATTGATTTCATATTCGTAGAATGCAAGAAGGTAGTATTCCATGGGTTCCTTTAACCGATAAAAAAGGAATAAAGATGTGATGGAATTGAGAAAATTGTGGTGATTTTGGCATTCCACGGAAGATGTTGAACCCTTATGACAATTATAAAATTAGCCCATAATAAGATGAAATAAAATAGAGCAACGTGGAGATGTTTTTTTAGGAAGTTGAAAAAATTAGCTAAGTTCAAAAGTCACACGACACTAACCTAGTTTTCGGCGGGTTCACTAATTTGTTACATTTCATAGGTTTTCTCAAACTTTTTTATCAAAGGAAATAGTCACAAAATAAAGAAATTGGTTATTTGTTTAAAATTCATGGATTTAAGGATTAGATCACCATATGTGGTGTGAATTATTTGTACTCATCATGACAAGTGAGGGGCAAATTTGGGAGGGTCCGTGGAAGAGGAAAATTTGAAACATCATGAGGAAATCCACAATATAAAGAAAAGTCCACTATGCACTCGAACAAAAGAGGTAACAACCCCAACCACTAAAATTTAATGAATTATGACATATTTTTATGAAGATTGATGACATGCTATAGACTCAAGAGCTCGTGTTGTAGTTGTTAGAAGTCATTGGGGTTGTCCATGCCATTTCTACAAGAACTATATGCAAGAATTCATGGTGCCCATGCTCATTCAATACGTTTCCAAGGGAAATATTCCATCTCAGAGGTAATTTTTTATCTCTCCTCTTTTCACATTCCACAAATTGTATAAATGAAAGTGCTAGTGCACTTTTTAAGGATTCTTCTCCCTTTTCCACAGTGATTTTTGTTCTCTTTTATGTGAATCTTGAAACTTCATGTTTCCAACCTCTATAATTCTTGAATGGTGATTTCATATCCTCAAATCTATATGTAATATATAGAATCTTGATTAATGAAAGTGTGGTTTATCTCTTTCCTTTGAATACATTTTGCTTTTTGTGAATATTTCACCCTCTTGCATATTTCATGTTCTTTCATTTTCTTTCATGTAAAATGTGTGTAATTTTATGATCACGTCCTCATGGATTTGCTACTATGTCATTTAGATTTGGTAAAGTTCCACCTTATTTTAGTTATATTACCACCCCTTTTAGTTTCCTTTATCTTACATCTCTCTTTCTCCTTGGTCCCTTGGAATTGTTAGAGTCAAAATTATATTAGGAGTATTTTTAGCATTAGATGTAGGTCGTGTTATGTATTTTTACCAAATCTACTTAACAAGGAAGTTGGCCTTCTTTGGAGGTTCGTCTAAATCTATAAGTCCCACACTCAGAGACATTCGCATGTTGCCTCAAAATTATGGATCTTTATGATTCTGAGTAGGGTGTAATTTTGATCTCCAATAGATACAATAGAACTAGAATACTTGTGAGAAACTATGTAGAGATATTGTATACTAGATGACCAATGTTGGATATGATGAGAGTGGAATCCATTTTAAAAACCTATGTCATGATTGGCATATCAAGAAACATAGGAGAGCTAGAGTTGTGATAGGTAGTGTGTGCAACCAAAGGCCTATTGGGAGACCTAGGAGACCTAGAGAAATGATAGGAAGTGTGTTCAACCAAAGGAATATTGGAAGACATAAGAGAGATATAGTCAAGAGAGAAAATGAGTAATAACAAGGGATTAGGAAATAAACTAGGATAGATAGAGTTGTGAGGAGTAGTTTGTAAAACCAAATACCTATATTTTGATGCACTAGGAATATGGATAGGATCTATAGAAATTACTATGTAAACTAGGAGAAGGAGCCTTAAAGGGAATGACTCTAATTTTCATAATCTTGTGATTATGAATAATCAAGAAACATTGGTGAATAAATGATGGAAAATCCCTAAGAGAACATAGCGGGTGAGACCTAAATGTAATGAATCATATCTAAGTGTAGTAACAACCAAGAATGAAATTGGTGAAGATAGAACCAATAGTTAGAGGTAAATTAATGTGGTGATATTAGGGATTAGAATAGAATATGATATTATTTGTAGAAATTCCAAGTGATTGAAGTAACATGCGAGAGAAAATATTATCATTATTATGTGCATGAATACAATCACCATGTATATGTACTTGATTAATAAATAGAGGAATGGATAGTGTATCTCGAAACAAGTGTGCCATCTATATCAGATCCATCAAAAATAATAAGTGGTGTCGAGAGATGTTGTGTTAGCGATAGTTCTAATCACTGCGTCAAAGGGCGATCATAAGAGGAAGATGGTAGAATTGTGCGATAAGTATTGTGCAATTTTGAAGTAGATTTGTATTTTTCATGCTTAGGAATTAGATTTATGAAGATTTTTGATTTGGAATTATCATTGGTTGACTTAGAAGATTGGAGCCCATTCCATTCAATGGTATTCAAATAGATAATATCTTGAATGATGTGTTGAATATTGATACATTGATTAGTGAGGTAAACAATATATTGATGATATTCATAGTAATCATTGATGTTAAATGTCTTCCTTTGATTCTTACTCCTATAAACCTCAAATAATGGAGGGAGATACATGATATATCACTCAAGCAATAGTTTCAATATAGTGTGTGGGGAACAAGGTACACAATTAAATATTTTTTATGGAGGTTAAATTTCTATCTTAGTTTGTTGAGCAATAACATTGACAATGTCCTTAGAAGTAGCCTTCCTATCATTAATATTTCCTTTGAATGTGGATTTACTTGGAAAATTTGCATTAGATGTAGTAGGATTTATAGAAATGTACATGAGTTTCTTAATATCTAGTTCAACTTGTCTTCACACTCTTTTAGTGTGTGATATATGGGGTCAAAAGATTAAAAGATATCAAATATGACCAATTCTTACAAAGGAGAAAACGTGATTTTTGTAAACATCTATTGTAATTCTTTGTTAGCTAAGATATTGTTAGGTATTATATGAGCTAAACATAACATAAATTTATTCAAATATAAATATGAACAAGTACACACAAAGATAAAATTTAATAACACAACAATATTCTATTATTCTCTATTACAATGACCTATATGTATAAAGCCAAATATATAGGTAATAAATAACAAACCAAATTCCTATTAAATAGGAAGATAAAATAACAAATGAACTAATCATAATATATTTTTTAACTTACCATATTAACCATATGATAATTACAAAAATGTAAATACTAGTTTACCAAATAGTAAATCAACAATCACCATGTGAATACTAAATTTTCCTAGAAATCCTCCCTTAGTGTGAATATGGTAGAAAAAAATCACACTTTTTTGTAGCTTGCTTCTTCTACATGCTCATGATCTAGATGATTTTTTTTCAATATATCCAACAACCTTTGGAATGGTTTTCAAGTGTCTTATCAATAAACACAACAAAAGATACAACAAACAACCTATAAGGATGGTTTTATAGGACATTCGATAACCTAAATATCATGATGTTACTTTATCCTTGTTTTTTTATCTTTTTCTATTTACACATCAAGGGATTTCCGAGGTTAATTTTCTCACTTATTGTAAATTTGAAAAAGAATACTCACACTATAAAAAAATTCAAATTAAATCCCTGTAAGAACAAGATGCTCTCAATTATAGACATTGTGGTCAACCGTTACCACCCAACCTTATACAATATAACAAGTGCCACTACCACTTGGAATTTGACCTTGGCTTTAGCCGATTTGGTGTACAATGGAAATGGAATATTGGTTCATATTCCCCTCATAACATGAGATTTTCATTTATTCATCAAACCATGTAAAATAGGAAATCTGAAATGAAGCACATTGCACACAACCTGAAACATACAACCTCAATGTGTGGCCACATCACTTATGGCTAGCTAGAGGTCGTTGATCAACCTCCCTCCTCTATTGTTTCCTTCCTCAATTATGTCGCTTATTAGTCAACACATTTGGCTTTGAGGATTATCCTTTGCATATAATTATTCAAGAAAATTTCCCCATAATTTGGACATATGACTTACAAATTAGATGTTGGTTCACCTAAAATTACATCCATTACAAGGATTAAACTTTGAATTTAATATTTTCGATAAACTCTTAAAAATTAATCTATTCACATTTTTGTAATCACTTATTGACATGAACCTGACTAAACTCATAATCATATAATAATCTAATTACTAAAGGGTTATAACTAAGCAAGAAATTTTGAGTTTTTATATAAAAAATAGACCTTTGACTTATTGTTCAATAAGAAGGGACTATAGAAACTTATTAAAAATTATGAATCTATGTAATCATATGTCGACAATAAATAATGATGCAAAACCATGAATACATACGCTGTCAGAAAAGATGTACAAGTGTGTGACATGGTCCAAATCTTAGGATTTAAATCACCGATCATCTCAATAAAATATTCAATATTTCCACATTAAAAATTCACGAACCATAGATATTTGAAAATGTGCACAAAACGTAGGAATATCATATGTCTCTATATGAGAGCACAAAACGTGCTTAAGTTGATCTTTGAAAGCATAGAAAAGATGGTCAATATTGGTGGGATTATCTTATAGAAAATTGATAAAATGTCATGTATGATCTTTGGGGAGGTCTTGAGAGTGAATGTTAGGGTTATTAGTACCTGCCGTGGCAGGGTACTTGTCTTCAGCTGCAGCTGCCGCCATCTCTGTCTGTTTCTGGTAAGACTCTTCGGATATTGGCGATTTGTTTTTAACCGGGTCTTCTGTTCTTGTCTTCCGTTCTCTGTTTTTTTAACCCGTGTCTTCTGTTCTTGTCTTCTGCTAATTTCCTTCTGCCGCCCCTCCTTGGAACCTTCCTACGCAGCGTCCCCACCGGGCACAGGTTTGTCTTCGTCTGTCTTTTTCCCCTATGAAAGAGATTTACTATTTTCTTCTGTGACTTTTGTTGCATGCTTAATGTCGGTTTTTAATCACTTATGATTTTACTATTGACGAGGTTAATCTTCATCTAGTGGATGTAATACTAGATGTGTTTTTGTAAGATTAAGGAGCCTTTCGTATCTTTTGCAAGAGTAGGAAGTGAGTGTATCAATTCAGTGTCATATGATTTCTAGGTTATTAAATGAGGAAATGTTAACTTGATTATATAGGGTTATGAAGGTAAATTATTAAGGAAAGGAACAACTAGTGGGAGTAAAGGACCCATTGAAGAATGTGGAACTGAAAGAAAAGATGGAAAATATGATGGTGTAACAATGTATACATAGGTTAGGAATGATTATTGAAGAAATTGTATGACCTTTATTAAGGATGAAAAACATTCTAAATGAGATTTTCATTCTATTAGGTTAACATAGTATATGGATTTTTTCATTGAAATCTCATTATCTTTTGACATATCAAGTATGTAAGGATAAACAACTAGAAAAAATGCCTTAGGATGTACTAAGTTGGAATAAAAGGTTTTGTTTATCTTATCAAGAGTGCATTATCAAAACCATCAATGTCAAAAAGTAAATGCCAAATTTGAGTGTCCTCACATGCAAATTTGAATATTTATTTTTCATATTTGAAACACTTGAAAACCAATCTTTAAGATAAATTGTATAATTGATTTTTGATAGGATTCCCTTGATATATCTTTGTTAAGAAAATTTCTTTGGATGTTTTATTTATGTAGTGCTAAATTTGAATTAAAAACATTCTATCATATTAAAATGACTTAAAATAATTGAAAAATATGGAGGATGTCAAAAATAGGATCTCACTCTTAATTTGGAATAAAAAATAAAATAGGATAATGTTGTGTGTACTAGATAGATTCGAAACCAAACCTACCATGGAATTAGAAAAAATGTCAAAGAATGCAAAAACATAGTGTTGATCCTTGTAAATAATGAAAACTAAAGCATAGAGGAACATGTAGTTTTTATGATCTTTATTGAGAAGAATAAAACATCAAAATAGAGACAATATGTCAATAAGTCATTAATTCCAATTAATAAGTGATAAAAATAAAACATTATAAAAATTCTTTGTTAAAACACCGCTTATATCAAATTTGGGTATCTATGTACTTATATCTCGTTAATATAAATGCATGTTACTCTTTGTACTATAATTCTTACATCATTCCCACATATGGGAATTATTAATCTTACACTGTCTTGATCATATTTTAGGACACATATAGAAATTTATTCATGATAGACATGTATTTAAGATTATGTCTTTCTATGTTATAAATTAGTAATTGTATAACATATATTACGCATGATCAATGTAATTCATTTTGTTTGAAATGTGTGATTATAAGGTTCATCACGAATCCAAAAATAGGGCATGAATTCAAATTATTATATTCATCTAGACTATAGATTCTCATAAAAATATTCTTTTTTATAAAGGGTAATTTGAAATTTGGTTTACTCCTTCAAGTGATATTCTTAGAAAAGCGTAGACCAAAATCTACACAAAATCATAATTACATCATGCTTTATTACACTTGCATATGATTTATTACACTTCTATCCTTGTTGCATGGTTTGACTTGTATTATGTCCATGTTTTAGTCTTCTATCATGATTTTGTGTTATGTTACAAGGATCCCTAGTCATTTCCTTCTTTAGCTTTGTCTCATCTTATGTTGGTCCAAAATTGTACACTGCTTGGTCGGGACTATACAAGCGATCCGAACTAGTTTTATGGTCTTAGTAATCTTTGTAATTTTTATCTTCCGATTTGGACCATTAGTTGTGTTATAGTACTTTTCTTTTATTCATGGTCGGCCTTTCGTGCCACTAAGGTTTGAAATTCAAGTTAAGAACTCCTATATATACATGTCTAATGTTGTAGACACTCACATTTGAAATTTTTGTCCTTGATGACAGTTGATCAACAATACACTCTTTTTATGATAAATATTATCTCTCTATTTCCACTTAGAACGTTTTGAGGTCTATTTTAAAGCTTGTTTATCTTTTCACATCGACATGATGAAAAACTATGAGAATAAAATACACAAAAGGTATAAATAAACAATAGTTGGCATATTCCAAAAACATTTAACATGTTTCTGTCCTACTACTGGGCCATATAGTTTGGTTTGGAATTTGTATCTCGGTTATAAACAACTCAGTATGATCTTGGGATGACATGTCCTCCAAGTCACTTTCAAATTTATATCTTTTATTGGGTCTTATACTTCAGTTGGGTTAGTATTTCTTAGGTAAGTCACTACGGAGCAATATATAATCATGTAAACATTACCTCATTTTATTACATGGAACTTGTAATGCAATGTGATAGAAAAATCACCTCATACACTTACAAAAAGCATACAAATCTCTGTAAATCTTGCAATTGCATATATGAAGTCATTAGAGAAGAACCCACATCAATTCTGAAGCTCCAAACTAGGTCCATAAAACCATATTTCTCTTCTACAATCTCTTAAGCATACTCTCTCCAAGTATTTTAGCAAGAACCAAATCCAAAGCATGCATTTTCAAAGAAGTTGACAAATTGTATTGATCTATTTAGATATCACATGCTAAGTGGAGAAAAATGTGTGGTTTTAGGGCTATTTAAATTAGTGCCAATGTTGGAGGTGAAAGAGGGTTACCACAACCCTTCTAATCTTTTTTCAATAGGAATCTTCATTGTTGGATAACGTATGAGACAAATATCAATCCATTTAGAGATCTTCACTATACATGTGACAACTAGGGTTTGGTAATGAAGGACAAATCTAGGATGGAGAGTATCATATAAATTTATATAAGTTGAAGAAGAGTAGGTCCAAGAATTTATAGAAGGGGCTAGACTATACGGTCCTTACCTGTGGTGATTTACAATCATAGCTCCATTTTTGAGTCATTCAGGTTCATTTCACACATTTCAAGCTATGCACAGTCACATAACTTCCTTAAATCATCTACAGAAAGACAAGTGCACTAATTCGTTTATGTTTTAAGTCCATATCTTGTATTTCATTCTCTAGAATGTTATTTTGATATTTAATGGTTAATGGAAGTTAATTAATCAAGATAGCCACATGTATCAAACCTACATCCATTTGATGTAAATCGACCTCACTAAATCAAATTTGTATCAAACAACACATCGTTCTTAATCTAAATAGGATGTAAAAACTTATGTGAACCCAATTTTGATCAAACCCTTCATCTAATTCTAGGACTATATTTTATCCTTATGTATTAGGATTGCTAATTTATAATGCATCATCTTTTTATGATCCTTTTTAGTTCTCGTAGTTGTCTTTATACTATTTTCTCGTATCACCATGTCATTATAATCCATTTTTATAATTTTATAATAAAGATTCAAGCATTAGGAATCTAACCCTTATGCTAACATTATCCACTATTTCTCTAGCGAGATCCATGTTGATAATTTGTGCATAGGCTCATATCCTTATGTTAATCCTATATGCATCTTAGATGATACGAACCTCACTTATGAGGTAACAAAATTTTAATTCACCTAGATTACTACGTAGTTCCCACCACATTTTTAATTCCATTCAATGACTTCCACCATTAATGTCATCACCACACACCGCACTAAGAATTCCTTGGGGAAATTTATCTTTTCCCATCCACCTATAAGTTTTTGTAACCAAACCTACTACACCCTCTAATCAAGATGATCTATTGGAACAAATTAATAATACCCCAACTTATATTTCCTTTTAGATATTATTCAAAAAGAACCTATGTAAAAGGACATATTGCAAAACAAATTTAATTATTTTATGTTTCCTACTAATTCTCAATCAACTAAGTTTTCTTATCTCATGGAAAGATTTTAAGGATCTCTCACGGGATGTCACCTTCAATGTCACCTGATATATCTCATATCTATGATTCAAATACTTACCCACATCTCTTTATCATTGGATGTATTCAAATCTTCCTTATTAAATGGTTTTTAAATAATAATGGCTCTATCCTTAATGTATGTTCGAAGTATTTGCTTATGTAAACATGTCTTTCTCCTAGTACAATCAACCCTACTACTATAGTTTTTCATGTCTTTGATAAAATTACATGATCTACATCGATACCATCACTTTGGATATTATTATTGGCTCTAAGATATTACTAACCACCTTTCACATCATGGATAATGACCTTAATTATAATTTGTTTGTGGGTCACCCTTAGATACATGCCATGTAATTTTCCCACATAATTTTCATCATTGTCTCAAATTCATTCATAATGAAACCGAACACACTATAGCTTCCGATACTAACCACTTTCAATATTTTTAAATTATTATTTATAATCTACAACTTCCCTCTATTAATCCTCCATTGTGAACCATATCTATGGATAAACCAAACACATATGTTATTGGATAAACTAGTCACTATATTAATTATAGGTCATCCACTTCTAATGAAATGATGAAAAGGTCCAACATACCTCCCTCATATTTGAAACCAACAATTATTATTGATTTATTAGAGGTGCTATCCAACAACCTAATGCACTTGATTACTCTAATAATAGTGAAAATGACACCCATACCCTACCCAATGATAATTTACTTAGCCTAAATTTCAATCCAATTGATGGATATAAATCTATGTTTCATTCTCTCTTTGTTTCTACCAAGCATAGGCATTATCAGGTTGAGAATCATATATCTAATACTAGCGCTCCTAACCCTCATCTCTCTCGACAATATTCCCTCTCCACTACAACATGTTGTCAATACATTGGATTCTATATCACCATTGCATGCTACTAAAATCCCATAACATCCCAATACATGTCATAAATTGTTACCTCTCTTACTTAATCAAGGCATTCTTCGCTTACCTTCTAAGCATAATCACTCTACTCATAATTTTGTCACCTACTTGGTATCGTGTTATTTGAATATCATCGTATTTTTGGACATGACACCAACCATGTAAAGATTTGGACAACCTAATCATAGATATCAAGGACAATGGACATATCATTATACTACCTACCACAGATCTCATCCCCAACATAATCACCTTATACTAATTTTCCCACTTTAGGTGTGGTACCACATTTGAAACCTTGTAATTTTTACATTCATGGCTACTACTATCGGATACAAGTACTAATTCACTTACATGTATAAAGGAGTTGTTGATGCAAAATCACAAAGCACACCCGAATGGCCTTAGATCTGAGCAGGGCATTCAATGTGATTGCACAACATGGGACCATTTCTCAAGCTGTGGGACTTGCAGACTTGAGATGGTGCTCTAGAGAAATTCAGATTCTTCATCCTAAACTACTTGCCACAAGATACTCTAGTGTAGGTAAACTATCTAATCCTAATCTAACCTTCCAAGGAGTCAGGGAGAGAGAGACAAATGCATGAAAACAGAACCTACACTAAAGCGGTGATACACTAGAAAAGGAAAGTGGCTGATCACAATCTCAGATGCCTGAAGTGGAGAGAGGTGAGCAATGGAGAGGATGGAAAAATGCATCACAGAACAAAGATAATTGACACATAGAACACCACTTAAACCCATTAAACACGGCTCCCGTAACCCGCAATAGACGTCCCGATTATGCACAGTATACCCTACAATGACGAGAGGAAAGAAGAGAGAATAAAATAAGAAAAGGATGGAAAAATGCATCACAAAACATATTTTATTGCTCCATGAGTTCACACAGTACATCATCAGTGGGCAAGAGGCAAGGAAATGCCATTACAAAGCCATGAGAGGAGGCTTAAACTCCACATTCTACCCTAAGGAAGAAAAGAGAGAGGGGGGCAGGAGAGAAAATAATGACCAACCCTTTGAAATATGCCCCTCCTTTACAATATATAGAAGAAAGAGAGAAGGAGAGAGGGAAGAATTCAAATCCTGCTTCAACCACCCCAAAGAAGAGCATTGAATTCCACCTACAACAATGATGGGCTTTACTGCAAGACCCATGCCTCCATGTGTTGTTCCTTGCTGGGCAAGAAGGAGGCCCATTCTTCATCATGGCAGTAGGTGGGAGACTTGACAGCCTCAAAATGGTGGATTGAAACATAATGGTGGTGGGTGAGAAGTCGACGTGTGAGAGATTTCCAAAATGTCCTCTCCCGCTCAATTATGAGCTTTCAGTCAAAAGATATGGCCTTCGAATGCACTTTGGGTTTGGGGTCTATTCGCGCAAGGTCCATGTGGTAGCCCCATGCGTCTCAAATATTTAGTCCCTTCCTTCACTTTTGAAATTGTACCGAAGAGACACATGGTGTATTTTACGGCCTCCTCTATGTTCTACCTAAGTCCCTCCTATTGGTAGAGACACGTGTCCGATCCAAGACATGTGAGGCTTCGCACTCATTTAGAAATTTCCCACAAATTTGACCTTTTAAGTTACGTGGACGAGGCATGTGGAGGCTTAAGTTGGCCTATCCAGAGTTTGGAATTTTCAATGGTTGGTGTCCCCTTTCTAAACCGGGACACGTGGAGGGCAGTGCAAGTTTGGGGTCTCTCTTTAGGCCGCGCCTTTTGAATTTGCACCGATGAGGCATGTGGAGGCTTCCGTTAGACCTCTTATACTTAGTTGATTAATCAGTCGACTCTATCCCTTTTCTACCCATTTAGGAGTAACTCGTTGGACCTTAGCCATGTGGAAGCTCTATGCACATTTTGGACCGCCTCCGAATTATAACTCGAAGTTACACCGATGGACACGTGGAGGCTTCCGCTCACTCCTTTATAATTAGCCGATTTGGTCCTACTACAAATTTGACTTCTATTGGACCCTAGACATGTGGAGAGATGGTACTCGCTTAAGTCTCTGCTTTGGATCACACCTTTAAAATTATACCAAGATGACACATCGTTCTTTCCACTAGCTTTAAACTTTTTAACGGATTATTTAATGTTTCGAGGATCCGACCACGTGGAGGGTTGGCTCTCATTTGGGAACTACTTTTGGATCTACCCCTTGAAGTTATTTTGTTGGGACACATGGGTCTCCCATGGCTCTATGAATTTTCAATGGCCGATGAGACCATTTCTTGACTCTAACCACGTGGCGGGCTAGCGCTTGTTTCAAACCTACTCCCAAATTTTACTTTTGGTAGAAATATCCTCAGGCTCGAAAGTTTAGTTTGGCAGAAAAACTACGCGGCCCCGCAACTTTGCGACTTTGCACTTGGTGAAAATAAACCTCTGTGGGCTCGCATGCCCATACTTGAAAATTGTGCCATTTTTTGAAAAGTGCAAAATTTCCAAAATGCCCCACAGACCCACCAGCCCGAATTTACACTTGGGAAAAATTTCCTTCGCGGCCCCGCATATTCACTTAGCAAAAGAAATCATCCTTGGGATTGTGGACCCGCAATTTTAATTTGTGCCTTGTGCAAAAAAGTGTAAAATTCCAAAATATATCCCGCAACCATGCCGGTCCGTAATCTTCACATTTGGGGAAAAGTGTTCCCTAGGCTTTCCAAACCCGCATTTGGAAAAATAACCTTCCCAAGCCCGGGCCGGCCTCGCCATTTGAGAAATATGAGGAGTTAGAAGGACTTATTTATATTTTTGGAAAGGGGAAGAAATTTCCCATCTAATGGAAGAGCTTTTAGGGGGCCTTAAGTGCTTAAAATATATAAAAATTTAGATTAAAGTACCAAAAAGGGAAAAATGGTGTTAGTTGACCAATAAGTGTGAGCTTATTTTGGTCAACAATTTGGTGACTCATGGGGATCACCTGCCTGCTAGGTGAAATGACCAGTTACCTTGAAGCATCCATTGGGCATAGAGTCATGAATGATAGTATAATAAACACAAATCTAATCATAATCTCTAAAATCTGATCCCTGAGCCACTTGGAACAGCACTAGAATTGGAGTTGATCTCACCAAATGCTACTTCAATGTATTGTGCACGAGAAACAAAACACCACAACACACGATGTACAAAACTAGAAATCATACACACCCCAAGTGGGATATTGTTGGTTGGATATTTTTTCAAGGCAAAATATGAGGTTCAACCATAGTACATGGGATTAAATCCCTCCTCAAAGACAGGTGAGGCTACCTATTTATTACTAATTTACAACATAGTAGAAATAATATATACAATATTCACACTATTCTAACCATTGGGGTTGGGAAAGAATCCCAAAATCCATATCCAAACTAGGTGAAGATGTCATAGTTTTAGAAATGGAATGGATTAGAAAGGAAATTATTATTAAGGAAGAAACACAATGGAAAGGAAATGAGAGGAACATATTTTATTTCGAGCAAACATAGATAATGAAATAATCATACGATTTTTTAGATAACAAATATAATGTTTGAAAAATTAAAATAATCGAGAGTACTAAACAAAGAATAGCTTAAGATTCTCGAACATAAGAATAATATCTTAAGAGAGATGAATCTCACAACACAAAATTTTCTAAAATAGCATCGGTTTCTATTCCTCAAATGATTAAAAGAAAACACAATGTTTGTTTTCTTTACAATAGTTCTCAATATTCCAAAAATCTCAACCCTTTAGAATGCATAATTATCCCTTATTTATAATAAAAAGAGTTGAGAGAAAATAGGATAAATCTTAGAAAATAGTGTTTTAATGAGAGTCCTATTTTGCTTGACTCTCACGTAGGAGACCAAGTCAAAATTTACTTCCTACATGATGAAACGAAAATGAAAAAGACATGTCGATTTTAGGATTGGAATGACATGAAACATTATGCCTATTCTATTTCATCATCTTTTTCTTCCTCCAGTAAATCCTTCTTGTCCGAAATTCTTGGAACTTTTGGATTATGCCTTGCATCTCATCTTCATCAGGCACGGTGGAGTGGTCACTCAGGACCTCACATGTTTCCTGAGTATCGCTCATGTTACCAAGAAGTTTCTTCAATATCTTGTTGAGTTTCCTCAATGATTCCAAATCATGTTCAATCTTCACGAACCTATCAATGATTTCCAAACTAAAGCCATAAGTTGGTTCATGCTGAATTGATTCTTGGATCTGCTTGTAAAGATCATCAAAGTGGGTAGAATACTCAAGCTTTCATTCAACACTTTAGTGCAGATCTTGGTTAGCTCTTCTTCTATGTCATTTGTGGCATCAATCAATTCATCTCTTGATTCCCTCAATTTTCTACAAGCTTAATGTAGAATCTTTATTCAGAATTTGATGGCTTTGGTCAATTGAAAATGCTTGTCCCCATGTGGAATGATTCCTTCTTCAATCAAGACGCGGGATGACACTGTTTTAGCATATTGAGAGCTTCAAAAGTTAACTCTAGGTTCTCGACTTTTGTCAAAAACTCATCATCCATTTTCTCACCATCCTTCTTTATATTCTCCAAGGATTTTTAGAATTCCATGGTGTCATCAATGACCTCTTTTCCTTGTAGGAGTAGCCTCTGGATCCATTCATCAACCGTTCTCCCCTTCTCAATAATATTTTCAATCTGGGTACCGATGAGAGATGGAACTTGATAGGAGTAGGGGTAGAGGATGACAATGTTGATTCAGGAGGCTTTGAGAGCTATAGTAGTACTTCGCAAGTGGCTATACTTTCTCTTTTAGCTCATCTATGCTTGCCTTCATTTCCTTCAAATTTTGCACAACACATTCATGGCATCTTGTGCATCCTGTTGTGCTCCCTCCATTGTTACTTTTCCTAGATCAACTCTTGTGATCTGATAATCGGTGACCATTATATCATTATTGGTTTTTTCAGCCGTGGGAGTGGCAATCTCGCAAACTTACCCTGAGGCATCCACTAAAACCATTTAAACCATTTTGGGTTTCTTGGCGTAGAGACTTAGGGCAGAGTGACCTTGAGGCAAATGAAATCAAAGGATGGTAGGGGAAGTGCCACCTTCCTCTTCCTTGGGGTCTGATCTATTAACCATTGAGGCATATTGGAAGAAGTTTCTCCCATCGTAGGTGTTACTGTCACACATGTAGGTGGAGGAAGGTTTTCTTGTGGAGTGGTGATCACTGCGAGTGTAGTGTCCATGGGAATGGACTCAGGGAATGAAGGTACAGAATGAGGTGCCATATCCATGGTTAACTTGGGTCCAGCGGGGAGAGGTGAGAGGTCAGAGAATATGCTTGCCATGACAAAGGAATTTGGTGAAGAAGTTCAAGCAAGGAAGGTTAGATGGGAGGAGGTACTAATTATGAAATTAAATCAAGAGGTAAGAGGAAGACTTACCTCTGATGAGATGCCAACCAAAAGGGGAATGAGAGGTTGACCAACCTCTTCTCTTGAAGGAAGATTTCCTTGTTCTGGTGGTGGAGGTGAATCAAGTATCTCACCATCTATGGGGGAGTGACCAATGATGTGGTCATTTTCTTCTCCCTTTCGACAAATTTAACCTTTATTGGCCTTTTGGAAGGGTCCTTATCCTTTTCCTTTTTTTCCTTGGAGGGTCCTCGCTTCCAAAGTAGCTAGCTTTGAAAAATCTTTTCTTTATAACTCATTCCCCAAGAAATGAGCCATGCCTTAGTATGAGAAAGAATTTGAGAAACTCTTCCTATGATAGAAGATTTCTCAGCAATGGACAATCAATGGCTAGGAATACATATTGGTCCTCATTCAACCCATCATACGAGGTGTCAAGGACACTTTCATTGTCCATGGTGCCTTCTGGGATGTCAGATAGATCTAACATCTGAATCTCTTCAAGTGTTAACCTGTTATTGTCCTTTCTTCATGGATGGCAACTTCATCCCGAAGATCAACCCAAATGTCTTCTACATTGGGCACATGTAGATATAAGGTCCCGTACGACTTAAGGAATCCTCAAAAATCAAACCCATCTCTATGCTTCATGTGCTTCTTCAACTTTTCTTAAAGCTCATGCACCACATTCTTGGATTTAACCACTGTTGAGCACGTGTACCTTCCGATGGAAATAGGGAAGGAGACGATGACCTTGTGCTTACTCTATTGGAATTTGTGAAAATCCAACAATTGTCTAACCAACTCCATCAAGATCAACTTATCACCTGGGAACCTGGGAAAATGGAAAGGATCACCTGAGGTACATGACCACCCAAAGGTATGTGAACTTCTTGAATTGCAAGAAGATACAACCCCATTTCGATACTTCATGGCCCATGCCTCATCAAAGACTCTTCTTTTCCTTAGATCAGGGTTCATCCTACAGATGTTTTCATAAAAGAAGGCATCATTCACTCTTCTAAATTGATCCTCGGATCCCTTCATTATCAGTTGAGGGAAGTACTGATATATGTGTTATGTTGCCCTATTTCCCTTTGCATCCAACCCTAGATAATTTCTCATGTCGACTGCTGCATAGGTGACATATGATGACATATAGAACTTTCCAGTAGACAAGACTGTTTTCATCTGGGAGTCTATCTCATCACTTATAAGACTGCTCTAATCGATCCCTTGGTCATTCTTCTTTATGATGACCATGAATTGATACATCCACCCTGGAAGTCTCTCGACTCGGGGAGTCCAAATAATCGACTTAGCAAGGTGATAATATCACTAATTTCAAGGATGAAATCACTCCTAGGGACAAACTTGGGAAACCTAGAGATGGCTAGCTTGGCCTTGATCAAGAAATTTTTATTTACATGCCTGATGCAATCTTCTTGATCATTATCCTAGGCCTTCTGCACTGATTGAAGATTCAAATCAACATATTCTTGAAAGTTGGGAAATCTTAAGAGGTCATCAAAGTAACCTCCATCCACATTTACTATGGTTTCTCCTGCTTGATTTCTCACTGAGCGGGAAGCTGAGTCATAATTGGAAGCGAGGCCAGAATGAACTCGAGGCATTGAGCAGACATTGGGAATCTTGATGTAAGAGGGAGGCCACTATCGGTTATTGACTTCATCCAGGGACTTTGAGAAGAATCCTTGATTCTGTTCCAAAATTCTTCCATGTCTATATTACCAAGCTCCGTGTCTGGATGTCGTAATTGTAATCTATGTAGGAAGGGGACTCCATCTTCCGGTACTTGTACTTCATCTTTCCTGACCTATCTGACTTATCCTTAGATTGTCCAAGATCCGACATGAGAAGTCTTGAAGAAAGAATGCCTAGATGACTTCTGTTTGAACAATCGGGCTTGAAATCTTGCTGAGCAACCCTATAGCACCCACCCACTAAGACGTTGGGACGCTAACACTTTGTGAAACCAAACTTTGTCACACAATTTTTATCGAGACAAAGGTGGAACTCATGGGATGTTAAGAACTTCACAAAACCCAACCCGGAACTAGGGTGATGTTGTCGAACATTTCATGAAACCCAAAAGTCGAGGATGTTGAACATTTGGAGAAACTTGATGTATCATGGAAGTATGAATGATGTCGGACACCCTATAAAACCCGAAACAAAGGCGTCGGGTTTTTGGGATGTCAGAACACATAAAATTCCCGCCAAGTTTGTAAGTTAGGATTTTTAGATTCTTCTCAAAAATCAAAAGAGTATATCCCATGGGAAAAATAAGAAAACACCCAAAGGGTGAATTCTAAACAAGAGGTTTCATGGGAATACAATAGGAAATGAAGAAAACAACCCAAAACCCTAAACCTAGAGGAAAGAAAAAGAAAAGAGGGAAAAATGCCAAATGAACACCTCAAAAACAACCCCAAAGACCTCAAAGCGGTAAGAAGAGAAAAATACCTTCAATAAATTCAAAAATGGTCGAAGGCGGATCACGAAATCGATCAAGAAGTTCAGTTGGATTTGGAGGTGGAAGGAACATGCATGAAAAATCCATGCAACGAAAATATACTAGGTAAAAATGTCATGTAAAATTGAACTATTTATAAAGCCCTAACATTAATTACACCTCATCTGACACATGTGCCAACTGCTAGATAACTCAACATTAATCCCATGTCATCATGCTCAGAGAGTCCAAAAACTTGACATAAAGGATCATTTTAGGTTTCGGGTTTTGGGAAACAAGTGACATGGAGCATGCAGCATAAGGTATGTTTCGATGTTTCAAGTTCCAAAACCCGATACACGGCTTGTAATCAAGTTTTGGGTTTTGAGAAACAATTGACATGAAGAATACAATGTATATGTTTCCATGTGATGGAAACCCGAAAACCCAAAAATCTCCTTCAAAGGGCATTTTTAGGAGATTTTGTCAAAAAAATTCTATGGTTATCTCAATTTTAGCTGAAATCACTAAAAATGAGATAACATTGGCTCAGTTGGGGACTTTATTTGAGACATCAAAGGAAGAGAATTCATATATCAAAAAGCTTTATTCATTTGGATACATATTTTGAAGAAGAAAAACTGAAAACAAAGAAAGAAAGAAAGAAAAGAAAGCAAACACACAATAGAAAATAAATTATGATACAGTGCAAGAGAGCATCTTGCATTATTAATGGAACAACTTTAGATGTTGACCACTGAAAGGTAGAGGGAGAAACTCTCCATCTAGATACGATAGACAAAATCTATTTTCACCATTTAGCTGATGTATTTTGAAAGGACCTTTCCATAAGGAGTCAAACTTGCCATGCATCCCTTTCTTCTCTCTTCTCTTGTCCCAGAGAAGTACTAGATCTCAATCTAGAAATCACGTTGCTTTGATTTATTGTCAAATATCCTTTTGAATTTTCTCTGATGATATTCAATGTGATCTACCACCTTGCTCTATTCTTCTTCTAGCTTGGCTAGGTACATTATCCTTTTCTCAATGGAACTTTGAAAATTTTCATCCTCAATTGCTTTAGCCAACCGTAAGGCTGGCAATTCTACAAAGATAGGAATCTCAGCATCAATCCCATACAACACTTGGAATGGGGACATTCCAATAGCTCACTTAGGAGTAATCCGATCTTCCCATAATGCATCATATAATGCTTTGTGCCATGTCCTCTGATTCTCATTGACCAACTTTCTGATTATGGTCACCAGGTTCTTATTGCTTGATTCATCCTGACCATTGCCTTGGGGGTAATAATCGATAAATGAGCCAATGTGATCCCAAAGCCATAACAAAATTCTGTCAACTCATGGGATGAGAAATTGGAAGTGTTTTCAGCAATGATCTTGTGAGGTACACCAAAACTAACAATTATATTCTCCTTGAGAAAGTTACACACAGCTTCGGAGGTGGCTTGCTTGATTGACGCAACTTCCACCCACTTGGTGAAATAGTCTGTGGCGGTGAGCACATAATTATAACCATCACTAGAGGTAGGATTAGACACTCCTATGAAATCAATTCCCCATTGGTGAAAAAAATTCTTCAATCACCACAAGTTTCAAGGAAGAGCTCGCTTAGGATGACCAATGAAATGTTGACAAGCTTCACACTTGGCTACCCATTTAGTGAATCTCAAAAGAGAGTAGGCCAATAGTACCTGGCCCATAAGATCTTGTAAGCCATTACGGAGGAAGAGAAATTCCTTTGCATGCTAGATTGTGGAAGGACTCTAGCAACCTTACCTATTGAGACTTATCAACACAACGCAGGAATACACCATCAATACCCTTCTTGTATATACCATTATCCCACAGAATGTATCTTGCAGACCTTAACCTAACTGTCCTCTTATCTTTTTTGCTTAAATGTGGAGGGAATTCGCCATAAGTTAAAAAGAAAGCAATATCCATGTACCATTCATTTGTTGTGCTTACAAAAAGTGCCATGGGCAATTTCAAGAAGTACCTTTAGTTTCTTCACATTCTCTCTCAAGCATCATTTTCTGTGATCAATTGGCATAGGACTCTTCCTCGTACTAACTTGGTAGGTATCATTTCCAAGTTATATTCCTGGAATTTGGATATCTAGTTACCCCATTGACTACCCAACTCCTGTTAAGTCAAGATGGATTTAATTGAGGTATCAAGAACAAGAACGAGAGTGTGAGAACTCAACACATAATACCTAAAATGATTCACTACTCTCACCACTGCATAAGCATGCTTTTCAATTTGTGACATCTTCAATTCATGTTCCTTTAATGGGTAGCTCATGAAAGCAATGGGAGCTTCAATTCCTTCTTCATTCTCCTGCATCAGGATGGTTGATACTGTATGTGCGGAAGCATAACTATACATGATGAAATATTTTTTGAAATCGGGCACACTAGGATGGGAGCATGAGCAATTACCCTTTTGAATTCTTCAAATGCAAGCTTCCCTTCAATGCTCCATTGAAATGGAGTTTTACCTTTCATCATCCCAAGGATATACTTGGTTTTATTGGAAAAGTCAAGTACAAATCTTCTTAGGAAATTGACCTTCCCGAAAAAGGAGTGCACCCAATTTTGCTTGTGGGTAGGGTAAGGCTTTGGATGGCCTTCACCCTCTCTGGGTCGATCTTGGTTCCTTCTTTAGTCACGATATGACCCAACAACTTTCCTTCTATTACTCCGAACATGTAAATTTTAGGATTTAATGAAATCCCATGATGCCTGCACCTTAAGAGTACCTGTTCCAGATAATCATAATGATCACTTTGCTTTTTAGAGAAGACCGTCAAGTCATCCAAATACAAAACTATGACCTTTCCCATCAAATATCTGAAAGATAAATCCATATCTCTTTGAAACATGGCTCCAGTGTTAATCAAACCAAAAGGAATCCTCCTGTAAGTGAAGGTTCCCCATGGGGTGGTGAATTCCGTTTTATGTTGATCTTCAACAGCTACCTCAACCTGATTATACCCCTAAAATCCATCAAGCATGGATAACATTTTTGATCCAATGATAGTCTATAATACTTGGTCCATGATGGGTAATGGATAATTGTCTTTCAATGAAGATTGATTGAGGTTCCAGAAATCAACACAAATCCAGATTTCACCGTTCTTCTTTCTGACCGGGATAATATTAGCAACCTAGGTGGAATGATGGACTAGAAATATAATCCTTGCATCTAACATCTTCTGAATTTCTGCAAGGATAGTCCCTGAGATCTTTGGGTTATAATGCCTTTTCTTCTGCCTGTAGGGTTTAACTTCAAGCTTTAAAGGAATGCTATGTTACACATCCTTGGGCTTGAAAGATTTCAGGTCTACATAGGACCATGCCAAGACATCTATATATCTTTTTAGGAGTGAAATGAATCTTTCTCTTTCCTTCGTAGAACAATATTTCCTGATGTTTACCATCCATGGTTGATTAGCAGAGCCCAAGTTAACTTGATCTACCACTGATGAGGAAGCACCTTCAACTTGCCTTTTATCCTGAATGAAATGGTCATGCTTGTCAAACAGTCCTTCCAGAGAAACTAATCCCTTCGGAATCTTATTGCCTTTAAGATGGATGAATTCACCATTAATTTCTTGATATGAATTTGAGACGGACTCACGGAAATTTGATTCTGATCCTTCAAAATGAAGCTCACTAAAATTGTCATCTTTCTCAAGAAAATATAATACCTATTGATCATCATTAAACACTTGCCAATGTGCTGAATTATCTGGAACACTTGGATGATACACGATCTCAATGGTATACGTGTCCTGTTTGAACTTTGGGTGAGGAAGGAGAAGAGATGTAGATACAGACTAAAGAATCATCTTTATCATTGTAGTCTCTTAAGACTACCTTAGTGGAAAAATCATCAAAGCATTCTATGGTCCCAAACCATATTTCGCGTAATGTCTTAAGCGATCATTTTTACTGATAGGTCCCCTTACTTGATTCACAATCAACTCGGCATCTCCCTACACTTTAAGATTTCAGATTCCTTTTTGTCTTGCCATTTCTAATCCTAATAACAAAGCTTCGTATTCGGCTGTGTTATTAGTATTATCAAACTACAACTTGAAAGCAAAAGGAAAAATCTTGAAATCTGGAGATATAAGAACCACGCCAGCACCTGAACCAGTAGTTGAACAACTCCCATCAAACTCGAGGGTCCAAACAACGTTAGGATCTTCTTCTTTGACTTCTACAGAGGGCACCTCATATGTCATGAAATAATTACCCAAGCCTACATCTTCAAAGAGAATTTGAGCCTTATGATCATCTGATTTAGTAACAGGTACTTTGCTTGTGCTTCGGGGTGAAGGACACGAGAAAATACATTCACTAAAATTTTAGCTTTGGTCCAATCCATGTTGATTTCTCCTCCAACATCTTTACAAAAACCTCTTCCTAAGAGAATACCATAAGTAGCTAGGATATCAGCAACTAGGATGGTCATTTTCACTCTCTTTTTAGGGAAGGCAACAAATGCAAATTGTGCATCCTTGATTTGGCCAATCAAGGGGACTTGTTTGGTTTCCATGGAATAACACCACCCGTAAGATTTATTCGGGGTGAGTCTAAGGGCATGAAATACTTTTGTGGGAATTATCTTATCATGAGGTTCTGAGTCAATTATGTAATTGTTGAGTTTAAAACCGTTTATAAGTAAGGAAAATAAAACGGTTCAATCTTTCTTGAAGAAGCAAAGCAGAGGTCATATTACTCTGAGGTAAAGGATGAGTGGGGCTAGGAAACATGCCTTTTGAAGATGAATGAATAACAACCTTTCTTCTAATGAATTTGGCAAGTTTCTCAAATTGCTCAGGGTTGGACTATAGGTACTCAACTTCCAACATTTGGATTTTAGTTTTCTTTGCATGATTAATGATGTCGAAAGTGGTATACGAAGGGATGATGGAGGGATTAGTTAAGTTACATTGGATCGAGATGAGGTATTGGCCTTGAGAGAAGGATAAAAAGAGTTAGAAGACAAAGTTACCTTTTTAGTTGTCTCCTTTTCAGTTTGTGTTGAGATAGGAGAGCCTCTTTTAGCCATAACCACAGGAGCTTCTTTAATTTTCTCCTTAGATCCTTCAACCAGCTTTTTGGGGTTCTGAGATTGGGATCGAGTGAAAACTACAAATGATTGGCCATCATGATCACCTTCATCTTCCTCATACTCCAAGTACCCAATGCTGGAGTCATGATATGAATCGTTAAAAGACTCATCAGCGTATCCTGAAGCTTCGAAAGCTTCATGAGAGTCTTGATCTTTTGGTTCTTCACCCTCCTCAACTATTTCAACTACTGTGTTGATAGGAGGAGCTTCAATGGCCAGCTTGGTGGGAGCAACGATCAACCAATTCCTGTCTTTTGGGAGTGCTATTGGCATTGTTGAAATTATGTCTAGGAATATCCCGATAGGGAATGTTGGTTGCTTGTTGAGAAATTTTATTCTTTAAAGCAATCAAGTCATTGGCCATCTTCCGAATCATAGGATCGGTAGGAATCGAGAAGAACTCGATTTTTAGGCTTAGATGATTCTCTTCCAATCTTTCCAGCTAGAATAAGATCATCTTCTATTTCAATGGCTATAGCTTGAGCAATGGCCAAATCGGGGATAATGAGATCTTCTCAACAATAAGATCACATTAAGGAGATGAGAATTGATGAAGAAACACTTTTGATTTTCAAGATTGGGAATGGCTAACTCGGGATCTTACGAATCAACTTGTTTAATTTGGCTATGAAATCCCGCATGGGTTCGTAAGGCTCCTTCTTCATATGTGTAAGCTATGCTAACAAGGCATTAGAGTCCTCACTAGGTTTGAACCTTGATTCGAATACGGATGGCATGGTAGTCCAGATGGTAATGCATGCATTTGGAAGATGGTAGAACCATTCTATTGCTACACCATGTAATGTCTCAACGAAGAGTCAAACAGAGACGTCTTCATGAGAAAATCCAAGAACACCACATGTGATAAAGAATGAAGCGATGTGTTCATCGAGTGCTGCTTCCCATCACCGTTGAACTTAGGAATATTCTTACGAGATCCATGTGGTAGATCATGCAATGGTGGAGTTAGGGAAAGAGGACCAATAGCCGCACCCCAACATGAAAATAGAATTCTTAAGGCAAATCAGAATCGCTAGACACCAATAGGATAAGCTTAGTCTTATCAATCCGTATATCTCCTTTGAGTCGCCAAAAATTGGATATTTTTCAAGCCAAAATATGAGGAATCTCGGATGTTGATCTGATTTCTAGTATGATCAGAACTAGCATCCGGTTCCTATTCCTGAGAAAGGAATCTCCAAAGAAGGCTGGTTCCTATTCCTAAACTACCTGCCACAAGCTATTCTAGTGCAGGCAAGCTAATCTAATCCTAATCTAACCATGCCAAGGAGACAGAGAGAGAGAGAAAAGGGAAAAATAGAGCCTACACTAAAACGGTGATACACCAGAGAAGGAAAATGTTGAACATCTATCAAAAATTGCCATGAACAAGGAGAGGTGAGCAATGGGAAGGATGGACAGATGCATCACAGGCCCAAGGATAGATTTCACACAGAAAATGTCCCAAAACTCCATGAACACAGCTCCAAACCTGTAATGAGTATTAAAACATGCACAAATACTTTCAATGAAGAGAGGCAAGAAGAAAGACAAGCAAAGAACGAGCAAGGATGGACAGATGCATCACGAAACACGTTTTTGTTGCTTCAGAAGTTTGCACAGAACATCATTTTAATGGTAAAAGGAAAAAATGCCATTACAGAGAAGGGGAGGAGGTTCAAACTCCATTTTCAACCCTGGAGAAGAAAAGAAGGGAGGGCAGAGCTGAAAAGATGAACAACCTTTTAAAAATGAGCCAAATCTGGCTTTTTACAATGCATGGGTCGAGCCCAGGAGAGAGAAAACGTGAAAAAACATGGGAGCCATTCCTCATTGAATGAAGATGCATTAAAATAGCATGGGTGTCCTTACAGACCCATGCCCTGACATTTTTGGCCGTGCTGGAGAAGAATGCGACCCATTTCGCATTAAAACTGGTTGTTGAAACGTCAGTTCTGGCCATTACCATGCGCTAGAGACGTTTCTTGATTTTATCTCTCCAAACTGAACCAAAATGCAAGATTGACCCTAGAATCGTGTAGAGAATTTCACCAGCTTTCCATTGATATAAAGAATGCGAAAATCGAGCTCTGGATCGAAAGTTATGGCGATTTGAAGATTTAGGGCAAAAAACAGGCCAAAACGGATCGGCGGGAAAATATTTGAATTTTTCCCGTGCTCTGCCACTTGGATGACACGTGTCGGGCTCTGATTCATCCATGGGCTCATCCTTTGAAAATTTCTTTTGGGCCCTTCCTTAATTTCTTGCCACTTGGACACGTGGCACTATTTTATTGGCTCGGGCCTGAGGGGCACACTTTGTCCTTCGAAAATTTGGTATTTTTCACTTTGGGAAAATTTTCCCATTTCTCCCCCATGCTCCGCCACTCAAGTGCCACATGGCATGATTTCATTGGACGCGGGCCCTTCCTGACCATTTCCCTTTTGTTTTTGCCTTTGTGGAAATTTTCAAAATTTTTCCCGGGCCGATGAGGTGAAGACACGTGGCGAGATTTGATTCGTTGGCGGCTCTTTCGGCTTTTTTACGTGCGTCCCACGCGTCCCTCGCGTACCTTTGGCCTGGCTGTCCCAAACTACCTGGGACAAATATCTCTCGAACCGCCGATTTGGGCTTCCTTGTTCTTGTTTGAGGTGAAGACACGTGGTGAGATTCCATTCGTTGGCGGCTCTTTCGGCTTTTCGCGTCCCTCGCGTACTTTTGGCCCGGATGTCCCAAACTGTCTCGGACGAAAGTCTCTGTTTGGCTGAATCGGCCGGTTTGCATCCTCCGCGTACTTTTGGCCCGGATGTCCCAGACCGTCTGGGACAAATATCCCGAACCACCCGAAATGGACCGACTTGCGCCAAACCGGCCGATCTGCGTCCCGCGCGTACTTTTGGCCCGGATGTCCCAAACCGCGCGAAACAAGACTTAGGAAATTTTTCCCTCTTTCGGCCGATTCGGCTTTTCACGTCCCACGCGTCCCGACGTCCCAACTATCCCGCATGATCCACCTGGACTAGGACTTAGCCGATTTTCTTCATTTTTTTGGCCCCAAGCTTGGTACAACGAACCTCAGTACGACCGAACCCTTCAGACCCGAAATGCCTTAACACAGTCCTGCAACCTTATTTTTGCATTTCTTCCATTTTATCAACCTGTTGGGATTCCTTCTTGGATGGGAGAGTTAGAAAAAGGCCGAGGGGACCCCAAAAAACATGATTTTGGGCCTTGAATCAATCTACTTGCTCGGGACTGAATAATCTGATGCATGTTATCAAAATTACCCTGGGGGTGAATTTTGGATAACAATTTGGTGACTCAGCGGGGTCATCTACCTGCTGGATGAAGTTACCAGTTGCCTGAAGCATCCATTGGGCATGGAGTCATGAGTTGTAACCTACAAACTGATCTGAACTTTGAAAACCTCCTCTCTGAGCCACTTGGAAACCCACTGAAATGGAGTCGTTCTCACCAAAATGCCACTGAAATGGACTGTGCAAGAGCAAAACCAGCACCACAAAAACTATGTACAGAACTGAAAATCATACATGCTCCAAATGGAACATGCAGAGTGTGCACAAGCACTTCTTCTGCTAAAAGCAAACCTACCTACTCTACTCTAACTGGAAGCAAAGGCAAGCTAAACAAACCCTGTAATTGGTTGTGAGAAATAGCTTCCCTTTCTCAAAAGTGGCAGCCATGCAATTGATTTGGCATTGAACATGGCTGATTGGATGGATGGAAAATCAACAAGAAGCTGGTCTTCCACCCAAATCATCAAGGTATCAGCTGAAGGCAAATTCAATACCTCTTTTAGTTGCTCTGCATTTGGATTGAAGAGGTATGACAGCTGATCCTTGGTACTTTGTAGCTCACCCTCATGCTCAGAAGCAAGCATGACTAGTTGTGACTTCTCCTTTGGCTCCAATAAAGCCAAATACCTGATTGGGCAAGGTATGGTCCATTTGATATGCCCATAGCTCTGATTTTCAACTCCAAAAATGGAGTCTTCTTGTAGACCTTCTTGAATGGATGGTGTGGAAGCAATGGTAGAATCTTTGTGCCCTTTCTCTTCCTCCAATGAAGGACATGAAAGATTAAAATCTTCCAATCTTGGTTCCAAAGAGCTGCTATAAGATGCAGGCTGCTGCAAATGAATGTTCTCCTTCATGACAGTAGACTCAAGTGTTTGGAATGTGGATGATGAAAGAGAGAATGGTGGAAACTCAACCGGCTCTTCTCCATCAAAATAGTCCTCCAAATCTGATAGATAAACTACCTCATGGCTGTCCTGCTGCAAATGCTCCACTTCCTCCATGGTGTCTTCTTGATCTGTAACTTGACCACCATGGTTTCTTTCACCCTCCAACATTGAGTTTGAGAGATCAAACTCCTCTTCAGTACTAGAACTTGAGAGAGGTGAAGTAGAAAGAAGAACTGAAGGTTCTCCTGTAGCTTGCTTTGTGCTCAAAGCCCTTGGATCTGTAATTTTCTCCTCCACAACTAGAATGTGCTCCTCTTCTTTTGGATCTGGAGCAGCTTCTCCTTTCTCTACTACTTGAAGACAATCTTGCTCTTGATAGAACTCTTCCTCTAGCATGAAGTTTGTCAAGTCAAACTCTTCAATCTGCTGCTCTAGAGGACAAGTTGGGACTGCAAGATCTTCTTCTGAGCTTTCTTCCTTTATGGCTGATTGTGCAACTTGAATTGAATCAGCATTCCCTTCAAATAGAGTGCCAACATGGACACTACTTTATGAGCAAACTGACTGCTGATCTGCTTCTTCTTCTTTTTGCTCTTCTTCTGCTGCCACAAAATCAGTCTTAACCACCATTTGTTCAACCTTAGCCTCTTCTGTAGGTTTAACCATCAAGGGGATCTTTGTCATCCCAAATTTGGCAGCCCAAACCCTCAAGTTGTTTGTCATTTCTTTTCTGTTGGGCTCCTCTTCTTGCTGTCCTTCATGGCGATTTTTGCAATTTCTTCTTCCCCACATGGAATTGGGAATGCAAGAGGAGGGATGGGTTGTAACTCAATTGATTTGGCAATTTTTTGTGGTGGTAGAGGAGGTAGAAACTCTTGTTTCTTTGGAGGAGGGGGTATTTCTTTTAGCTCTTGTGGAGGGGATGACTGTTTGGAAGGAAAAAGGAAAGAAGAATTGAGATGAGGTGGAAGACTAGGGGGTGGAGAAATGGATTCAACACTTGGGACAGCAGATGGAGAGTTTAAAACTTGACACTGCTGAGATAAAATAGATTGGGAAAGAGGAAAAAGAAAGGCATGAGATGGCGTGCTTACCCGTTGACAAGGTTGTTGAATACTCCTCTCATACACCTCTATTTCTTCAATCCACTTTGCAAGCAATGGAAGCATTGCAATCATGAAGTCAAGCTTCTCTTGAGGGTTGTAATGCCTTGGAAAAGGTCCCACCCATGGACAGGGTGCTCCACAACCGATTCCAAATGCTTTCATTTGTGCTTGAGCCCTGGACTGCACCATCTTTACCTCCATCTTTTGGATTTTCTCCAACAGACCAACATCTTGCATCTGATGGTCTTCATTATATGCATACTCTTGCTCTTGGAAAGCTCCATAGCCAAACTGATTTTGGCATTGCTGCTCATATGGGTATGTATGCTGATTTTGAATTTGTTCAAAATGCTGATTTGGAGGATTTAAAAAACATGTTGGAGGTGGGAAACATTGCTTGTTATTGTAAATGTGAGTTCCATGATGGAAATGAAGTCATGATTGCACAACTTCATGGAATGGAAAAGAATGAAAGGGATGGAAAGAAATATGGATGGAAATGGATGAAAATGGGTCTGCAACTTCAGAAATGGGTTGCTGATCAGATGGAGTCACCAGATGTGTTTGCAAGTGCCTCCAAAGGCTGAAATCTTCACAGGAACACACCAACCTGCAAAAGATGAAGTGGAAGACCTCTAAGGTCCCACCGGGCGTGCCAAAACTGTTAGTGCAGAATCACAGCACCCCTGGATGTTGATCAGATTTCTAGTTTGATCATACTAGCATCCAGTGTGATTGCACAACATGGAATCCTTTCTCCAAGTGTGGGACTTGCAAAAATGAGAAAGGAATCTCCAGAGAAGGCTGGTTCCTATTCCTAAACTACCTGCCACAAGCTATTCCAGTGTAGGCAAGCTAATCTAATCCTAATCTAACCATGCCAAGGAGAGAGAGAGAGAGAGAGAAAGGGAAAAATAGAGCCTACACTAAAACGGTGATACACCAGAGAAGGAAAATGTTGAACATCTATCAAAACTACCATGGAACAAGGAGAGGTGAGCAATGGGAAGGATGGACAGATGCATCACAGGCCCAAGGATAGATTTCACACAGAAAATGTCCCAAAACTCCATGAACACAGCTCCAAACCTGTAATGAGTATTAAAACATGCACAAATACTTTCAATGAAGAGAGGCAAGAAGAAAGACAAGCAAAGAATGAGCAAGGATGGACAGATGCATCACGAAACACATTTTTGTTGCTTCAGAAGTTTGCACAGAACATCATTTTAATGGTAAAAGGAAAAAATGCCATTACAGAGTAGGGGAGGAGGTTTGAACTCCATTTTCAACCCTAGAGAAGAAAAGAAGGGAGGGCAGAGCTGAAAAGATGAACAACCTTTTAAAAATGAGCCAAATCTAGCTTTTTACAATGCATGGGTCGAGCCCAGGAGAGAGAAAACGTGAAAAAATGTGGGAGCCATTCCTCATTGAATGTAGATGCATTAAAATAGCATGGGTGTCCTTACAGACCCATGCCCTGACATTTTTGGCCGTGCTGGAGAAGAATGCGACCCATTTCGCATTAAAACTGGTTGTTGAAACGTCAGTTCTGGCCATTACCACGCGCCAGAGACGTTTCTTGATTTTCTCTCTCCAAACTAAACCAAAATGCAAGATTGACCTGGAATCGTGTAGATAATTTCACCAGCTTTCCATTGATATAAAGAACGTGAAAATCCAAGCTCTGGATCGAAAGTTATGGCGATTTGAAGATTTAGGGCAAAAACAGGCCAAAACGGATCGGCGGGAAAATATTTGAATTTTTCCCGTGCTCTGCCACTTGGATGACACGTGTCGGGCTCTGATTCATCCGTGGGCTCATCCTTTGAAAATTTATTTTGGGCCCTTCCTTAATTTCTTGCCACTTGGACACGTGGCACTATTTTATTGGCTCGGGCCTGAGGGGCGCACTTTGTCCTTCGAAAATTTGGTATTTTTCACTTTGGGAAAATTTTCCCATTTCTCCCCATGCTCCACCACTCAAGTGCCACATGGCACGATTTCATTGGACATGGGCCCTTCCTGACCATTTCCCTTTTGTTTTTGCCTTTGGAAAAATTTTCAAAATTTTCCCGCCGGGCCGATGAGGTGAAGACACGTGGCGAGATTTGATTCGTTGGCGGCTCTTTCGGCTTTTCGCGTCCCACGCGTCCCTCGCGTACCTTTGGCCCGGCTGTCCCAAACTACCAGGACAAATATCTCCAAACCGCCCGATTCGGGCTTCCTTGTTCCTGTTTGAGGTGAAGACACGTGGCGAGATTCCATTCATTGGCGGCTCTTTCGGCTTTCGCATCCCACGCGTACTTTTGGCCCGGATGTCCCAAACTATCTCGGATGAAAGTCTCCTGTTTCGGCTGAATTGGCCGGTTGGCATTCTCCACGTACTTTTGGTCCGGATGTCCCAGACCGTCTGGGACAAATATCCCCGAACCACCCGAAATGGACTGACTTGCGCCAAACCGGCCGATCCGCGTCCCGCGCGTACTTTTGGCCCGGATGTCCCAAACCACGTGAAATAAGACTTAGGTGATTTTTCCCTCTTTGGGCCGATTCAGCTTTTTCCCCATGTCCCAACGTCTAACTATCGTCCCAAGCTAATTTTCTTCCCAAGCAGTGTACAACGAACCTCACACTGGACTAGGACTTAGCCCTGCGATTTTCTTCATTTTTCGGCCCCAAGCTTCTTGGATGGTAGAGTTAGAAAACAACAGGGGGACCCTCAGAAAAACATGATTTTGGGCCTTGAATCAATTTACTTGCTCGGTCTGAATAATCGATGCATGTTATCAAAATTACCGAACCCTTGGACCGAAATGCCACAACACATGGGTCCCTCAAAGATGGTGACCTTATTTTTGCATTTCTTCCATTTTATCAACCATTGGGGTTGGAAAGAATCCCGAAATCCATATCCACACTAGGTGAAGATGTTGGGTTTTAGAAATGAAATGGATTGGAAAGGAAATTATTATTAAGGAAGAAACACAATGGAAAGGAAATGAGAGGACTCAAAATTTACTTCCTACATGAAAAAAAAATAAAAATACATGTTGATTTCAGGATTGGAATGACATGAAAAATTATGCCTATTCTATTCCATCATCTTTGTCTTCCTCCAGAAAGCCTGCTTGTCCCAAAATTCTTGGAACTTTCGGATTATTCCCGTATCTCATCTTCATCAGGCATGGTGGAGTGGTCGCTCAGGACCTCACATGTTTCCTGAGTATCGCTCGCATTACCAGGAAGTTTCTTCAATCTCTTGTTGAGTTTCCTCAGTGATTCCAAAGCATGTTCAATCTTCATGAACCTATCAATGATTTCCAGAATAAATCCATAAGTTGGTTCGTGCTTGAATTGATTCTTGGATCTTCTTGTAAAGATTGTCAATAGGTAGAATACTTGAGCTTTCATTCAACACTTTAGTATAGATCTTGGTTAGCTCTTCTTTTATGGCATTTGTGGAATTAATCAATTCATCTCTTGATTCCCTCAATTTGTTGCAAGCTTCATTGAGAATCTTTTCGAATCTCGATGGCTTTGGTTAGTTGGAAATGATTTTTCCCATGTGGAATGATTCCTTCTTTGATCAAGACACTGGGATGGCACTGTTTCAACATATTGAGGACTTCAAAAGTAAACTCTAGGTTTTCAACTTCTGCCGAAAATGCATCAACCATTTTCTCACTATCATTCTTTATATTCTCCAAAGATTTGTAGACTTCCACGGTGTGATCAATGAAATATTTTCCTTGTAGGAGTAGCGTATCAATCCATTCAGCAATCGTTCCCCCATTCTCATTAATCTTTTCAATCCTAGGTACCGATGAGAAATCAAACCTAATAGGAGTATGGGTAGAGGATGATGGTGTTGATTCAGGAGGCTTTGAGAGCTTGAGTAGTACTTCTATCAGCTACTCAACTTTATCTTTTAGCTCATCTCTGCTTGCCTTCATTTCCTTCAACTTCGGCACAACACATTCATGGCATCTTGTGCGTCTTATTGTGCTCCCTCCATTGTTACTTTTCCTAGATCAACCCTTGTGATCTGATAATTGGTGACCATTATATCATTCTTGGTTTTTCAGCCATGGGAGTGGCAATCTCCATAAACTTATGCCCTAAGGCATCCATTAAAACCCTTAAAATTGTTTTGGGTTTCTTTGCAGACTTAGCGGGAGTGACCTTGAGGTAACTGAAATCAAAGGCTAGTAGGGGAACTACCACCTTCCTCTTCCTTGGGTTCTAATCTATTAACCATTGACATATATTGGAAGAAGTTGCTCCCATCATAGGTGTTATGGTCACATTTGTAGGTGGAGGAAGGTTTGATTGTGGAGTCGTGATCACTGCGAGTGTAGTGTCTATGGGAATGGACTCAGGGAATGAAGGTATAGAAGGAGGAGGCATATCCATGGTTAACTTGGGTCCAGTGGGGAGAGGTGAGAGGTCAGAGAAGATGCTTGCCATGGTTGAGGAATTTGGTGAAGAAATTTGAAGCAAGGAAGGCTGGATGGGAGGAGGTAATGATTATGAAATTAAAGCTTGAGAGGTAAGAGGAAGACTTACCTCTGATGAGATGCCAACCAAAAGGGGAATGAGAGGTTGACCAACCTCTTCTCCTGAAGGAATATTTCCTTGTTTTGGTGGTGGAGGTGAATCAAGTATCTCAACCATTTGTGGGGAGTGGCCAATGATGTGGTCACTTGCTCTTCTCCCTTTTTGACAAATTTAACCTTTATTGGCCTTTTGGAAGGGTCCTTATCCTTTTCCTTTTTTCCCTTAGAGGGTCCCACTTCCAAAGTAGCTAGCTTTGAAAAAATATTTTCTTTATAACTCATTCCCCAAGAAATGAGCCATGCCTTAGTATGAGCAAGAATTTGAGCAGCTCTTCCTACGATAGAAGCTTTCTCAGTAATGGACCAATCAATGGCTGGGAATACATATTGGTCCTCATTCAACCCATCATACGAGGCATCAAGGACACTTTCATTATCCATGGTGCCTTTTGGGATGTCGATAGATCTAACATCTAAATCTCTTTAGTGTTAACCTGTTATTGTCCTTTCTTCGGATGGAAACTTCATCCTGAAGATCAACCCAAATGTCTTCTACGTTGGGCACATGTAGATATAAGGTCCCGTATAACTTAAGGACTCCTTAGAAATTGAACCCATCTCTGTGCTTCATGTGCTTCTTTGAATTTTCTGAACCTCATGCACCATGTTCTTAGCTTTAACCTTCATGTTAAGCACGTGTACCTTCCAATGGAAATAGGGAAGGAAACGATGGCCTTGTGCTTACTCTGTTGGAATTTGTGAAAATCCAAAAATTGTCTAACCAACTCCATTAGGATCAGCTTATCACCTGGGAACCTGGGCAAATAGAAAGGATCACCCATGTATATGACCACCCGAAGGTATGTGAAATTCTAGAATTGTAAGAAAATACAACCCCATTTCGATACTTCGGCCCATGCCTCATCAGAGACTCTTCTTTTCCTTAGATCAGGGTTCATCCTGCATATGTTTTCATAAAAGAAGGTGTCATTCACTCTTCTGAATTGATCCTCGGACCCCTTCATTGTCAGTTGAGGGAAGTACCGATATATGTGTTATGTTGCCCTATTTCCCTTTGCATCCAACCTTGGATAATTTCTCATGCCGGTACATTGCATAGGTGACATATGACGTCATATAGAACGTGTCGATTAGACAAGATTGTTTTCATATGGGAATCTATCTCATCACTTATAAGACTGCTCCAATCAATTCCTTAGTTGTTCTTCTTTGTGATGACCATGAATTGATACATTCACCCTTGGAAGTCTCTCGACTCGGGGAGTCCAAATACTCGACTTAGCAGGGTGATGATATCACTAATTTCAAGGATGAAATCACTCCTCGGGTAAAACTTTGGAAACCTAGAGATCGCTGGCTTGGCCTTCATCAAAAACTTTTTATTTACATACCTGATGCAATCTTCTTGATCATTATCCTAGGCCTTTTGCACTAATTGAAGATTCAAATCAACATATTCTTGAAAGTTGGGCAATCTTAAGAGGTCATCAAAGTAACCTCTATCCAACTTCACTATGGTTTCTCTTGCTTGATTTCTCACTGAGCGAGAAGCTGAGTCGTAATTAGAAGCGTAGGCCAGAATGAACTCGGGGCATTGATAAGACATTGGGAATCTTGCTGTAAGAGGGAGGCCACTTCTGGCTATTGAATTCATTTAGGGACTTTGAGAAGAATCCTTGATTCTATTCCAAAAGTATTCCATGTTTATATTACCAAGCTCCATGTCTTGGATGTCATAATTGCAATATATGTAGGAAGGAGACTCCATATTTTGGTACTTGTACTTCATCTTTCCTAACATTTCTGACTTATCCTTAGATTATCCAAGATTTGACATGAGAAGTTTTGAAGAAAGAATTCCTAGATGACTTGTTTGAACAATTGGGCTTGAAAGCTTGTTGAGCAACCCTATAGACCCGCCACACTAACCAGACTTTGGGACTTGTAAAGAACTTTGTGAAACCTGACACACTGCAATGTATATTAGAAATTAGGTTGTGTCGAACACTTTGTGAAACCCGACACAAAGGCGGAACTCAGGGGATGTTAAGCACTTCACAAAACACCCGATAAAATATGGAACAAGGGTGATGTTGAACACTTTGTGAAACCCGATGCAAGTTAAATTTGGAGGATGTTGAGCACTTGGATAAACCTAATATACTACAGAAGCCAAATGATGTCGGACATCATGTAAAACCCAAAACAAAGGCGCCGGGTTTCTGGGATGTCAGAACACATAAAATTCCCGACAAGTTTGTAATTTAGGATTTTTAGATTCTTCTCAAAAATAAAAATATTATATCCCATGGGAAAAATAAGAAAACACCCAAAGGGTGAATTCCAAACTAGAGGTTTCATGGGAATACAAAAGTATATGAAGAAAAGAACCAAAACCCTAAACCTAGAGGAAAGAAAAAGAAAAGAGGGAAAAACGCCAAATCAACACCTCAAAAACAACCCAAAAGACCTCAAAGTGGTAAGAAGAGAAAAATACCTTCAATAAATTTGAAAAATGGTTGAAGTTTAGTCGAGTTTGGAGGTTGAAGGAACATGCATGAAAAATCCACGCAGTGAAAATATACTAGGTAAAAATGACGTGTAAAATTGAACTATTTATAAATCCCTAGCATTAATTACACCTCATCCGACACGCATGCCAACTACGAGACAAATCGACATTAATGCCTTGTCATCATGCTCGGAGAGTCCGAAAACTCGACACAAAGGATCATTTCAGGTTTGGGTTTCGGGAAACAAGTGACATGGAGCATGCATTTTTCAAGGTATGTTCTGATGCTTCGAGTTCGAAAACCTTATATCTTTGGTGTGTAATCGGGTTTTAGGTTTTGGGAAAAATTGACATGAAGCATGCAATGTATATGTTTTCATGTGATGAAAACCTGAAAACTTGAAAATCTCCTTCAAAGGGAATTTTTAGGAGATTTTGTCAAAAAATTTCTATGGTTATCTCAATTTTTACTGAAATCACTAAAAACGAAATAACAAATATGCGAGTGTGCACAAGAACTTATTTTACTGAAAGAAAACATAAACTAACCTAAACTAACCAAAGGCAAGGGGTGCTCAAGTAAAACCTGCAATATGAAGGGAGAAGTAGCTTCGGTCCTCACAAATTGTGACTATGTAGTTTATTTGGCATTGGAAATGGTCAGAAACAAGAGTGAAAAACCACCTTCTAGATGGTGTTTCACCCTCCTCAAAGTATCAACAAACAGAATATA
The DNA here is from genome assembly GCA_018340775.1 of Taxus wallichiana var. yunnanensis. Lineage (NCBI taxonomy): Eukaryota > Viridiplantae > Streptophyta > Pinopsida > Cupressales > Taxaceae > Taxus > Taxus wallichiana. The sequence goes on along the minus strand of CM031237.1, from coordinate 827,885,135 downwards.
CACCTCCTGGAGTTGTTTTACGCTTGGATCTGGGAGGCACTATTGCTGACCTTTGGTGCTTTATAGCTCAACCTCATGCTCTGAAATGAGCATGACTGGTGGAAAATATGTTATTGGCTCTAAGATAGCCATATATCTGATTGGGCATGGTCCGACACGATGGATGTTCATGTTATTCTGAATTTCAAATCTAAGAATGGATTCTTCTTGTGGACCTTCCTAGGTAAATGGTGTGGAAGAGATGGGATCCTCATGCTCTTTTCCCTCCTCCTCATTAAAAGAACATGGAAGATTATGATCCTCCAACCTTGGTTCCAGAGGGATGCTACGAGACACATGTTGTTATCCTTGAATGATATCCTCCATGGTAGTAGAATCATGTGATTGGAAGGTAGATGATGGAGGAGAAAATGATGTGATATCCTCGGGCTCATCTCCATCAAAGCAATCCTCCAAGTCAGACAGATAATCTTCCTCCTTGTTGTCCTGCTGCGTGTGTTCAACCTCCTCCTTGGTGTCTTTTGGATCTGTAATTTTCTCACCATTGTTCCCCTCATATTCAAACATGAAGTTTGAAAGCTCAAAATTTTCTTCAACATCAGAGCTTGAAGGGGATGAAGTGGGAGTAAGAATTGAAGGTTCCTCTGTGGCCTGCTCCACACTTGGAGCCTCTGAAACTACATGGTTCTCCTCCATAGAGCAGAATGTACTCCTCTTCTTGGATTTGGAGTAGCTCCTTCTTCCTCGCTTTTCTGTAACCCTAGCTTCCACCACTTGTGGCTTGACCCTAACCTCCTCCATGGGCTTAACTAACAAGGGAATATTTTTAATTCGAATCTAAGAACCAAGCTTACCAAGTTTTTGATCATTTCTTCTTTTCTTGGCTCTTCTTTTTTTTGCTCTCCTTGACATGGACTTGGGAGAGGATTAGTAGTGGGTGGGGTCTTCCCTAGTTGTTTGTTTATCTCGGTGGAGGGAAGGTATTTCCTTTGGCTATTGTGGAGGGACTTGGATTTGGAAGGGAAAAGGGTAGAGGAAATGAGATGAGATGGAAGACTAGGGGATAGAGAAGGAAATAAACACTTGGGGGCGGTAGATGGGAAGCTTGACTCATGATACTACCGCAACGATAATGATTGAGGAAGAGGAAAATAAAATCTTTGAGCTGGTGGACTTACCCATTGTGACAAGGTTGCCTCTCAATCATGAAGTCAAGCTTCTCCTACGGTATGTAGTGTCTTGGAAAAGGGACGACCCATGGAAAAGGTTCCCTATAACAAATCATGAATTCTTTCATCTATGTTGTATCCCTTGAATACACCATGTGTGCCTCCATTCTTTGAATCTTCTCTAGCAAATGAGTATTCTCTGTGTAGTTATTACCATTGTATGTGTCCCCTTGTTCTTGATAAGCTCCATGGCCAAAATGGTTTTGACACTGCTCATATGGGTAAGCATAATGATTCTCGAATCGATCATAATGCTGATCTCGGAGGAGGTGTGAAGTACATTGGAGGTGGATTGCACCATTATTTCTTCAAGTGTGAGTTCCAAGAGGGAAATGAAGTCATGATTGCATAACTTCATGGAATGGGAGAAAATGAAAGATGTGGAAAGAAATAATGGGTGGAAATGGATGGGAAGAAGGTCTACAACTTCAGAGAGTGGGTTTTTGACCAGATGGAGTCACCATATGTGCTTTATATGTGCCTCAAAAGGATGAATCTCACCAAGAACACATCAACTTGATGAAATGAAGTGGTAAGGTGCTTTAGACCTGTCCCACTAGGTGTGCCAAATTTTTGATGAAAAATCACATCACCCCCGAATGGCCTTAGATATGAGTTAGGAATTCAGTGTGATTGCAAAACATGGGACCATCTCTCAAGCTGTGGGACTTGCGGACTTGAGATAGCCCTCCGGAGAAAGCCAAATTCTTCTTCCTAAACTACCTACCACAAGCTACTCTAGTGCAGGTAAACTATCTAATCCTAATCTAACCTTCCAAGGAGACAGGGAGAGAGAGATAAATGCATGGAAAAAAACCTACATTAAAGCGGTGATACACCAAAAAGGAAAGTGGCTGATCACAATCTCAACTGCTTGAAGTGGAGAGAGGTGTGCAATGGAGAGGAGGGACATATGCATCATAGACCAAAGATAAATGTCACACAGAACACCACTTCAACCCATTAAACATAGCTCTTAGAACCTGTAATAGACATCAGAGTATGCACAATATACCCTGCAATGATGAGAGGTAAGAAGAGACAATAAAATAAGAAAAGGATGGATAAAATGCATCATAAAACATATTTTATTGCTCCATGAGTTCACACAATACATCATCAATGCGAAAGTGGCAAGGAAATGCCATTACAGATCCATGAGAAGAGGCTTAAACTCCACATTCTACCCTAAGGAATAAAAGAGAGAGGGGGAAGGAGAGAAAACAATGACCAACCCTTTGAAATATGCCCCTCCTTTATAATATATATAAGAAAGAGAGAAGGAGAGAGGGAAGAATTCAAATCCTACTTCAACCACCCCAGAAGAGCATTGAATTGCACACTGCAACAATGATGGGCTTTATTGAAAGACCCATGAATCCATGTGATGTTCCTTGTTGGGCAAGAAGGAGTCCCATTCTTCATCATAGCAGTAGGTGGGATACTTGATGACCTCGAATGACATACTAAAACATAATGGTGGTGGGTGAGAAGATGGCACCGATATATTTCCAAAACATCCTCTCCCACTCAATTATGAGCTTCCAGTTGAAAGATATGGCCATCCAAAGGCACTTTGGGTTTGGGGTCTATTCACACAAGGTCCATGTGGTAGCCCCGCATGTGTCAAAGATTCAGTCCCTTCCTTCACTTTTGAAATTACACCGAAGAGACATGTGGCATCTTCCACGGCCTCCTCTACATTCTACCTAAGTCCCTCCTATTTTTCAGAGACAATGTGCCTAACTTGAGACACATTGAGGCTTTACACTCATTTGGAAACCGCCCCCAAATTTTACCTTTCAAGTTACGCAGACAAGGCACGTGGAGGCTTCCGTCGGCCTTTCCCGAGCTTGGAATTTTCAACGGCCAGTGTCCCCTTTCTAGACCTGGGACATGTGGAGGGCTAGCACTTGTTTGGGGTCTCTCTTTGGGCCGTGCCTTTTGAATTTGTGCCAATGAGGCACGTGGAGGCTTCCGTACGCCCTCTTTTACTTAGTCGATTAATAATTTAGCTCTGTCTATTTTCTCGCCCATTTAGGAGCAAATCGTCGGACCTTAGACACATTGAATCTCTATGCACATGTGGGACCTACCTCCGAGTTATAACTCTAAAGTTACACCGATGCGACATGTGGAGGCTTCCGCTAACTCATTTATACTTAGCCGATTTGTCCTCGCTACCCATTTGACTTGTTGGACCCTAAAAATGTGGAGAGATGGCGCTCATTTGAGTCTTCGCTTATAGTCACACATTTAAAATTACGCCTTAGATGACACATGGTTCTTTCCACTGGCCTTAGACTTTTCAACATCTCGATTTAACTTTTTGAGGATCTAACCATGTGGAGGGATGACACTCATTTGGGAACTACTTTTGGATCTACCCTTGAAGTTATGCCATTGGGACACATGGGTTTCCCATGGCTTTATGACTTTTCAATAGCCGATGAGACCATTTCCTAACTCCGACCACATAAGCCGGGTGGTGCTTGTTTGTGACTCGCCCGAATTTTACTTTTGGTGAAAAGACCCCTTAGGCTCAAAAGTTTACTTTGGTAGAAAAACCTCTACGGCCCCGTAACTTTGGGACTTTGCACTTGGTGAAAAAAAAAAAAACCTCCATGGGCTCATGATCCTACAGCTTGAAAACTACGCCATTTTGCAAAAATTGCAAAAGTTCCAAAATGCCCCACAGACCCACCAACCTGAATTTACACTTGGAAAAAATTTCCTTTGTGGCCTCGCATATTCACTTAGCAAAAGAAATCATCCTCGGGCTTGCGGACCTGAAATTATAACTTGTGCCTTGTTTGAAAAGTGCAAAATTCCAAAATATCTCCTACCACCGCACCGTTCTGCAATCTTCCCATTTCGCAAAAAGTCTTCCTCATGCCCACTAGCCCGCATTTGGCAAAATATCCTTCCTAGGCCCATCGGCCTGCCATTTGTAAAATATGAGTTAGAAGGACTTCTTTATATTTTTGGAAAGGGGAAGAAATTTCCTATATGATGGAAATGATTTTAGGGGACCTTAAGTGCTTAAAATATATAAAAATTCAGATTGAAGCACCAAAAGGGGGAAAATGGTGTTAGTTGACAAAAAATAAGTGTGAGCTTATTTTTGTCAATAGAAACATCTACACCTTTCATATTTTTATATCTTTAGGGCTTATATTTTAAGGTTAGATCATCTTTTCATTATTTTTGGATTCCACATTATCACCACCTAAGCTTCAAGGCGTCTCTCATTATTCCCAACCCACACCTTTGGATTTTGGGTGACAAGTGTTCTAATGTATATATAACACTCTTACCCTATATGATTGTAGCATTACCTTTCCTTTACTAACTAGCGCGGTTAATATTTATAATGACTATTATATTGATTATCAACCCAATAGGATATTTGATTTATACAATGAATTCTCAAGGACCTCCTTGTACTGAAAAATAATATATCAATTCTTTACACCATTTTTGATACATGATTGTTCCTTGAATCCCATTGTAATAAGATTCACAACATGGAAAACCCAACACCATGTCGAGTTTCATCCTGAAACTAATGATAACCTAGATTATATTTTTTATCTTTTTACCATCCATACAAATTCACAAAGCTATGCATTCCAATAATACAAAAACATTCAAATATTTATAAAAATATAAAATCAAGACCTATGCATTTTACTTGCATTGTTAACACTTTACATTATCCATGTTGTTTAGCACTTTGGTTTGATAAATAACATACTTTTTTCTCCTTTACACACATACGTTCACTTGGTATATTGATTTGGATACAATGAACACAAATTGATACATGCTTATAGGAGCACACATCGCTCCTTACATTATTCTCTTGGGGGCATCATCTCCATCTCCTACAAGTGTTATTTTTCTATTATAGTACTTTTCCACTTCCTCATTTATGCTCAATTACATACATTGTGTACTTGCTATTTTTCAAACTAACAAGACTAACACATGTGTCTTGTGCAACTTTGACATCTCTTGTTTCACATATTTCACTAATACGGATACTATATCATACTATCATGTTTTGACACTCTTGTTTCATGCATACTTGTTTGTGTGTGTATATTGCAGATCTTATTTTTATTGCCTATGGCTTATGTGCCTTGATTGTCTTCGACATTATGGGTGTCCCAAGTTTATTCTATCATGCATATCTTGTTTGAAATCACTTTATCTTGTTTGTAGGCTTACAAGCCTTGATTCTCTTGTGACACCTTTGTTGGTGTCCCATGTTTATAGGATTTATGCCTTTTGTGTGACATTATTTTCATACTTATTACATCTTATTTCACTATTATTCTGTTTATATGCATTTACACTACTATTGTTATCAGATATGTGGTTTTTATCCATTTCTATCATTAATTTTCTTGCACCATGGTTTCTACAATGTACAAGAATCTTCTCTTTTGTAGGTACATGTTTTTCTTGGTGGAAAGAACTTCAACAATGTACAATCTAATATAGTATATTTCACATATTCTTCATTGCCATATATCTATCTTTTAGCCACATGCTTAACATGGTTTTTTCACATGCCTAAGAAGAGGGGAAACTATCTAGGTTGATTTCTACACTCAAAACAAAAACAAATATAATTTTTGGGGCACATACAAGTATAAAAAAGTATGTAAGAACTCATAAATATAGTCAATAGGAAAATTTAGAAAAATATTCACATGTTTAGAACCATAAATTTGGTTCAAGACCATATGGTTTGATCCTAAATGTCCTACATGGTTTTACCTAGGAGTATAAACATCAGTTTTGTCAAAAGTTTCATACTCTCAACTTATTTCTCTAGTTTTGACATGTCTTCGGACTTAGTTTACTCAACTTTTATTAGTACAAGCCCGACATGAAATAATTCACTCCTTTTCCATGGAATTTTAGTTTCTACTATAGTTTTAGGGATCTTAAGATCACGCGTCATCTCACTTTATCGAAAATTTGGCACATCTTAAAGTTCTACTTAGATATTACTATGTTTATCAATCATGCAGAATATGGGGAGTGGTTGGTGAAACTATCTTGTTTTATTAGAGCACATTTGAATTCATTAGGGTAACACCCACATTGGGTCCGAAGCTCCAAACCAAGTCAAGTAAACCATTTCTATCTTTCAAATGTACTCAAAGATCTTCTCTCCAAGTATTTTAGTAAGAGCCAAATTCAAAGAAAGCATTATCAAAAAGTTACCAAATCTCATCAATCTTCTAAATATCACATGCTAGGTGGAGAAAAATGGGCAATTTAAGGCCTCCTCATAATATTGTATACGTTGGCTATGAATGAGGGTACCCAAAACCATTCTAATGTTTATTTTGTACAAATTCATGGCTAGGGTTTGAGACAAATACTATTCCATTTAAAGATCAACACTAAATATGTCACAAATAGGGTTTGAAAATAACAAACAAATCCAGGAAGGTGAGCATCACAAAATATATAAAAGTAGAAGTAGAGAAGGTCCAAGACTATACAAAAGGGACTAGAAAGTTTTATACATTTTTGGAAGAACTATATGGTATTGAACATGTGTGATTTACAATCATAAATCCAATTTTGAGGTTCATTTAGGTTCAAATCACCCATTTCTTACAAAGTACACATTCCCATAACTTCTTAGAATCATATGTAGTAAGCTAAGTGCACTCATTCCTTTATGTTTCCAAGTTCATTTCTTACATTTCATGCTCTAGAACACTATTTTGACATTGTATGGATAATGTTAGAATTTATTTAGTTAAAATAGCCACATGTATTTAGCCTACATCCATTTAGAGTACTTTTGACCTCACTAAATCAAATTTAGACTAAACAACACATCATCCTTAATCTAAAAATGGTGTTAAAAATGTGATCATTTACTATCTACCAGAATGTATCCATCTACCATATACTATGCTAAAAATAAGAGAAGTATTTATATACCATATACACAACATAGGATGAAATAGATATTATTTTACTATCTCCATACAAGGGTTACTATTGTGATGAATTATCATATCATAAACTATTGTTGTTAAGGCACAATTGCCACCGGATCAAGGGATAGTTTAATGCACATTAGCATAAAATACTAGGAGAACTACATTGAGTCTAAAATGTAGTGCAATTCTTAGTGACTCACATATGGGGTAATCGCTAAGGTCATTTTGACTCAAGCATTTCATTTTTTTAGAGGAAATGATTTCTTGAGTTTGGCATACAATAGATAGGATTTTTTTTTCATGTTTAGGTGCAATATTATTAGTTTTGTGTGTAGTTGAAGATACCAAAGAGATAAAAATAGAAATAGACACTTGAGCATCACTAGTTGTAGATTCTTGTTCCCTATAGGTTCAACCATACATATTGGTCTATCTCATAACATACAATATTGTTGTTTTCATACTTCCCCAAACACATTGCTTGCGATCCACGTCATTTGAATCTACTAGTTCCTCGATCACCCAAAGACACATTATGAAAAATTTAAGAACCAACTAAGTGTCTTTTTCAAATTTATTTACAATCCAAGTTATGTGTATTAGTTAGCCATTAGTATTTTGTTGTTGTATGATTCTTCTATCTGATCTATAACATGCATTTAAGTGTGTTCATAATCATAGTTACTAAAGTATCACACTAAAAAATAATTATATTTAATTAGGGTTGATACATTTTGGTGAACCCATTTTTGATCGAACACTTAACCTAATCAAGGATCTTGCCAGTTACTTCTCATTATTATTGTTATTCTCTAAACCCTATGGATTACTCAATGAATGTGTGTGGTTTTTCTAACTATCCTCCATATTATTTGTGTGATAATGGATTACATTCATTCCTTTTTCAAACACAAGTGGTTACCATCCTCTAACCAGTCCATACAACTTATGTGAATGCAAGAGATATGTTTCCATCTTCATATGTTGGTAGGGATGATATATTCCATAATTATGATAAATATGAAAATCATATTTTATGTTGAGATAGTCCACCTGGTTTTTTTGAACACATAACACTCTTCCTCCACCTAACCCTATATAGGGTAAAAAGTCTTAGTTGAGACTATGAATTTTCTATGTGCTTAGGAAACTCCCAAAGACGATGGTAATACTAGTGGTGGGAGTAATTTATCTAGTTGGGATAATGATAGCTAACAATCAAATTTACCTCCACATGTTGATTCCCTTCATATGGTATCAAATCGTATATATTCTAGCGATGATGAGATTTTTATATCTTACATGAGGAGTATATTTTTCCTTTATTTATATTGGTTGATGAAAACCTTATATTTCAGATGATGAGTTATAGTGTATCCATAACGAGTTCCCTAGTGATGCGATCCATGATGATCACACTCCCCTTGCACATGATATCAATGAACACACTTGTGTATCTCTTGCTCCACTCTAATGCAAAAATAATGACTTCGATAGAAAAATACATATTTTACATATACATTATTATACTCTTCCCATTAAATGTGAAAGAAATGGTCTTTCTTTCACCAATAATATTTTTATTGAATTTTTTATGCAATAATGATATCAATAATTTCATTCCTATTATGCATATTATGGATGATAAATTTTTGTTTCTTCTTTATCCTCTTGAAACGAAATGCAATGATGTTTGTTTTTACTTCTCTGTACTACTTATAGTAGATAATGTGCATAATGATGGAATTTTTAGAAAACATAAACTTGGCGTTTCTTCTTTAATTACATATATTACAAATAGTCTAGCTTCCTTTCCCAATGAAAATGTTATGCTTATATAGTATAGTAATGCTTAGTTACAACCCTAGTGTGTGATCAATCCTTTAGATCCTTAAATTTCACCTAATGTCACCTTACCGCTCATTGCATTTAAATGAAATAGTTCTCCTATGAGTAATATTAATAGTAAGATGCAACCATTAATTGAACCTCTATATGTTTATGTCATACTACGTCAGGAGGTCCTCTCTCTTATGCATTAAGTATGTGATTTACAAAATAAAGTACATAATTTAACCTTAGAAAGAAAATATTACTAGGATAACATCAATTTCAATACTATTTATGGTAATCCTATTAAGTGTAAAATATTCCAATCTTATAATAGAAGCTGTTGATGGTGAATTATAGCACCCATGAATGTCTGTAACTCGATGGGTTGAGACTCTCAGTGTGATTGCATAACATGGAGCTTTTCCCAAAGTGTGGGACCTTATGAATCGGGAAATCTCTCGGATGAAGGCCAGTTCCTATTCCTCTATTCAGATGCACACATAAAAATGTAGAGGGTTTACTCAAAAACATAATCTAACTTGCCAAAGAGACAGGGTAAGAAGATGCATAAAAATAAACCTAAAATAACAAAGGTGATGCACCGAGGAATGAAGAACACCTGTCTTGCCAATAAACACAAACCATTAAAATGTAATGCAAGATCATGCCATGATGATAACCAAATTTGCAATGAAAGATCGGGATGATGCAAATGAACATAGAGAGGGTTGAGAATCATCCACGACATGCATTATTATCTCCAAATATTGATACTGATACACTACAAAATTCCAAGAGGAAAAGTTGCATGACTTAGGTTTTAGATGGGAGGTTTGAACTCCACAAATTCGCTTTGCCAAAGAGAAGAAGGGAGGGCAAAACAAGAATGTCCAACCTTTAGAAAGAAGCCCCTCCTTACAATTTATAGGAAGAATGAGAGAGGGAAGAGAGAGGAATTCAAATCTACCCCAACCACCTCCAGGTTGCATTTAATTCATCTCATTATGGCGGTAGGTGAGAACCCTAGCAAACCAAAAAAATGGTGAACTCGTATTTTAAATTTTTGAAGAAATTTTTCTCACCCAATTAATGATATCTAGTCATATTTGGACGAGAGGACCTTATAATATTTCTGAAAATTCCAACCTTGCGTGAATCCGAGCTCCCTGTGAAAATTTATGGCCATTTGAATATCTGGGTCAGGGTTTGCTTATGTCGAGTTCGAGTGGTGTCAACGCTCAAAATTTTGCGCTTCCTAAAGATGTGCCTCGGTGCATCCATCCTCATGTAAACATTTTTTTTACCTACGCCACCCGACCCGCACTAGGGAACATCCATTTTCATGTCGACATTTTCTTACTGCGCCACCCAACCTGCACTAGGCGCATCCATTTTCATGTTGACATTTTCTTACCTGCGCCACCCAACCTGCACAGGGCACATCCATTTTTATGTCGACATTTTCTTACCTTTTCCAGGGTGAATGGTGGCACAAATAAATTTCAGGTTTTGAGTTTGTTTGATTTCCATATTCTTTTGTTTGTCTATATTTACCCAGGGGGGAGATATGTACAACAAGAACATTAGAATTCATTATGGTAGTAGAAAAATTTGGTTTGAAGCTCCAAACCAAGTCAATAAAATCATCTCTTTCCTTCACAAGCACTCAAACATCGTCTCTCCAAGTATTTTAGCAAGATCCAAATCCCAAGAAAGCATTATCAAAGAAGTTACAAATACTTATCAATATATCTAAATATTACATGATTGGTAGAGAACAATGTGTAGCTTGAGGCCTCTTCATAGTAGTGTCAACCTTGGCCATACACGGGGGTTCCCACAACCATTTTAATGTTTATTTTATAAGACTCTATGTATAGGGTTTGAAACAAATACTAGTCCATTCAAAGAGCTTCACTAAACATGTGACAACAAAAAAACAAATCCATGAAGGTGAACATCAAAAAAAGATATAAAAGTAGAAGTAGAGTAGGGTAATATCTGCATGCAAAAGGGACTAGAATATATGATACATATGTGGAATAATTTTATGGTCTTGAACCTTTGCGATTTATAGTCATAACTCTAATTTTTAGGGTCATTCAAGTTCATATAACCCATTTCTTATAGTGCACATTTATACAACTTCGTAGAATCATATGTATCAAGCTAAGTGCACTCAATCCTTTATGTTTTCAAGTTCATATCTTACATTTCATGCTCTGGAAAACTATGTTGATATTGTATGGTTAATGTTAGAATTTATTTAATTAAAATAGCCACGTGTATTTAACCTACATCCATTTAGTGTATTTCTGACCTCACTAAATTAAATTTATACTTAACAACACATTAATCTTAATCTAAAAAGGGTGTAAACAAATGTGATCATTTATTATCTACTAGGAACTATTATCTACGAATCACATAACCTTAGATTTGCACAAGTTTTTGTTCTTGATCTCATGGTGTGATCTGGTTAACATGGGTGCTATCTCCAAGTTGTGGGACTTGCTACACGAGATAGACCTCTAGAGAAAGGTGGTTCTTACTCCTAAACTACCCGCCACAATCTACTCTAAGGCAAGAAAAACTATCTTATCCTAATATAACTTTCTAAGGGACTAGGAGAGAGAGTAAATGAAAGTAAAGCCTACACTAAGCTGTGGTGATGCACCGAGAAAATGAAGGAATGAGGATAGCCTTCCAATGTGTGAAAAATGGAAGTGAAGTGCTTACTAAAGAGGGTGATTGAGTTCTCCACGGTCTAACAAATGCATTCACAAAAATATTTCATACACACACAATGATGATGAATCCCTGGAAGATCATAAAATAGACACAATATATTTTTAATAAGATTGAAGAGGCAAGAAGAATGCAAACAACACAACAAGGAAGATACATCCAAAAACTTGCACATGTTGCTTCATGATATAAAAAGTTTAATCTAATAAAAATTAAAGGCCTGGATCACCATGCAAGGATTCCACTACAAGGGCTTGGAGCACATTGGCTTCACAAAACCAAAATGACATAGTTTTGCTACTATAAAAATCCATCTCTTTACAATGAGTCCAACACCCTAATTTATAAAATTATGAGAGGAGAGAGAGGGAGAAATGAAAATCCTAAAATTTTACTTCCCAAAACTTACAAGAGGTAATAAATGAGGTGAAATGATGGCATGTTTCTTGGATAAGGCTCCCCATAATGTCCCATAACTTCCAAAGCAGTGAAAAATGTATGCTCATGCTTCATTAAATGTTCTAACAACCACCAATAAAACAACTATTCGAACGACCACATTTTTAAAAACATTAGCATCAAAACTTCATCAACTTCTATATTTATTGATTTATTTGAATTGGTCTTGGAATCATGATTTTAACGAGACCAATTTTATAAAAATCTATTGAAAATTGCAAAAGTTGTGGTCTTCGAGTGTGAGAAACTATTCTAGGTTTGCAGGTGATTTCTCACATTTGACACGATTGAACATTTAAATATTTAGAGCTAGAGATGTTTATTTATTTTCACCCATATACCCATATTTTAAATTTTTGTACCATAGAGAACATTGTTCCCTTTTTGGAAAGTCACATTTTGTGAAAATCGAAGCTCTGGGTCAAACATTATGTTCGTTTGAACTTCGGGGTCACATTACACCACTTCCCTTTGTATTGTGGTGATTTTAGGTTTTCAGGGAGCTCATGTCCCCATGGTACTTAGATCACGTGGTCCTCCTTTCTCCACATCCCCTTATTAGTGCTTTTATGTCCTCGCACGTCTGCCATTAACGAGGCCGGTGGTCTGTTGACTCCCGACATATCCGCACCTTACAAACTGTAACTATTTCGGCTTTTTAGGGCCTGATTGTCCCAAACATATTTTTCCACCTTAACTGGATTGTACTTTCCTATAGATATTTCTATTTTTGGGGCTCGATTTGTCTTGGACATATTTTTTCTCCTTAACCGCTTTGACCAAATCAGATTTTCGGGTATTTCAGGTACTTTTGTCCCATTGTCCACTGACCTCGCAGGACATTTTTATCCACTTTCACCACATTCCACTATCTCTTTAGCATTTTGGGACTGAACTTGGTATGAGAAAACCTAGTGCGATCCACATTGGTTCCATCCACAACCGTCACGCCCAATTTTCACTAAAATAGGACCTTGATTTCATGTTTTTAAATTTTTGCAATTTTTTTGCTATATCCTTGGATTTTTTTTTGGATAGGGAAGCTAGAGAAAAGCCAAGGGATCCTTGAAAACTTTATTTTGGGCCTTGAAACATTTATTCTTGCTCAATCTTGAAAAAGTTGTGCAATTTCAAAATTACCTTGGGGGTGAATTTTGGATAGTAGGAACTTATCCATCTACTATGTTCGAAAAGTAAGAGACATATTTTCATACTATATACACAACACATACGGGCATATATATTATTTTATCATCTGCATACAAGGGTTATTATTGTGATGAAGTATCATATCCTACTATTAGTTCACATATAGATAGTTTCAAATACGGGGTAACTACCAAGTAAAGGGATAGTTTCATGCACATTGGGATAAAACACTATGAGAACTACATTGAGTCAAAAATGTAGTGCAATTCTTAGTGATTCACATATGGGGTAACTACCATGGTCAGTCCAAATCAAGCATAATTACATTTTTATTTTTAGAGGCAATGATTGCTTGAGTGTGGCATAGGATAGCTAGGGTTGTTTTGCATGTTTAGGTGTGCTTTATTGTTAGTTTCATGTGTGTAGTTGAAGATACCTAAGAGAGAAAATAGAAACATACACCGAGCATCACCAGCTTTAGATTCATGTTTCCTATAGGTTCAAGACCATATAGATTGATTTATATCATACAATATAATATTTCCACCTTTGTACGTTCCCAAACACATAGCTCAAAATCCACATAAGTTTAATCTACTAGTTCCCAGATCACTGATAGACACATTTTGAAAAATTTATGAACTAACCTGTATCTTTCCAATTTTTTTACATTCCAAATTGTGTGTATTAGTTATCCATTAAGATTTTTTGTTGTATGATTCTACTATCGATCTATAACATAAGTTTAAGTTCATAATCATAGTTATTATAGTATCACACTAAGACCCTAATATAATTGATTAGGTTGATACAATTTGGTGAACCCATTTTTGATCGAAACCTTAAGCTAATTTGGAATCTTGTTAGTTCCTTTGTATTATTATTATTATTATTATTATTGTCCAAAACCTAGGGCTTTCTTAGGGATTGTGTGTGTTTTTTCTAATCATCCTCCATACTCTTTGTGTGATAATGGCTTACATTCATGCCTTTCTTAAACATAGTGGCTATCATACATCTAAATAGGTCCATATAACTTATGTGAATGCAGGACATATTGTTCCATATTCATATGGTGGTAGGGATGATATATTACATAAGTATTATCGATATGCAAATAATATTGTATGTTGAGGTAGACCACCCTGTTTTTTCTCTAAAACATAGCACTCTTCCTCCACCTATCTCTATAAAGGCCAAATTCCTAGTGGAGACTATCTAATTTCTATGTACCTTTCCAAATCCCAAAGATGATTGTAATCCTAGTTGTGGGAGTCATGTATCATGCTGGGATAGTGATATGGATCAATAAAATTTCCCTCAACATGTTGATTCCTTCCTATAGTAACAAATCTTATATATTCTAGTGATGATGAGATTTTTTCTATCTTACATGAGGATGAGATTTTTCCTATCCTTATATCGATCGATAACAACCCTTATAGTTAGGATAATCATTTAGATTCTATCCATAGTGAGTTCTCTCTTGATGAAATCCATGATGATCCCACTCCCCTTGCACATGATATCAATGAACACACTCGTGTACTCCCACTCCTCTAAAATGTAAAAATAATGACTTTGATTGAAAAATATCTATTTTTCATATACATTATTACCCTTGTGTTTATACTCTTCCCATTGAATGTGAAAGAAATGATATTTATTACACCAATAATATTTATATTAATGATTTTTATGCAATAATGATGTAAATAATGTCATTCATATTATGCATATTATGGATGACATAAATTTTGTTTCTACTTTATCCTCTTGAAACCAAATGTAATGATGTTATTTTTACTTCTCTTGAACTATTTTTAGAAGATAATGTGCATAATGATGGAATTATTAGAAAAAATAAACATGGTGTTTCTGTTTTAATTACATCTAATACACATATTTTAGCTTCCTTTCCTATGTGAATGTTATTCTAGTCTAATATATTAATGCTTTGTTAGAGCCCTACATTCCACCTAATGACACCTTACCACACATTGTATTTAAAATAAATAGTTCTCCTATGAGTATAATTAATGGTAAGATATTACCATTAAATAAGCCTCTGGATGTTTATGTCATACTTCCTCGGAGGCCCTCTCTCTTATGCATGAAGTATGATATTTGTAATGTAAAGTACATAATTTAACCCTAGAAAGAAAATATTATTATGATAACATTAATTCTAATAATATTCATGGAAATCGTATTCGAGTGTAAAATATCCCAATCTCAATTCTCTATAATTTTTTTCATGCCTTTATTCCAACCATTTGATGGTACCTCAAATCCTTACCTACATTTCAAGCATTGTAGGGTACTTATGGTTACATATCCCAATGATATATTTATTCCCAAATATTTTCCTAAGAATCTCATAGGGAGGCTATGTTTTTGTTTACTCACCTTCCTAATGGATCTCTAAGTAATTTTATAGAACTTAATGATGCTTTATTAGCCAATTTTAGTTAAAATAAAGGCACTAGAGACATATATGATTGTTTAACCTCTTTACACTAAGGTGACACAATTTATGTGTATCTAACTACATATTTTATTTCAAATCAAACATGCACTTGTTATTGTATCTTTTTTCAGTCTCATATATCCTATTTTAGACAATTTCTTTATGACACATGTGATTCATTTACCAAGATTTGCCTACGTGTTATTGATCTAGTGGGATATTATAATGTCACATTGAACCAATATTATAAATGCAAACATTGAAGTTTCTTATATTATGCATGATTATAATGCACCACGAATTGGTACCTTATGATACTCAAGTTAAATTTTTACACCATAGTAACAATTTTTATAATCCCAAACCTAAACCAAGGCTTGTCCCAAA